>CM026387.1:60887915-60909102 GCA_014843695.1 Archivesica marissinica
TGTATTCATTACGTAATCTATGTATCCTGACTGTATTCATTACGTAATCTATGTATCCTGATTGTATTCATTACGTAATCTATGTATCCTGATTGTATTCATTACGTAATCTATGTATCCTGACTGTATTCATTACGTAATCTATGTATCCTGATTGTATTCATTACGTAATCTATGTATCCTGGTTGTATTCATTACGTAATCTATGTATCCTGATTGTATTCATTACGTAATCTATGTATCCTGATTGTATTCATTACGTAATCTATGTATCCTGACTGTATTCATTACGTAATCTATGTATCCTGACTGTATTCATTACGTAATCTATGTATCCTGATTGTATTCATTACGTAATCTATGTATCCTGACTGTATTCATTACGTAATCTATGTATCCTGGTTGTATTCATTACGTAATCTATGTATCCTGATTGTATTCATTACGTAATCTATGTATCCTGACTGTATTCATTACGTAATCTATGTATCCTGGTTGTATTCATTACGTAATCTATGTATCCTGATTGTATTCATTACGTTATCTATGTATCCTGACTGTATTCATTACGTAATCTATGTATCCTGGTTGTATTCATTACGTAATCTATGTATCCTGATTGTATTCATTACGTAATCTATGTATCCTGGTTGTATTCATTACGTAATCTATGTATCCTGATTGTATTCATTACGTAATCTATGTATCCTGACTGTATTCATTACGTAATCTCTGTATCCTGGTTGTATTCATTACGTAATCTATGTATCCTGGTTGTATTCATTACGTAATCTATGTATCCTGGTTGTATTCATTACGTAATCTATGTATCCTGATTGTATTCATTTCCGTATGAGGGATTCCAACTAATGACATGCGGCTGACACGAGCACTCGAAGTTACGGTCATGTGCATTCACAGTGTTAGGCAGTGTCTTAGAGTTTACGCTGTTCCAATGATGATCTAGTTACCTGTTCCGGCACACGTTAGCTTGAAAATCTGGACTAAAAAGTGTGCTATATTTTCTTTGTGTCATTAACAAAGAATAATTCATGTAAACATAAGTAATGAATCGTGGTTTAATAGTTTTCATCGGGGTATGAACTTCTGTCTCCACATACTTTAACCACGTCCAATGTAGTTCATAGCCCGATGGAAACTATTAACCCGTAAATGAATTATGTTGAGGTAGTTTCATTAACAGAAGTAACAATCCTGTCGTTTTCATTATATTCCCACTAATATTGCAGCTAGTTAATGAACGACCAACTATATATTTTTATTTATGTTTATTTAACGTCGCTACCGGTTACCCATTTCGGCGACTGGCAGTGTGTGTTTTACGTTTATTTATCGTCGCTACCGGTTGCCCATATGAGCGACACTTCCTGAAGATATTAGTCATTTTAGATTTTGGAGGATAGTGCATGATACAACAGAGATCCATTCCAGAGTTTCCTCTGGTTCTTTTACATGCACGGTGTACAGCACCGACACGAGACCTCGGCTTAACGTCCCATCTGAAAGACTGTTAATTTTATTAGGGTCAGACGGGGGATTTAACCTGCGATCTCTGGATTACCAGTCCAACATGTTACCACTGGACTACAGATCCGTCTGGCAGTTTACCTAACAACACCTTTCCTGGGCAGGCTCCAACGGTTAACCACTATGTGCACCAACCTCCGTAAGAAACTGCCAACTTTTTCATATAAAGAGATACGGTCTGAGCGGGGCTCGAACACGTGACTATCAGTGATGATAGGTTACCTGCTTGCTGTTAAATTACCACCGCATAAATGCGTTTGGGCGACTATGATAGGATACAGTGGTATACAAGTCAGAGACCTTTACCACTCGACATTGTATTTAGTTTGAATCATTATGTAGCATATCGTAGAAGCCATATTCCCTTAGTATATTATTATTACTATAACAATATATATTACACTACCAGTGCCGTAACCTGGTTTGACAACAAAAAGTTGGGTGCAAAATGAAATCCGTATTTAGAATTGCAACAAGGCGGCGGACTCATGGAGGGCCCAGAGGACCGACGATGCTAGAGGGTTCGGGGGCATTCACTCTCGGTGGGAATTTTGAAATACAGATGCTCTCAAACGCCATTTCCTGCATCCTCAGCAACGACTGAGCATCCTCTGGCTACGGGCATGGTTATGTCATTTTGCCAATAATGTTTTGAAAAAGGTTCAAATGACTCATACTTATTTATGTCCATCAAATGCATTATGGTATTCCAAGTAGACTTTCCATCGGAAATCCCTGTGACGTAATCTTTCTAGAAGGTTCCGTGCAGGTATATAAGGTAACGATCGGTCTGTTCACTTTACAAACCACTCCAGGACTCGTAATCTACTGTAACTGTTATTTGTTTTACAGTAAACGTATTGTTAAAGGAGTATAGATATATTGCGCAATCTTACTATGTAAGTAGTATAATTTAAACTCTATTTAAATTTTAAATGTACATGCTTTTAAATCTGTTTTTATTTTCCACGTATAGTACGAGCCATATTGACTTAGATTAGCAAAGTGCAGACACCAGATGGTCTGGATAAACTGATTGTGCATTGGCGAATCCAGGGGATAACGATATTATTTTATAACTTTTATCGCTCACTAATTCATTCAGTAAAGTATTCGGGGATTATTAGAATCTATATTATTCAACTATTTCACAATGAGAATATCAATTGACAATTACACATCACAATATCATTACTGTTAAATTCTAACACATAAATCACGGCACCATAATCATGACATGTTTAAAGTGCAAATGGATTGGGCTACAAGTTTTGACAACATTAGCAACAGCCCTTTCCAATATTTCAATTTTGCTATAAATTTGTTCCGATGTAGTACTAATATAAGTAAGTCTTTCAAGAAAAGTATTGTTTAGATTGAATAAGAAAATGACGGGATACGCTTATGAGAATACTAAATATAAATGTCTTTTATATGTGATCCATACTACACGTACAGTTTACCCCTCCCACAATTAATGAATGTCCTTTATATGTGATCCATAAGACACGTACAATTTACCCCTCCCACAATTAATGAATGTCCTTTATATGTGATCCATACGACACGTACAGTTTACCCCTCCCACAATTAATGAATGTCCTTTATATGTGATCCATAATACACGTACAATTTACCCCTCCCACAATTAATGAATGTCCTTTATATGTGATCCATACGACACGTACAATTTACCCCTCCCACAATTAATGAATGTCCTTTATATGTGATCCATAATACACGTACAGTTTACCCCTCCCACATTAATGAATGTCCTTTATATGTGATCCATAAGACACGTACAATTTACCCCTCCCACATTAATGAATGTCCTTTATATGTGATCCATAAGACACGTACAATTTACCCCTCCCACAATTAATGAATGTCCTTTATATGTGATCCATACGACACGTACAATTTACCCCTCCCACAATTAATGAATGTCCTTTATATGTGATCCATAATACACGTACAGTTTACCCCTCCCACAATTAATGAATGTCCTTTATATGTGATCCATAAGACACGTACAGTTTACCCCTCCCACAATTAATGAATGTCCTTTATATGTGATCCATAAGACACGTACAGTTTACCCCTCCCACAATTACATCATTACTTTGATCTTGATACTCGCCGCAAAACTTACTTCATATGCTCCATTTTTCAGTAAGACGAACACTCACCGAGCATGGGCAACGACAATCTATCGATCGTAAGTTTCAACAGCTCACGAAAGGGACTCATGACCCTTTCACCTGGACACCGTCCATCATATCTACAAAACATATTAGAGCATGTCGAGCCGGACATATGTTTCCTGCCGGGTGACGACAAATCCGCTAGATTAAATGCCGTTAGAGGATACGGACAGTTCTGTATTCCAAATGGCGAGGACACCGTACTATTATATAATAGCAACAGGGTGGCAATGAAAGAGGCAATGGTCAGTTTGAACTCATTTGGAGAACTGCCAGGTTTGGACTATGATCAAATGGTTGTTCCTCAGGTGGAAGTGTCCACGTCACAACCATACCAGAGTGTGGTGAAGGAATTCTCCATGATATCATGGAAGTACGACCTATTTGACAACGCCAGAGTACAAGTTGACAGGTTAATAGAAAGTATAGTAACCTTTTCACAAAGACTGGCACTTACGACTCGTAAACCTGTTCTGATTGGAGGCGAAATGAGCATAGACTATAATATTCTGATGAAGATTGTGAAGAAACTGTCAACCGACACACAGGAGCAGTATCTCGCCGGTTGGCAACCAGTGCTGTCTGAGCAAGGATATCTACCGTCGATGACAAGGTCATCACTTAGAGACGAGCGACATCTCTTCATGATGAAGGTGTTTAGATGCAAATCCAACAGCTCGAATGGTCTGGTGAATACTCGGAACGGCACGCTTGGAAGTGTTGTTGCAGACTGCTTTATTGCATCCAAATCCCTAGAGTTGGCGGAGGCTTCCCTCTTGGATGTGGAGAAGGTAAGCCATGATACATAATTGAATATGTAAAGCTCGTTCAGTAGGGTGTGCTTGTTCAGTATGGGTGTGCTCGTTTAGTAGGCTGTGCTCGTTCAGTAGGCTGTGCTCGTTTAATATGTAAAGCTCGTTTAGTAGGCTCAGTAGGCTGTGCTCGTTTAATATGTAAAGCTCGTTTAGTAGGCTGTGCTCGTTCAATAGGCTGTGCTCGTTTAATATGTAAAGCTCGTTTAGCAGGCTCAGTAGACTGTGCTCGTTTAATATGTAAAGCTCGTTCAGTAGGCTGTGCTCGTTCAGTAGGCTGTGCTCGTTCAGTACGGTGTTCTCGTTCAGTAGGCTGTGTTCGTTCAGTAGGGTGTGCTCGTTCAGTAGGCTGTGGTCGTTCAGTAGGCTGTGCTCGTTCAGTAGGCTGTGTTCGTTCAGTAGGGTGTGCTCGTTCAGTAGGCTGTGTTCATTCAGTAGGCTGTGTTCGTTCAGTAGACACCGCTCGTTCAGTAGGATGTGTTCGTTCAGTATGGTGTGCTCGGTCAGTAGGCTGTGCTCGTTCAGTAGGTTGTGCTCGTTCAGTAGGCTGTGCTCGTTTAATATGTAAAGCTCGTTCAGTAGGATGTGTTCGTTCAGTAGGCTGTGTTCGTTCAGTAGACACCGCTCGTTCAGTAGGATGTGTTCGTTCAGTATGGTGTGCTCGGTCAGTAGGCTGTGCTCGTTCAGTAGGTTGTGCTCGTTCAGTAGGCTGTGCTCGTTTAATATGTAAAGCTCGTTCAGTAGGATGTGCTCGTTCAGTAGGCTGTGCTCGTTCAGTAGGTTGTGCTCGTTCAGAAGGGTGTGTTCGTTCAGTAGGCTGTGCTCGTTCAGTAGGTTGTGCTCGTTCAGAAGGGTGTGCTCGTTCAGTAGACACCGCTCGTTCAGTAGGATGTGTTCGTTCAGTAGGATGTGCTCGTTCAGTAGGCTGGGCTGGGCTGTGCTCGTTCAGTAGGCTGTGCTCGTTCAGTATGGGTGTGCTCGTTCAGTATGGGTGTGCTCGTTCAGTAGGATGTGTGAATGTATCATCTCAGTACCTTTCATTTATTATAGCACATCCATATTATCCTTTCCCAGGGTTTATTCAAGTCTCCAAATACGGCAAATAGTGTGATTCTATTTTCTAATAACTTTTAAATGCGCAGTGAAACAGCTACAGCGTTGGACACTCGCACTCGCCATGGCGATAACGTTTTTAGACTGGCGAGAAACTTTTACTACGCACTCGACATCGTGGCGAGATGTCTTATTTGATAGCCCTTGGCGAGTTTGTTGAAGTTCATACTCGCCTGAACCATTTTAGGCGCTTTTTCTCATCGTATTAACAAAATATCAAATATTCTGTGCCTCCATTATGTTTTCCGGTTATGACGTCATTTCGGGAAAACCCGTGTTTTCATCGGGATTCCGCTTGTAAGCTACGGCCTTGAGCACGAGCCAAGGTCAATCCACAAGACAAAAACATACCATGGAAAAGTTTTTAATAAAAAAAGATAAGAAGTTGAATGGGGACAGTCCTAAAAATGATTCAATCCCCGACAAAATAAGCAACATGACACTACATGTAATTTTGACATGATAACTGTCTCTTCAGCAGTAATTTCAGTTGAAATTGTAGTATATTCACAAAAACCGTGACAAAGTAAATTTGTTGTGCATTTTGTTTCGACACCTTTATGCATCATGATCTGAAAAGAAAAATAAGTTAAACAGTTACTTACATAGCAATTTTGAAGAAAAATTATCTAAAAAAGTGACAAAATTTAAGATAAAAAAAGAGGTTGATTTTACCCCAAAGTCCACCAGAATGCACCATTTTGTGTCTACTTAAAAAAAATACCCCTCTAACATGGCAAGTGCCTGTGGACAAAACCACATTCACTGGCCTGTACCATTTATTTTTGGCCGGAACTAATTAGTGTCTTGAGTGTCTTCAAAATGATCGGGCCTTCAATCAATTACATATAAAACCAATCAACTACATCAGGAACTCAATCTGAGTTTAATAGAAACATTCCAAAACTCGTTTAATAAAATATGGTACGAAATCACCACGAGTGTAAGATCCTTTTTATCACATTACCATAGTAACAACAACCATACAGTTGAACAAAATAAATGTTTCTTTCTGCCAGTGTGCCGTATTACATTAACGTGCATCCGTACGCCGTAGTAAATATATGTATAGTTCACTGATAATGAAACAACGCCATGCAAATAATCGACACACTATTTTTAATCACTGTATTCTGCTATTTCATATTTAAATTGTTATTGATTAAGCAGTTGATTTTCAACAAATAAAGCATGAAAGCAAACAACATGTAATGTCTATTGCAAGCTGTCAGTGTCATGACGCGAGCAATCAGAATCCTGCCAGGTGTTATTAAACATGAGGTCGTATAAGAATTTATGAGATAACTGTACATGTAGGCCCTATTACAGACGGATCTGTAGCCCAGTGGTAAAACGCTGGACTGGTAATACAGGGATCGCAGGTTTGACCCCCCGTCTGACCCTAATAAAATTAACACTCTTTCAGATGGGACGTTAAACCGAGGTCTCGTGTCGGTGGTTTACACCGTGCACATAAAAGAACCAGAGGAGACTCTGTAATGGGTCTCTGTCTGTATCATTGCACTATCCTCCAAAATCTAAAATTACTAATCTCTTCAGGAGGCTTCGCTCATATGGGCAACCGGTAGCGACGATAAATAAACGTAAAACACACAAGTACATGAATTACACTTAATACAAGCACAGTTATGTGATACAAATTTATATATACTGATACCGTCGTGTATTATTATATTTATTACGATATAATTGAATAATTTTGGAATTTTACATCTCTATCATTGGTTTACCAATTTCTAATAATAGATATATGGACTAAAATAGAAATGTAAAATTCCAAAATGTGAACAAATATGTCGATCTATATATAGGCCTCCATAATTTTGAAATATGTTTGTATACATATCAGTGGAAGTCGTGATAGCGCAGTGAATATGCGTTCGCTTCAGTTGCGAAAGGTCCGAAGTTCGAGCCCCACTAGAGCAGTTACGATTGTGCCCTTAGGCAAGGCATTTAAATTCCACGTTGCCTCTTCTCTCTCCCTCGTGGCGATGGATTCCATCAGGAATGAGGTCTCGAGAGTGATTAATATAAGTTGTAAGAACTAGTTTAAATAAATTTGTATAAACTAAATAATGTACACTTCGCTATTCTAACCATTGCATTATTGATCGAAGGTGCACATATTTCACGGTTTGTTGGTATGAACCGGCAATCGGGTCAATATAGTGAATTGTACCTATGTATATGTAAACCGAGACAGAAGCGTTCGGGCTTTCTAACTCGTTACACAACAAGAGTCATCGCTATCAGGGTCAATCAAACTATCACTAGTGAGCATGTGTCAGTTGATTTGGTAGATACTTTAATGTACGTATGTGTGCAGGTTAGCTCAATAGTTCTGGATGGATTTTAATGAAACTCGTTGGATATATGTATATGATTTAAATCATATTGTATTACTCTATGACATAATTATATGTGTACACGAATTCAAATTATAACCAGGAAAGAATATGCATATCAAAACGTAAAAGGGTTGGACACAAATTCTTGCAATATTAGAGTGTCCTCCCCTGTGGATATGTAGAGGGTTGGCCCAGGTGGGCAGTGAGTCAATTGTGGGAGAAATCGGTCAAAAGCATGTGGTCATGGTGATCAGCGAAGTGTCCAATCCCATTTACTTCATTAGTAAGCTATACATAAATTGGTCTCCCCTGTGGATATGTATAGAGGCGTGGCCCAGGTGGGCAGGGAGTCGATTTTGAGAGAAATCGGTCAAGGCATGTGGTCATTAGTGAAGTGTTCACTACCATTGACTCCTCTATAGTAAACTATACATGAATGTAACTCAAAAACCAAGAAAGATTTTCTAATGTGTTATAACAACTCGTGATCCGACACTTTTGCCCTGTTGCACAAATATACGCATAAGTCTTATAATTGAATTACTCTCGATTCACCACAACTAAAACACGATACACCACAGAAAAATTGCATTGTATGTAATTAATGTAGTTCCAATGGACCAATCATAAGACATGTATATGAAACCCCATATGACCTTTCAAATAAGTCATACCCGTGACCTTTCAACGTTAAATACCAGCGTGGGCATTTGCATCTCTCCGAGTGCTATCTTTTAGTTTAAATAAATGTATTATATTTTATTTGCAAATAAAATCGACCATTTCATTAATAATCTCTTCTATATATGTGTCTTATTTCAGGTAACTGGACGCCAAGTGTGTATGCCGATATTAAAAGAATATAAGCCAACACAGACCAGCATGAACATACCACAGAGGCCACCGAGGCACCATGGAGGTTAACGTACAACGCAATCGAGGAACATCTAGACACTCATTTCACCCAGAGAGATGTCGACGCCGCTTCAACAATCTATGAAGGAATCTGCAGAATTGTTATTTGGGGGACGACTTTGGAAATGTTTGGAAGCTTCATCATTATGCCAAGACAGTTTTGTTAAAGAGTAACACAGTCAAACTTGTTAAGATACGTTCATGTAGGATTGTTTTTAATGTGAATTAAATTCGTAAATGAGGCATGCTATGTGAATACTAGTAATGCAAACACCACCAAATGTACACACGCCTGAATGTCTTATCCTGAGGGGTAATACTGTGGTAGATATGTGTACCAGTAGCCCCACTTGTCTTATCCTGAGGGGTAATACTGTGGTAGATACGTGTACCAGTAGCCCCACTTGTCTTATCCTGAGAGGTAATACTGTGGTAGATACGTGTACCAGTAGCCCCACTTGTCTTATCCTGAGGGGTAATACTGTGGTAGATATGTGTACCAGTAGCCCCACTTGTCTTATCCTGAGAGGTAATACTGTGGTAGATACATGTATCAGTAGCGTCCAGTTGTTGGTTTCAGTTTTTCCGAAATCTGTAGAACCTCATGAACAGACATGTCGGACAAAATATCAGTTGGTCAGACAAAATAAATTCGAACACTGCATTTTAATCTTATGTCTAACCGGATCAGACATATTATGGCTAAAGACTGGCTAAAGTTACTAAAAACTAAGAAATGATATCATTCATGATCTAAGCGACTGTGTAATGTTGAAGTTCTCTCATAGTGGAAGTTGTTCATGTGCGGACGTCATATACCGATAATAAAAAAAGAATGAAAGAGGTCTACACCATCATCATCTCTATGGTGTTTATCTCTATCAACAGTATACATGTAATGTGGACTCGCGGGAACAGGGCTAATAGGTTGTCATGCGCAGGATTACGGGAACAGGGCCAATAGGTTGCCATGCGCAGGATTAATTTATGTCTAATATTGAATTGTTTTGTCTAGGGAAGGTATATAGATGATGACATTCGCTACTTAAAAGAATAAACAAATCTTATCAGTGTTTATTGACTGGAAATATGTAACCAATATATTATTGTATAGTTCTACTATGTCAGGGTGTGGCAGGCTGGGGGAATGTTGTTCTGTGAGGCACTTGATTGGGGTAGCTGTTTTAAATTACATTTCCTAATCCGTCTTTTTTGTTTTGCTAATTATCTTGTTCGTTTGTTCGCTTTTTTATAAGTAATCATCAAATTTAGCAAAGCATTTTAATTATTTTGCACAACGCTTGTACGAATGTACCCTTAGGCACTGCACTCTACATTTCCTCTTCTCATTAGTTGCGATGGATTCTATCAGGAATGAGGTCTCTCGAATGATTAATATCAGTTATAGGAACTTGTTTTCGCATTGGAGCTAAAATAAATTTGTATAAACTAAACTTAGTCACTTTATTTAATTACAATTTAATATTTTGGGGAGGGTCCACGGGCTGTACAACCCACAACTAATGGTGATATAACTTGTGACGCAACCAGCTTCCCTCAACATAATATTGATAATTATGAGCAAACAATGCCACGAATCTTATATTACCATAATTGTACAAGTTTGTACATTGTATATATATGTATATATAGAATGCAATAAAATGTGATTAACTTATTTGCACATTTGTGTTGTGATTTACAAACATAATAAAACATGACTTATTATTGTCTCATTCCATAAACTGGCAGTCTTTGTATCATGCATATACATACACAGACAGAAAGATCATTTCCTAGACCGCCTCCGTGGTCGAGTGGTTACGGTCACTGACTTGGTATGTATACCTGGTAACCTATCATCACTGATGGGCACGGGTTCGAGCTCCGCTCAGACTGTCTTTATATGAAAAGGTTGGCATTTTCTTACGGGAGTAGGTGCAACAAGTACTGGTTAACCGCTAGGGAGTAGGTGCAACAAGTACTGGTTAACCGCTCGGGAGTAGGTGCAACAAGTACTGGTTAACCGCTCGGGAGTAGGTGCAACAAGTACTGATTAACCGCTTTGAAGTAGGTGCAACACGTACTGGTTAACCGCTCGGAAGTAGGTGCAACAAGTACTGATTAACCGCTCGGAAGTAGGTGCAACTAGTACTGGTTAACCGCTCGGAAGTAGGTGCAACAAGTACTGGTTAACCGCTCGGGAGTAGGTGCAACAAGTAATGGTTAACCGCTCGAGACTGCCTTCGATCAAATATCTTTGGCAACATTCCTGTCATTAATTCATGACAATATTTACTCTATGTTGACCTACTGACCTAGATTGGTAGAATGCATGGCAACGATGCCAAATACCATATTATGCAACATTCTGTCATTCATATACGAGCATGTTTCCTCCATAGGTTGACAAAGTGGCCAAAGTTGGTAGAATGGACCTTATTTGGTATCAGTAGTTTATACAAATTTATTTCAGCTCGATTACGAAACAAGCTCTCACAACTTATATTAATCACTATCGATATCTCATTCCTGATGAAATCCATCGCCAGGGGGAGAGAGAAGAGGCAATATGGAACTTGAATGCCTTACCTAACGGCTACTGCTGGGGGCGAACTCGGGGTCGCAGGTTCGATCACCCATTTGACCCTAATAATATTAACAGTCTCAGATGGACATAAATACGAGTTATCGCGTCAGTGCTTTACACTGCACGTAAATGTACCAGAGAAGATTGGAATGGGTCTCTGTCTGCATCATTGCACTATCCTCCAAAATCTAAAATGACTAATCCCATAGCGTCGCTCATATATATGGGAAACCGGTTACGGCGATAAATAAGCGTAAAACACACACAAACTCGGGGCCTTTCGGACATGAAGCGAAAGCGCTACCACTGTGCTATCACGACTTCCACCAGTGTTTCACCATTGTTTCGTGAAACAATGTTTATTAAGGAATATCGTTTAAGCAAACCTATAGCTGTTTGATTACAAATACATTTCTTGTAGCTGAGACCGCAAAGGCTAAATTGTGCCTGGCAGAAGTTGAGTGTAACAGTCCAAATGTGCAAACATGGCAATTATCGGTAATAGAACGAAACTATTTACAGAGGCCGAGTGATCCTTATCACAATACATGTACCATTTCAACAATACCGACCTCTAAATAGGCTTACACAAATGTAGATTCAGTTGAGGATCTGCACTTTTTGCCAATACTATTACAAATTACACAGCAATAAATAACAAAACGCCAAAATAAAATAGATTACAATATATTAAGCCACACATTTATTAGATCCATACAGTAGGTTCTTTACATCAAATGAAAATAAATAAAAGGAGGAAACCAAAGCCACACAAGACTATGTATATTCATAGAAATAAATATTGTTTATAATAAAGCCACTGCAACAGGGCTTTCTAGATTTCTGTGCATAGAGTAAGCTTAAGACTCCTGCTTTATGTAGAAGAGTATTCCACTATATCAAGTATCCAGTCTGCCCACTCCACTATATCAAGTATCCAGTCTGCCCACTCTCCACTATATCAAATTTCCAGTCTGCCCACTCCACTATATCAAGTGTACAGTCTGCCCACTAAATTATTATATTATAATTCAAAAGGTTGATAATTTTAAACATGCAAGCAAATTATGAAAGCATCAACAATATAGAATATTTGAATGCAACAACGATATTGATGTATAATAATAAATAATAATAATAATAATAAAGACTTTATTTAACGAGAGTACTCATTTAACAAAAGTTAATCTACCATGAGGCCCTCAACATATATACAATCAAATGCAATCAAAACATAGCACTATAAGTGAGAACTGCACATTGGAATAATATAGTAATGTAAAAGCTGAAAAATAGAGAAACTATATTTAATATGTAATGGAAAATGATGATATATGGACTTGGCTAGCAGAGTAGAAAATGGGAATGAGACAATTTATGATGCTAGATCTTATCTAACAATATGCAGATTTGACTTGTAGTGGTATCTTCAAAATATGTATGAAATCAACTTAAAGACAGTCATATTTACGATTCTAATAAATATAGCAATCGCAATACACGTTTATAATAACAGTAGAAGTGCGCGATTGTATAAAGAACATTTAAATTATGTTATATTAAACTTGTATAATTCAAATAATATTTAACGCAATCCCAAATCATGACATACAATGTACAGTACAATAAATGAACAGTTACTTTTATTAACACCTTAATGGTAGTAAGTTGGGAATAAATATAAAGTGGTGTTACCTATGCTCGGCGTATTCCTATGCTCTGCGTAATTTTTCCATTAAAAATCCGTATTTAAAATATTTAAATAGTTTTAACCTATTTTCGCTGACAGGGAAGAAGCATGGTTCAATAGCATTTCGTTGTGCGTACCGGTACCCTAATGCAACTGTCACCCGACTTGTTCAGTAGCAGAATATAGGCTAAACAGACAACTTGTTTGGAGAATTGTTTCCACCGAAATGATGCAGTTTATGAGCATTTCAGGTAGCTATCTGAATTGGAAAAAAATGTACAAATAACCAGAAAAAAAGTTTCTTATGAGTTTTAATATTGTTAGTTATTGATGTTACTAAGTCAAAATAATATATTCAACATTTACACGTGCATACATAAACAAATTCATGTACGCCGGCATAGGTGCCCTAAAGTATCTGATACGCCGAACATAGGTTCCACTACTCTAGCTTGACTCATGTAAACATAAAAATGAATGTATGAAATAAACTGAAATGTTAAATAACATTGTATACAATCCGTCTAGTAATAAATTAGGTAGTCTGCAGTTATCTAGGAGGAACGAATTTAACACAATACATTTATAACTACTTGAAGGTTCTTAAACAAGGTCTAGATACATTTGGTCAATATACTAAACAAAATACTAGTAAGTAAGTAAATAGTTTACTATTGTGACTTGTGTCATTCATAGCATATATACATCAAACTATAATACAATAAGCAGGCACAGACCGATCTGTAGTCCAGTGGTAACATGCTGGACTGGTAATCCATGGATTGCATGATCGATCCCCCGTCTGACCCTAATAAAAGTAGCAGTCTTTCAGATGGGACGTTAAACCGAGGTCTCGTGTCGGTGCTTTACACCGTGAACGTAACAGAACCAGAGGAGACTCTGGAATGGGTCTGTATCATTGCACTATCCTCAACAAATCTAAAATTATTAATCTCTTCAGGAGGTGTCGCTCATATGGGAACCGGTAGCGACGATAAATAAACGTAAAACACACATACAATAAGCAGGCCAACAACCGTAACATTGGAACAGGTGTCGATATATTTTGCCTGGTCAGTCAAATAAATATATCTTAACACCGAGACTATTAAGTGGGCCGTATTGAGTTTCTGAAGTTAAAAAGTGAAAAATCGATAGACTGGCACCCAGGCTATAACAACCGCACAACGGGAGTATAAGTCACTTTCATCTATACAAGTTGCACAATACACAATATTAAAGGTATCGCTATAAACATGATAGACGAGTTCAAATATAGTGTTATGTGATTTACATTGACGCACCAAACCTCTGCTTACTACCAAGAAGTGTATCACAGAGTGTACTAGGCGGTCCAGTGGTTGGGTCTATCCAGCTACACCTGTGACAATCTCGGAATAAGCACATTGTTGCATCATGTCTATATAGAATACTTATCAAAGCTGTTGTAGACAGTGCCGACCCGACTATCTGTGGTGTTTTATGTGTGTTGTATGTAGTGTATGTAGTTGGGGAACTCGCTTGGCGTGAAGTACGGGTGCGGGTCGGACTATAATTAAAAGATCAAATTCACAATTTAAATTTACGAAACGTTCATTTTTATTTATTTATGTGTACATGTGCTTCTGAATTCTGGTGTTAAGTGCTATGCCTTCAGAATCTAAAGTAACTTATCTAAGCCCTGGTTGGATATGCACGAACGCACTTCGAACACACACTTGCCCAGATTGGTCAGCCAATGGGTGAACGTATATTTGGAACCTTCCTCAACAAGAATGCTTATGATTTATATATGTTTGTGACAAGTTGCGTAAGGACACGTCCTAATCCGACACGTTATCTAGTCTGAATGGCAGAGAGTGTCTGCGTAAATATATAAAACATGTGATGTGCTTAATTGTAATGAACAAAAATTATAAATGAAAATGTATAAACTCTTCCAATATTTAGTAAGGTTGAAAACAGTTACTTACTAGTTATGAAATTGAAGTCTCTATAAAAATAAATGACTCCCTTATTTTATATACAAAATGTCCATCTACTAGAAATGAACAGGCTATCAAATGGAGTTTGATAGCAACAGTATTCCGACCAGAGAAGAAACCAACATTATTAGGTATCAGCAAAGCGAAAAGACATTCGGATATCATATTCTTAGCTCAAAATCACTAGTTTATAAAAAATACAAGCCAGAATCAGGGTTCATTCTAGAATACGAAGCACATCGGATCACTCATCTGTACCATCAGCTGGTCAAACCACTCATCTGCACCATCAGCTGGTCAAACCAAACGTTATCAAGATAAAAGATACGCATTACACAATGCTTCTCTGCTTATCCAATATACCGTAACATCATAGGTAGAAATTTACCTGGGTTACTTTCTCGGTCATTGAGATTAACAAACACTATACAAATACTAGTACATATTCTAATGTCATTAAACAAAGAACTATTTATGAGGAAATGCATCTCATCTTCAACCATTTAAGAGTTGCAAAGTTTACAGATTCTTTGTTCGGGAGATTCCCCAATGTATGCCTGTCTCAACCTTAAGTGGAAGTATGCTACAACGAAACTGAGTAGACAACGCCATTTCATTTCTTTTGAAGTCCATCGAGACATAAACTTCAGATTTAATTACAAATGTAAGTCTTTAAATGTTGACAACTTATTTATATCTTGAGTCAATATGTTCCAGTAGAAGTTAATAATTCTGGATTTAGCATAGGTCAAATTGATAACAGTTTTCCTTTCAAAACTTGATGCGAGATGTAATTTCATGGTGATAGATTTAATATCACAAAATCATAAATATATGTTGCCTGATTTGTTTAGGTACTAAGTTCATTCCCTGGGTGAATCAGGTAGTTCACATAATCATGCTCTGAATAAAGAATTAGGCATAGTAACATCTATATTTACGAGCATATTCAAACGTTCTCCTCAGGTATGAGAGGCGTGGAGTTCGCGCCCAGCTATATCTATAGGTATGAGAGGCGTGGTGTTCGAGCCCATCTGTAGGTATGAGAGGCGTGGAGTTTGCGCCCAGCTGTAGCTGTAGGTATGAGAGGCGTGGAGTTCGCGCCCATCTGTAACTATGAGGCGTGGAGTTTGCGCCCAGCTGTAGCTGTAGGTATGAGAGACGTGGAGTTCGCGCCGAGCTGTAACTACGAGAGGCGTGGTGTTTGCGCCCAGCTGTAGCTGTAGGTATAGAGAGGCGTGAGTTCGCACCGAGCTGTGACGTATGAGAGGCGTGGGTTTGCGCCCAGCTGTAGCTGTAGTATGATAGGCGTGGAGTTTCGCGCCGAGCTGTAACTATTAGGCGTGGATTTGCGCCCAGCTATATATAATTGTTATGAGAGGCGTTGAGTTCGCGCCCACTGTATTAAGGTATGGAGGCGTTGAGTTTGCGCCCATCTGTAGCTATGAGGCGTGGAGTTTGCGCCCAGCTGTAGCTTAGGTATGAGAGGCGTGGAGTTCGCGCCCAGCTGTAGGTATGAGAGGCGTGGAGTTTGCGCCCAGCTGTATGTAGGTATGAGAGGCAGTGGAGTTTGCGCCGAGCTGTAGCTTATGAGAGGGCGTGGAGTTTGCGGCCAGCTGTATCTATGTATGAGAGGCGTGGAGTTCGCGCCCAGCTGTAGTCTGTAGGTATGAGAGGAGTGTGTTCGCTGCCGATCTGGTAGGTATGAAGGCGTGGAGTTTTGCGCCAGCTGTAGGTATGAGATGGGTGTGGTGTTTGCGCCATCTGTAGTATGAGAGGCTGGAGTTTGCGCGCCAGCTTATGTATGAGAGTGGTGGAGTTTGCGCCAGGCTGTAACTAGGATAGGCGTGTAGTTTTTGGCGCCCATCTGTAGCTATGAGAGGTGTGGAATTTGCGCCCATCTGTAGCTATGAGAGGCATGGAGTTTGCGCCCAGCTGTAGCTGTAGGTATGAGAGGCGTGGAGTTCGCGCCGAGCTGTAACTATGAGAGGCGTGGAGCTTGCGCCCAGCTGTAGCTGTAGGTATGAGAGGCGTGGAGTTCGCGCCGAGCTGTAACTATGAGAGGCGTGGAGTTTGCGCCTAGCTGTTGCCGATGCGATTGTTAACTTTATCTAATGTTGTAAAACCATGTACTAAATATCGCAATGGAGCTAAAATGAGTGTACATAAACTAAACTGAATTAATCAGAGATTAAATATAGTTGTATAATTATGGTTATGCATATTCATTCATATATACATTATATCGATGTTCGTATATACATGATATCGATGTTCATATATACATGATATCGATGTTCATATATACATGATATCAATGTTCGTATATACATGATATCGATGTTCATATATACATGATATCGATGTTCAAGCACAGTGTTGAGAATAATATAATAAAATACAGTGTATATTTCTGTATACAATTATGAATATTATAAACATAAATGAAACCAAGTAACTATATGTATATACACAATTGATGCTAAGTTTATTCGAAGACAATCTGCTACCGATATAGCATATCATTCAGCCAGATGACAACTTCTCGACTCCATATCCATACTGTTGTCATCTTTCAAAACTACCAAAGTCTTCATTTACAGCATTTACATCAAAATAACTCCCAATTCCACAGTTTGGGTGTGGCGTATGCGTTTCCCCGAATCTTACAAAGGCTGGACGACATCATATGTTGATCTGTCATCTCTTAAATTTTCATCCAATTGTGAGTAAAGCGTTTCGGGTGCTGTCGGTGTGGGGTTGTTGAATGTTTCCAAGTTTGGACCGTCTTGCATTTCCGCTGCTCCCGTCAAGAATGATTCATTGACATATACTGGACATGCGCGATTATTTCTGCAATGTACATGGATAAGTTTAGCCATTATTCATAGTTAGTGCAATACTGCTATGCACGTTATAATATATACAAAGGCTATTTTTCTAGTCGGGTCAGAGTTGGTAAGATTGTTGAATTTGAAGTGAGGAAGCTATGCATCGGATTCGTGGTTTACTACCAGCTGACTTCGAGACATCCAGTGGGATTCAAACCTACAGCAGTGAGTGGCAATCGATTTAAGGTTAGTAGCCACAGTAGCATATTATGGAATACATCCAAATCAGATGCAACTACATGTGGAAGTCGTGATAGTGCAGTGGTAGCGCGTTTGCTTCAGGTGAAAAACGCCAGGAGTTCGGCCCCGCTGGAGCTGTTACGAATGTGCCCTTAGGCAAGGCATTTAAATTCCACGTTGCCTTTTCTCTCCCTCAGAGCGATGGATTCCATCAGGAATGTGGTCTCGAGAGCGATTGATATAAGTTGTAAGAACTTGTTTCGCAATCTAACTAAAATAAATTTGAATAAACTAACTACATATATAATTATGCAGTATAAAGACACAGATACATTTTGTGTTATATTTCAAATACTTACTTGTTTTCTTGGTCACCTGAAAGACGTATAATATAATTATAGTACACGTTTCATTTCAGCGATTATTAATATATTTAATATGATAGAGTAATTAAACGTAGATATGTTCAAAACTTTAGTACATAAGATACCATTTTTGCTGACTAATTATTGTATCATCTGAGATGGTATTTTCCATCGCTTCCTTATATAATTAATAATTCCTTTTCCTACGAGATGACATAAAATCGTACTACATTAGGTAACACTGAACATAATTCGGTAACACTAAGATTAATTAGATAACACTAAGATTAATTAAGTGACACTAAAATTAATTAGGTAACAATAAGATTAATTAGGTAACACTAAGATTAATTAGGTAACACTAAGATTAATTAGGTAACAGTAAGATTAATTAGGTAACAATACGATTAATTAGGTAACAATAAGATTAATAAGGTAACATTAAGATTAATTAGGTGCCACTATCATTAATTAGGTAACATTAAGATTAATTAGGTACCACTAACATTAATTAGGTAAATCATCTATGTACACTCATTTTTGCACATGTTATTACTCGGGTGTGGAGGATGGACTCTTCCAGTAGCAGATATGTGTGGTACATACTTGCCTCCAGATAATGTAACTCACTAGCTAAGCCAGGTTATAAATAGTCCTTATCTGATCTCGATATCTTGCAATTACAGATTTCAGCTACCGAGTCGCAGGATCATGCAGACACATGCCAGCATTCGTGAATGTTAAGGTTAATGGAATGGCATTTTCAGAAACTAGAGGTAACATTGCTGATGTTACAGGAGCTATTCTTTATTCAGACCAAAATTAGAAAAGAAAAAAATTAATGTCGTATCAACTAAATTGTGCTTAGTCTGGTTCTATTTTATTTACACAACAGTATGGTGTTGATATATGTTCGTTCGACAACCGGACAGTACTAACGTTATTTCAACTGTTACAGATAGAACTGCCCCGTACTGTGTGTGAGTTTGATCTAATATTAGTTACCTTGTTTTGCTTTCAACCTTCTATTCACGACAGTGACATATCCCGCATATACGGCAAGGAGTAAGATGATTCCTCCAAGAACTACCCCTGTTATTATATATATTGTGATGTTGTTGCTGGAGCTCTCAGATATCTCACATCTTTCTTCTATATAAACAACAATGATACATGTTATCTGGTCGTTGTGCAAACGTAAGTAATCAATAATAATCCAACATAGCAGTCGATTGTGTTGCATTATTACAGGAATGAATCGCGGGTTGGATTATAGTTTTCATCGGGATATGAACGAAATATAGTGGGATTAAAGTATGAGGAGGCCGAATTCATCCAGGCTAACGTTAAGCACGCCCAATGTAGTTCATACCCAGATTGAAACTATTAACCCGCGATTCATTACTTATATTGACATTACTTACTCTTTTCATTGATACACAGCAACTATAGCACACATTGTATTTCAAATGTTTTAGTCATTATTTGCAACTTACCGTGTGCCGGAACAGGTAAATAGATCATACTTGGAACAGCGATGAACACTGCCTAACACTGTGAATGCGCATGCCCGTAACTTCGAGTGTACATGTCAGCTGCATATCATTAGTCGGAAACCCTCATACACCAATGTATACAGGCATGTACAATTAGGGCATATAGTTTACATTCATCAAAGGAAATGCAATAGCGATGCAATTATTAGATTATATATTAAGGTTTAGTAAATGTAATGATAATTGAAATATTCAGATAATTTTATATTGTACATAACACAATTCATTTCACAATTATTAATATTAATTATTATTTGCTATTCTCTAGAATTTACTGCAATGACGAACTACACAAATAAAATTAAAATAATGAATTAATGTAGTATAATACAGCTATGATCAGTGATTCTTTCCCTCTAATTTATCAACGCAATACACTCGCCAATAAGTAGCAAACTTGTTGTGCTAGTAACCAATAAGTAGCAAACCTAGTAACCAATAAGTAGCAAACTTAGTTACCAATAAGTAGCAAACTTAGTAACCAATAAGTAGCAAACTTAGTTACCAATAAGTAGCAAACTTAGTTACCAATAAGTAGTAAACTTAGTTACCAATAAGTAGCAAACTTAGTAACCAATAAGTAGTAAACTTAGTAACCAATAAGTAGCAAACTTAGTAACCAATAAGTAGCAAATTTTTTGTGTTGTTTGTGCTTAGTTACCAACACGTGTAGCAAACTTAGTCACCAATAAGTAGCAAACTTAGTTACCAACAAGTGTAGCAAACCTAGTCATCAACAAGTGTAGCAAACTTAGTCACCAATAAGTAGCAAACTTAGTTACCAACAAGTGTAGCAAACTTAGTCACCAATAAGTAGCAAACTTAGTTACCAACAAGTGTAGCAAACTTAGTTACCAACATGTGTAGCAAACTTAGTTACCAACAAGTGTAGCAAACTTAGTTACCAACAAGTGTAGCAAACTTAGTCACCAACAAGTGTAGCAAACTTAGTTACCAACATGTGTAGCA
>CM026387.1:60910102-60999279 GCA_014843695.1 Archivesica marissinica
TACACCGTAGGGCGTAGCGTGTATGTGTGCCAAAATGTCGTCGTAAGCCGTGGTGTATTTCTTTACCCGTATCTATATAAACGCAAGACGATAGTTAAGAAATATCCGTTACTTTATTTTGTACAGTCACTGATGTTGTTACAATAACATATGCACAATGTGTATCAATATTAATGCAATACAATTTCAATGCATAGTTAATGTATATATACAAGTGAGCAATGTGTCGAAAGATACACAATCGACAGAGTTGCAGAATAATCATCATTTTAATAACTACATACTATACAAGTTCAAACAAAGCAAATATTCATTATCAATATATCAATCAGTTAATATCAATAATTCTTGAAACACTTAAAAGACTATTAACGCTATCAATCATTTATGGGGATATTAGCCTATCAGTAAATGACAAATAAAATACTATATTTTTGGGGAACAGCTATTTAATTTGAGCACTCGTTTGCATGTGAAATGTACCTAGGGAAAATTCCGTTCCATGAGCATTGTTCATTTTAATAATTGCCTTTTAGACTTACGCACGTGACAACTGGTTTTGAATTTAAAAATAATAATGTTCGAGAATGTCAATGTTTTAAAAGTTAAACAATAATGCATGAAATCAAAAACCAAAATCAAATTTAAATCTATGTACAAAAATGCCGAGAATAACGGACAGCTAAGCTTTAATTACTTTGTAAAATTATTTGAAAAACAAGTTCTAGAAAAATGAAGATAAAATGAAAGTGAACTTACCTATATAAACGCAAGACGATAGTTAAGAAATATCCGTTACTTTATTTTGTACAGTCACTGATGTTGTGACTTGCTTTAACTATCGTCTTGGTTTTTATGCAAGTAGGTCCTGGTAAGCTTTTAGCACATATGGCTTGACATGTGATTAAACAATATGTTCCAATCACAACTGGACAAATTAGACAAAGATAAAGGAAATTTGTTTGTGATAAGTTATCAGCTCAGTCTTCCATGTTATCACCTAAACACACCCACTACCTTTGCTCAATCACACAGGCTTCTGGATTAAATTGCATTAGTGCCTACAATATATACTTTAATTATCAAAGTCAATTACTTCAAAGGGAGCAGGAAAGTAGCTAAAAGCTTGACAGCTTGTCTCAGATTAAGTTCAACCAAAAGTGTTTGACATTTATCTAAAAATATTTCAGATTACATTAGTAAAATGTAGGAATGCAAACATAATAAAAATTGATTAATTATTGGAACAAAGTACAAAATATTTACAAACAAATATCAAAATACTATTCTACAGGACATGTCACACATTTTGATGCTAAATATGCCTATACTATATGAAACCATAAAATTCCCAAAGTTTGAAATGTATAAAGTATTTCTACATTTCTATTTCAGCATCATGACTTCACCATACAACATCATTCATTATCAGAAGTGAAAGTATACACCAAACAAAAGTTATACAGACTCATTCTTTTACGACATTCAATAAAGTGTATACACAAGTTACTTAAGACAGTATACATGTAACTTTCATCCGAGAATATCATATTTTGTAAGATGTCCTTTATTCAATGCAAAACACATTTCATGATCAGCATATTACCTAATAGTACATCACAGTATATTACATGATGTCAATTACATAATAGTACATAACATAATATCAATTACATATTGGTATATAACTATATTACATAATATTAAACCAGGGCATTTTCATGACTCTGTAACAATCTCTCCCTGCTTTGTAACTTTGGTCTCCAAAGTTTGAAATGTTCAAATGTCATATTGTGATATACAACTACACACACTGGAACAATATATATACACAAAGATAATACAGTTCTATCATGTTTGTAGAACACCTTATTTGCATAATTCAGTCCTTACATCTGAATTTTTGCGTGAATATGCACAAATCAGTATTGTGCTAACGTAGGAACCGTTCCTTCAACATTGCAAAGCAAAACTTATGGTTTAATTGGCGAAAGGATGCCTGAGTGATATGTATGCAAATATGTAAAGAATGGTTTTGAGAAAGTTTTCTTTGAATATGACACCATAGTTCAGTCTTTGAACAATATCTGAAGAAGCTCCACATGACCATGCAACGCTTAGAAGCATCAGGATGCTGATGAGGCCTCGGCAAATTGTGAACCCAGAGAGACTTTGATAAAATGCCAGTAGTGAACCATTTTTGGAGGATAGCACTATTAAACAACAAAGATGATATGTTGTAAGATTCACTACTGATATTCTATATTTTACAAGGAAAGTAAGGAAGATAGAATTGTGCTGCAGCAGGTTCATTTATAGCCGAAGTTAACACCAAACATAACAAATTAATTAAGCATTGCGAGATCTAGTGAAGAATCTAGATTTCACTTTCCTTTTCTTGCCCTGTTTTGTATGTGTTTTTAAATATTCGTGAATAATTCTTTTGTTTACATATGGTTCATGTATCCAATCCCTATGATTGTCTGGCCAGAGAACATGGAACCATTGTTTTTGCCCTGTTCGTTTTGCCCTTACAATACGAATGTCATCTGTCAATGCAGATCTATATTCTTCATTCAACTGATCAGTTTTATTTGTTTTGTTTTGCACAGGTTGTTGTGAAGTGCTTTGTTTCTCCACAGGTTCCTGCAGAGTAATTTGTTTATCCGCAGGTTGCTGTGGAGTTGATTGGTCAGACAAAGGAACCTGCTCATTTTCTTGTAGCGGCATCCCTGTTTGATCATTTTGAGTGTCCTCAGGACCTCGTTCATGATAAAGTTTTAGTTTGCAAGCATTTTTCAATGACGGCACTACGTTATCGTTTTGTAAGTTTACAAGTTTATATGTAAACTTTGGACCTAACTCAGTTATTTCATATGGTCCTACCCATTTCTGAGTTAATTTTGGCGATAAGCCCTTTTCTGCCTTTTCTTGCTTCAACATCACTTTGTTTCCCAATTTGAATGTAGGAATTTTAGCATGAGTGTCATAACGAGTTTTTGACTTTTCATTTTGTTCATTCATATTAGCCTTTGCAATTTCATGAGAAATTTTTAGCTTTTCAATTAATTGTTCAAAGTGCTGTCTTACATCTACCCCTAAGGTTGGTTTTGGAATAAGAGTTGTGTCTATTGGTAATCTCATTTTCCTACCAAATAGTAATTCATGAGGACTGAAACCAGTACTTTCACATGGTACAGCTCTAAATGCCATCATGATACTTGGGAGCAAAGAAGCCCAATTTGTTTGATCCTTGTTAATGTAAGACCTCATAGTTTGAACTAGGGTGCTATTTCTTCGCTCACACGTAGAGTTTGTCTGGGGGTGGTAGCTGCTTGTGTGGTGCCGCTTTACTTCAAACAACTCACACAAAGCTTTTACCAACTTTGACATGAAGTTTTGACCCCTATCGGAAACAATAGTACGAGGTGCACCATATCTAGTAAATATTTCGTTATATAGTACATTTGCAACATCTTTAGCTTCTGTTTTTACTAGAGGAAATGCTTCAGTCCATTTTGTGAAAGAATCTACAATCAATAATACATACTGATAGCCATGTTCTTTTGTTTTGGGCAGGGGACCTAATATATCTATATGTACCCTAGAGAAAGGCTCACCAACAGGCAGTGGACTTAATGGGGGAGGCGGTTTGTTCCTAGCGACCTTGATTCTTTGGCAAATATCACAAGTTTTGATATACATTTCGATGTCGTGAAACATTTTTGGCCAGAAGTATTTATCGCGTATCGCATGATGTGTTTTCTTTAAACCAAAATGGCCGCCTCCTGCCAAACAGTCATGAAATGCCTGTAGTATAGACTTTCTTTTTACTCTAGGAACAGCTACCTGAATATGAACCTTATGAAAATCAATTTTCTGATCTTTTTGATTTTTTGATCTAGCTGTGTACAAATGATAAAGCATTCCGTTACTCATTACGTATTGATTGCTTGCCTCAGCTGAAATTACATTTGCTTTTTCAATATCTTTAGGCAAGATTCCATTCTCAATGTAATTAATAATGTCTTTAAAATCTGAACATTCTCTTTGTTCTTTGGCAATGTCGGTTAATTCCGATTCTGTGTCTGTGACATAAATACTTGGTATGTCTTCATACTCAAACGTAGCTTCAACACGCATTGGGGTTTCTGACATACAACTACTGTCACCTATGAGATTGTCAATATTTGTTGCAACATTATCATAAGATTGAGTAGAAACATCATGGTTACTTGTACTACTCATAGTATCGTCATTCTGAGCATCTCTACAGTTTGGTTGGAGCAGTTGATCATTTACAGTAAGAATTTTGAGATTTCCTTGCGTTTGTGTACTAAGTACAGGATCCTTACTTTGAGTTGTAATTAACTGACTAGAATTTATTTCTTGAGTTAGATCCTTCCCCGTTTCTTTTGATTGTTTTATGTTTTTATTCAACTGATCATAATCAATTCTGGATATTGCGTCTGCGTTTGCATTTTTATGACCTGGCTTGTGAATTATTTCATAGTCATAGCCTTGCAAAAATATACTCCACCTAGCAAATTTTCCACTAGGTTCCTTTTTGGATGCAAGCCATTTTAATGCCTGGTTATCTGTATAAATGGTAAAATGCCTATTTGAAATATAGTGTTTATATGCGTTTATTCCACAAATTATGGCTAAACATTCTTTCGAATATACATCCCATTTCTTTTCTTCAGAATTTAATGCACGACCCCCATAGCAAATTACATATTCCCTGTTATGTTCATCCCTTTGACCTAGTATATATGAAATGGCTGAACCACTAGCATCTGTTGACATTATGAATTCTTTATTCATGTCTGGGAACCTAATAATTGGGGGAGAGAGAAGTGCATATTTCAGAATTTCAAAAGACTTTTGACATTCTTCGGTCCAATCAGTTGGTGAGAATTTTTCACCGATTTCCTTTTTGAGTAATGCATTTAATGGAACACAAATTTTGCCAAAATCTTTAACGAATCGACGATAATAATTGCACAAACCAGTAAATCCTCTTAAAGACTTTTTAGTTTTTGGAACTGGAAATTGTTTGATTTTTTCAGTATTTGAGGGGTCCACCTGGACTCCCTTCGCAGACAGAATGTGACCAAGAAACATTACTTGATCTAGACCAAATTTGCATTTTGAAGGCTTCAAAGTGAGGTTGGCATCTCTTAATCTCTGAAACACTTCATTTAAATGATGTAAATGAGTATCAAAGTCTTTCGAAAACAGTAATATATCATCGATATAAACCAAAACATATTTCCAATTTTGACCCTTGAGTACATGCGACATTAGTAACTGAAAACTCATTGGCGCGTTACGGAGTCCGAAAGGCATCCGAAGAAATTCAAATACACCCTCGTGTGTTACAAATGCGGATTTTTCGCGAGTTTCAGGGTCAAGTTCCATTTGGAAGTATGCTGAGTTTAAATCGAGTGTAGAGAATATTGTTGCTTTACTTTCACCAAGTGAGTCAAATACATCTTCCAGTCTCGGAAGTGGTTGTGAAATTGGCTTCGTTACTTGATTAAGCTTGCGATAATCAACTGCGAATCTCCATGTATTATCCTTTTTCTTAACCAGAACCACTGGTGAATTCCAAACACTAGTAGACCTTTGAGCAATATTATCTTTTACAAATTGATTAGTTTGTGTTTCAATCTCAGTACGTTTTTCAGGGTTTTGTCTATAAGGTGCTGACCGTACAGGTACAGCATCAGGGTATGTGTCAATTCTGTGTTTACACAAACCTGTTTTACCAATATTTTCTAATGAAGTTGAGAAAACATCTTTATTTTTCATCAAAAAGTTGTTTAACTTACAATTTTGTTCTTTTGACAAGTTTGTGTTGTTTACTTCAAATTCAATGTCATCAGTAAAATCAGGTATATATTCATCAGTTTTTGAGCCTATATCTATGTTTGAAATATTGCTAGTGCTAGTGTCATATGAACAGTCATCGAAACAAAAGACATTGTCTTTATCAACAACATGAACATTTGCAAGTATACCAGCCTTTGACAAGTATATATCCTCGTTGGTAGGGTTTGCAAGTTTCATCACAGTCTTATTATTTTTGGTAGTTACTAAACATCTAGCACCCACAATATTTGTTCCTTGAAGATTTCCAGAAGGGTCAAGTAATATTGTTTCATTTGTGTGACCCTTTGAAACCCGAACACCTATGATTGCTTCAGAATTAGCTTTTATAACTTCAGGTTTGGTGCACCTAGCGTAACCGAGTTTGCTGTCTTGTATGATTGCAACTGAAATATCAGCTGTTGTAAATCTTATATAATTATGTTGAAAGTCAACAACACACTTGTAATACATCATAAAATCTAACCCTATGATTAGAGGATGGTGAAGTTCTTTTATAATTATAAATTCTTGTTCAAATACTAAGCCTGAAATCTTTATAGGTAGAACTATTGCACCCTCTACTCTGTGAAGTTCACCACCAACACCTCTAACAAATTGCACGTTTTGTGGTTTTATTTGATTTTCAAAATTTGGTATTGTTTTCTCTAACAAGGACCTTTGAATACAGCTTATACTGGCGCCTGTATCTATCAAAGCTTGAATTTTTCTTTCTTCTAACTCTACAGATATTGTATTTTTAACAAATGAAGCCGTCAAACAAATTACAGTTTGAGAAACAGAGTCAGTACTTTCGGTGCTTTGATTATTTGTATCATTTTCAATTACATTTGAACTATCTACAGTACTAGAACTATTATGAGTATCAGTTTGAGTGGTTTTATCTGTCTGAGTATGATGTTCAGAACACTTTTCAGTATTGAAAGTCTGAGTATTAGTACAATTGGAATTATTTAACATTTCATTTCCTGATATTTGAGTATGACTATCTTTAGTCAGAAAATTGGCACTGTCTGAAGTACGAGTATTAGCACTGTATGTAGAGCGAGTCATTTCTGGAGTTTGAGTATCAGCATATTTTGAATGTAAGGTATCATTGTTTTCAGAATTGTTAGCACTTATCTTACAATTTTTGTCTTTACTTTTAGCAACAGAATGCATTGAAACCTTTTTTACAAAAGTTTCATCTTTAAATTCTGACTGCCTAGAGCTGTTTAGCTTATTTGACTTTCGCCTTTTGTGTTTAGCACTTAGACTGTGTGTGGTATTTTTGTTGGCATCCACAGATTTGTGTGACATGTGCCTGTCTGTAAGGATATCACAGACAGGCGCGTATCCCTATCGCCTACCATATGCCTCGTCCTGACGACGCTTAAAGCAACACTGATACAGATGGCCAACCATAAAACAATAATTACATGTAACATGCTTTGCTTTGCAATCATTAAAGGAATGTTTCCTACCTTCTCCGCAGCGTTGGCATCCATGTGTTGGTCCGTTCTGGCGCAGTGGTGATGGGGCTGGTCTGGGCATGGGAGCTGGTTGCTGTTGTCGTCCCTGGTATCGTGGCGGGGACTGTGGTTGTCTGGGTCTTGGTGCCCAGGAGCTGGGTTGTGGCGGCTGGTATGAGTGACTAGTCTCCATGCTGGCAATCTTGTCTGCAAGACCCTGTATTTGTGCCGTCACTATGTCAGTAAATGCGGCAGTGACATTGACTGATGAAGTTGAGGCAACAGTTCGTTCAGCCAAGTGAGCTGCTTTACGTAGGTCCTCAATTGTTTGCAAGTCCTGAGGCATGACAATTTGTCTCAGTTCCGTCTTTAGTCCTTTCAACGCTATTGAGACTAAAAGCGGTTCTGGGTATCCTCGTTGGTTTGTGGCACTGAGGATACGAGTGAAGTATGATGTTGAATTTTCAGCATGTCTTTGTTGGAGATCCAACAGTGCGAATGGTCCGTCCATACCATCAAAACGGATGGCCAGTTCATTACATATATTCTCATAGTCTGTTTTTGTTTGTTCATCCAAAGAGTGATAGAAGGCCAGGGCATGATCACATAGGAAGAACTGGATCATTTTGCCCTTCCTCTCATCGTCAAGATTGAGTAAATCACCATAGTTATTAAATTGTGTCAACCAATCCTCAGCCTTTTTCCCTGGACTGCCATCAAATTTCGGCATGTCCAGTCTATTGGCCATTTCAACTGGATCCGTATCAAGTAACAAATAGTTAACAGGATTTTCTACTTCAAATGTACTTGTCGAATTCCAACTAATTCCACTTAAGTTGATAGAGTCCTCACTTACAGTGTCGTCCTCCGGTTGCTCAGGATGGTTGGCCTCCGCAAGTTGTTGTGATTCAACTCCTGAACGCAGATAATAATGCGGGTTGATGGGATCGCTCATGGAACCGGAAATCGTACCCTTATATTCAACACCAATGTGTTACACCGTAGGGCGTAGCGTGTATGTGTGTGTCGTCGTAATGATTGTGTGGTGTATGTCGTCGTAAGCTGTGGTGTATTTCTTTACCCGTATCTATATAAACGCAAGACGATAGTTAAGAAATATCCGTTACTTTATTTTGTACAGTCACTGATGTTGTTACAATAACATATGCACAATGTGTATCAATATTAATGTAATACAATTTCAATGCATAGTTAATGTATATATACAAGTGAGCAATGTGTCGAAAGATACACAATCGACAGAGTTGCAGAATAATCATCATTTTAATAACTACATACTATACAAGTTCAAACAAAGCAAATATTCATTATCAATATATCAATCAGTTAATATCAATAATTCTTGAAACACTTAAAAGACTATTAACGCTATCAATCATTTATGGGGATATTAGCCTATCAGTAAATGACAAATAAAATACTATATTTTTGGGGAACAGCTATTTAATTTGAGCACTCGTTTGCATGTGAAATGTACCTAGGGAAAATTCCGTTCCATGAGCATTGTTCATTTTAATAATTGCCTTTTAGACTTACGCACGTGACAACTGGTTTTGAATTTAAAAATAATAATGTTCGAGAATGTCAATGTTTTAAAAGTTAAACAATAATGCATGAAATCAAAAACCAAAATCAAATTTAAATCTATGTACAAAAATGCCGAGAATAACGGACAGCTAAGCTTTAATTACTTTGTAAAATTATTTGAAAAACAAGTTCTAGAAAAATGAAGATAAAATGAAAGTGAACTTACCTATATAAACGCAAGACGATAGTTAAGAAATATCCGTTACTTTATTTTGTACAGTCACTGATGTTGTGACTTGCTTTAACTATCGTCTTGGTTTTTATGCAAGTAGGTCCTGGTAAGCTTTTAGCACATATGGCTTGACATGTGATTAAACAATATGTTCCAATCACAACTGGACAATTAGACAAAGATAAAGGAAATTTGTTTGTGATAAGTTATCAGCTCAGTCTTCCATGTTATCACCTAAACACACCCACTACCTTTGCTCAATCACCCAGGCTTCTGGATTAAATTGCATTAGTGCCTACAATATATACTTTTAATTATCAAAGTCAATTACTTCAAAGGCAGCAGGAAAGTAGCTAAAAGCTTGACAGCTTGTCTCAGATTAAGTGTCAACCAAAAGTTGTTTTGACATTTATCTAAAAATATTTCAGATTACATTAGTAAAATGTAGGAATGCAAACATAATAAAAATTGATTAATTATTGGAACAAAGTACAAAATATTTACAAACAAATATCAAAATACTATTCTACAGGACATGTCACACATTTTGATGCTAAATATGCCTATACTATATGAAACCATAAAATTCCCAAAGTTTGAAATGTATAAAGTATTTCTACATTTCTATTTCAGCATCATGACTTCACCATACAACATCATTCATTATCAGAAGTGAAAGTATACACCAAACAAAAGTTATACAGACTCATTCTTTTACGACATTCAATAAAGTGTATACACAAGTTACTTAAGACAGTATACATGTAACTTTCATCCGAGAATATCATATTTTGTAAGATGTCCTTTATTCAATGCAAAACACATTTCATGATCAGCATATTACCTAATAGTACATCACAGTATATTACATGATGTCAATTACATAATAGTACATAACATAATATCAATTACATATTGGTATATAACTATATTACATAATATTAAACCAGGGCATTTTCATGACTGTAACACTACCCACTCCACTATATCAAATGGCCAGTCCAGTCTGCCCACTCCACTATATCAAATGTCCAGTCTGTCCACTCCACTATGTCATGTATCCAGTCTGCCCACTCCACTATATCAAGTATCCAGTCTGCCCACTCCACTATATCAAATATCCAGTCTGCCCACTCCACTATATCAAATGTCCAGTCTGCCCATTCCACTATATCAAATGTCCAGTCTGTCCACTCCACTATGTCAAGTATCCAGTCTGCCCACTCCACTATATCAAGTATCCAGTCTGCCCACTCCACTATATCAAGTATCCAGTCTGCCCACTCCACTATATCAAATGTCCAGTCTGCCCATTCCACTATATCAAGTATCCAGTATGCCCATTCCACTATATCAAGTATCCATTCTGCCCATTCCACTATATCAAGTATCCAGTCTGCCCATTCCACTATATCAAGTATCCAGTCTGTCCATTCCACTATATCAAGTATCCAGTCTGCCCATTCCACTATATCAAGTATCCAGTCTGCCCATTCCACTATATCAAGTATCCAGTCTGCCCATTCCACTACATCAAGTATCCAGTCTGCCCATTCCACTATATCAAGTATCCAGTCTGCCCATTCCACTATATCAAGTATCCAGTCTGCCCATTCCCCTATATCAAGTATCCAGTCTGCCCATTCCCCTATATCAAGTATCCAGTCTGCCCATTCCACTATATCAAGTATCCAGTCTGCCCATTCCACTATATCAAGTATCCAGTCTGCCCATTCCACTATATCAAGTATCCAGTCTGCCCATTCCACTATATCAAGTATCCAGTCTGTCCATTCCACTATATCAAGTATCCAGTCTGCCCATTCCACTATATCAAGTATCCAGTCTGCCCATTCCACTATATCAAGTATCCAGTCTGCCCATTCCACTACATCAAGTATCCAGTCTGCCCATTCCACTATATCAAGTATCCAGTCTGCCCATTCCACTATATCAAGTATCCAGTCTGCCCATTCCCCTATATCAAGTATCCAGTCTGCCCATTCCCCTATATCAAGTATCCAGTCTGCCCATTCCACTATATCAAGTATCCAGTCTGCCCATTCCACTATATCAAGTATCCAGTCTGCCCATTCCACTATATCAAGTATCCAGTCTGCCCATTCCACTATATCAAGTATCCAGTCTGCCCATTCCACAATATCAAGTATCCAGTCTGCCCATTCCACTATATCAAGTATCCAGTCTGCCCATTCCCCTATATCAACAAATGTCCAGTCTGCCCACTCCACTATATCAAGTATCCAGTCTGCCCATTCCACAATATCAAGTATCCAGTCTGCCCACTCCACTATATCAAGTATCCAGTCTGCCCATTCCACAATATCAAGTATCCAGTCTGCCCACTCCACTATATCAAGTATCCAGTCTGCCCATTCCCCTATATCAAGTATCCAGTCTGCCCATTCCACAATATCAAGTATCCAGTCTGCCCATTCCCCTATATCAACACATGTCCAGTCTGCCCACTCCACTATATCAAGTATCCAGTCTGCCCATTCCACAATATCAAGTATCCAGTCTGCCCACTCCACTATATCAAGTATCCAGTCTGCCCATTCCCCTATATCAACACATGTCCAGTCTGCCCATTCCCCTATATCAACACATGTCCAGTCTGCCCATTCCCCTATATCAACACATGTCCAGTCTGCCCATTCCACTATATCAACACATGTCCAGTCTGCCCATTCCCCTATATCAACACATGTCCAGTCTGCCCATTCCCCTATATCAACACATGTCCAGTCTGCCCATTCCCCTATATCAACACATGTCCAGTCTGCCCATTCCCCTATATCAACACATGTCCAGTCTGCCCATTCCCCTATATCAACACATGTCCAGTCTGCCCATTCCACTATATCAAGTATCCAGTCTGCCCATTCCCCTATATCAACACATGTCCAGTCTGCCCATTCCCCTATATCAAGTATCCAGTCTGCCCATTCCCCTATATCAACACATGTCCAGTCTGCCCATTCCACTATATCAAGTATCCAGTCTGCCCACTCCACTATATCAAATGTCCAGTCTGCCCACTCCACTCTATCAAGTATCCAGTCTGCCCATTCCACAATATCAAGTATCCAGTATGCCCACTCCACTATATCAAGTATCCAGTCTGCCCACTCCACTATATCAAGTATCCAGTCTGCCCACTCCACTATATCAAGTATCCAGTCTGCCCATTCCACTATATCAAGTATCCAGTCTGCCCACTCCACTATATCAAGTATCCAGTCTGCCCACTCCACTATATATCAAGTATCCAGTCTGCCCACTCCACTATATCAAGTATCCAGTCTGCCCATTCCACTATATCAAGTATCCAGTCTGTCCACTCCACTATATCAAGTATCCAGTCTGCCCACTCCACTATATATCAAGTATCCAGTCTGCCCACTCCACTATATCAAGTATCCAGTCTGCCCACTCCACTATATCAAGTATCCAGTCTGCCCATTCCACTATGTCAAGTATCCAGTCTGCCCACTCCACTATATCAAATGTCCAGTCTGCCCACTCCACTATATCAAGTATCCAGTCTGCCCACTCCACTATATCAAATGTCCAGTCTGCCCATTCCACTATATCAAGTATCCAGTCTGCCCACTCCACTATATCAAATGTCCAGTCTGCCCATTCCACTATGTCAAGTATCCAGTCTGCTCACTCCACTATATCAAGTATCCAGTCTGCCCACTCCACTATATCAAATGTCCAGTCTGCCCACTCCACTATATCAAGTATCCAGTCTGCCCATTCCACAATATCAAGTATCCAGTCTGCCCACTCCACTATATCAAGTATCCAGTCTGCCCATTCCACTATATCAACACATGTCCAGTCTGCCCATTCCCCTATATCAACACATGTCCAGTCTGCCCATTCCACTATATCAACACATGTCCAGTCTGCCCATTCCCCTATATCAACACATGTCCAGTCTGCCCATTCCCCTATATCAACACATGTCCAGTCTGCCCATTCCCCTATATCAACACATGTCCAGTCTGCCCATTCCACTATATCAAGTATCCAGTCTGCCCATTCCCCTATATCAACACATGTCCAGTCTGCCCATTCCCCTATATCAAGTATCCAGTCTGCCCATTCCCCTATATCAACACATGTCCAGTCTGCCCATTCCACTATATCAAGTATCCAGTCTGCCCACTCCACTATATCAAATGTCCAGTCTGCCCACTCCACTCTATCAAGTATCCAGTCTGCCCATTCCACAATATCAAGTATCCAGTATGCCCACTCCACTATATCAAGTATCCAGTCTGCCCACTCCACTATATCAAGTATCCAGTCTGCCCACTCCACTATATCAAGTATCCAGTCTGCCCATTCCACTATATCAAGTATCCAGTCTGCCCACTCCACTATATCAAGTATCCAGTCTGCCCATTCCACTATATCAAGTATCCAGTCTGTCCACTCCACTATATCAAGTATCCAGTCTGCCCACTCCACTATATATCAAGTATCCAGTCTGCCCACTCCACTATATCAAGTATCCAGTCTGCCCACTCCACTATATCAAGTATCCAGTCTGCCCATTCCACTATGTCAAGTATCCAGTCTGCCCACTCCACTATATCAAATGTCCAGTCTGCCCACTCCACTATATCAAATGTCCAGTCTGCCCATTCTACTATATCAAGTATCCAGTCTGCCCACTCCACTATATCAAATGTCCAGTCTGCCCATTCCACTATGTCAAGTATCCAGTCTGCCCACTCCACTATATCAAGTATCCAGTCTGCCCACTCCACTATATCAAATGTCCAGTCTGCCCACTCCACTATATCAAGTATCCAGTCTGCCCATTCCACAATATCAAGTATCCAGTCTGCCCACTCCACTATATCAAGTATCCAGTCTGTCCACTCCACTATATCAAGTATCCAGTCTGCCCACTCCACTATATCAAATGTCCAGTCTGCCCACTCCACTATATCAAGTATCCAGTCTGCCCATTCCACAATATCAAGTATCCATTCTGCCCATTCCACTATATCAAGTATCCAGTCTGCCCATTCCACTATATCAAGTATCCAGTCTGCCCGTACCACTATATCAAGTATCCAGTCTGCCCATTCCACTATATCAAGTATCCAGTCTGCCCACTCCACTATATATCAAGTATCCAGTCTGCCCACTCCACTATATCAAGTATCCAGTCTGCCCACTCCACTATATCAAGTATCCAGTCTGCCCACTCCACTATATCAAGTATCCAGTCTGCCCATTCCACTATATCAAGTATCCAGTCTGCCCACTCCACTATATCAAGTATCCAGTCTGCCCACTCCACTATATCAAGTATCCAGTCTGCCCACTCCACTATATCAAGTATCCAGTCTGCCCACTCCACTATATCAAGTATCCAGTCTGCCCATTCCACTATATCAAGTATCCAGTCTGCCCACTCCACTATATCAAGTATCCAGTCTGCCCACTCCACTATATATCAAGTATCCAGTCTGCCCACTCCACTATATCAAGTATCCAGTCTGCCCATTCCACTATATCAAGTATCCAGTCTGTCCACTCCACTATATCAAGTATGCCCACTCCACTATATATCAAGTATCCAGTCTGCCCACTCCACTATATCAAATGTCCAGTCTGCCGATTCCACAATATCAAGTATCCAGTCTGCCCACTCCACTATATCAAGTATCCAGTCTGCCCACTCCACTATATCAAGTATCCAGTCTGCCCACTCCACTATATCAAGTATCCAGTCTGCCCACTCCACTATATCAAGTATCCAGTCTGCCCACTCCACTATATCAAGTATCCAGTCTGCCCACTCCACTATATCAAGTATCCAGTCTGCCCATTCCACTATATCAAGTATCCAGTCTGCCCACTCCACTATATCAAATTCCCAGTCTGCCCACTCCACTATATCAAATGTCCAGTCTGCCCACTCCACTATATCAAGTATCCAGTCTGCCCACTCCACTATATCAAGTATCCAGTCTGCCCACTCCACTATATCAAGTATCCAGTCTGCCCACTCCACTATATCAAGTATCCAGTCTGCCCATTCCACTATATCAAGTATCCAGTCTGCCCACTCCACTATATCAAATTCCCAGTCTGCCCACTCCACTATATCAAATTTCCAGTCTGCCCACTCCACTATATCAAGTGTACAGTCTGCCCACTAAATTATTATATTATAATTTAAAAGGTTGATAATTTTAAACATGCAAACAAATTATGAAAGCATCAACAATATAAAATATTTGAATGCAACAACAATATTGATGCATAAAGAACATTTAAATTATGTTATATTAAACTTGTATAATTCAAATAATATAAAACGAATTCCCCAATCATGAAATACAATGTACAATAAATGAACAGTTACTTTTAGAAACACCTTAATGGTAGTAAGTTGGGAATAAAATATAAAGTGGTGTTACCTATGCTCGGCGTATTCCTATGCTCGGCGTAATTTTTCCATTTACATCCGTATTTAAAATATTTAAATAGTTTTAACCTATTTTCGCTGACAGGGGTGAAGCATGGTTCAATAGCATTTCGTTGTGCGTACCGGTACCCTAATGCAACTGTCGCCCGACTTGTTCAGTAGCAGAATATAGGCTAAACAGACAACTTGTTTGGAGAATTGTTTCCACCGAAATGATGCAGTTTATGAGCATTTCAGGTAGCTATCTGAATTGGAAAAAAATGTACAAATAACCAGAAAAAAAGTTTCTTATGAGTTTTAATATTGTTAGTTATTGATGTTACTAAGTCAAAATAATATATTCAACATTTACACGTGCATACATAAACAAATTCATGTACGCCGGCATAGGTGCCCTAAAGTATCTGATACGCCGAACATAGGTTCCACTACTCTAGCTCGACTCATGTAAACATAAAAATGAATGTATGAAATAAACTGAAATGTTAAATAACATTGTATACAATCCGTCTAGTAATAAATTAGGTAGTCTGCAGTTATCTAGGAGGAACGAATTTAACACAATACATTTATAACTACTTGAAGGTTCTTAAACAAGGTAGGTCTAGATACATTTGGTCAATATACTAAACAAAATACTAGTAAGTAAATAGTTTACTATTGTGACTTGTGTCATTCATAGCATATATACATCAAACTATAATACAATAAGCAGGCACAGACCGATCTGTAGTCCAGTGGTAACATGCTGGACTGGTAATCCATGGATTGCATGATCGATCCCCCGTCTGACCCTAATAAAAGTAGCAGTCTTTCAGATGGGACGTTAAACCGAAGTCTCGTGTCGGTGCTTTACACCGTGAACGTAACAGAACCAGAGGAGACTCTGGAATGGGTCTGAATCATTGCACTATCCTCAACAAATCTAAAATTATTAATCTCTTCAGGACGTGTCGCTCATATGGGCAACCGGTAGCGACGATAAATAAACGTAAAACACACATACAATAAGCAGGCTAACAACCGTAACATTGGAACAGGTGTCGATATATTTTGCCTGGTCAGTCAAATAAATATATCTTAACACCGAGACTATTAAGTGGGCCGTATTGAGTTTCTGAAGTTAAAAAGTGAAAAATCGATAGACTGGCACCCAGGCTATAACAACCGCACAACGGGAGTATAAGTCACTTTCATCTATACAAGTTGCACAATACACAATATTAAAGGTATCGCTATAAACATGATAGACGAGTTCAAATATAGTGTTATGTGATTTACATTGACGCACCAAACCTCTGCTTACTACCAAGAAGTGTATCACAGAGTGTACTAGCCGGTCCAGTGGTTGGATCTATCCAGCTACACCTGTGACAATCTCGGAATAAGCACATTGTTGCATCATGTCTATATAGAATACTTATCAAAGCTGTTGTAGACAGTGCCGACCCGACTATCTGTGGTGTTTTATGTGTGTTGTATGTAGTGTATGTAGTTGGGGAACTCGCTTGGCGTGAAGTACGGGTGCGTGTCGGACTATAATTAAAAGATCAAATTCACAATTTAAATTTACGAAACGTTCATTTTTATTTATTTATGTGTACATGTGCTTCTGAATTCTGGTGTTAAGTGCTATGCCTTCAGAATCTAAAGTAACTTATCTAAGCCCTGGTTGGATATGCACGAACGCACTTCGAACACACACTTGCCCAGATTGGTCAGCCAATGGGTGAACGTATATTTGGAACCTTCCTCAACAAGAATGCTTATGATTTATATATGTTTGTGACAAGTTGCGTAAGGACTCGTCCTAATCCGACACGTTATCTAGTCTGAATGGCAGAGAGTGTCTGCGTAAATATATAAAACATGTGATGTGCTTAATTGTAATGAACAAAAATTATAAATGAAAATGTATAAACTCTTCCAATATTTAGTAAGGTTGAAAACAGTTACTTACTAGTTATGAAATTGAAGTCTCTATAAAAATAAATGACTCCCTTATTTTATATACAAAATGTCCATCTACTAGAAATGAACAGGCTATCAAATGGAGTTTGATAGCAACAGTATTCCGACCAGAGAAGAAACCAACATTATTAGGTATCAGCAAAGCGAAAAGACATTCGGATATCATATTCTTAGCTCAAAATCACTAGTTTATAAAAAATACAAGCCCGAATCAGGGTTCATTCTAGAATACGAAGCACATCGGATCACTCATCTGTACCATCAGCTGGTCAAACCACTCATCTGCACCATCAGCTGGTCAAACCAAACGTTATCAAGATAAAAGATACGCATTACACAATGCTTCTCTGCTTATCCAATATACCGTAACATCATAGGTAGAAATTTACCTGGGTTACTTTCTCGGTCATTGAGATTAACAAACACTATACAAATACTAGTATATATTCTAATGTCATTAAACAAAGAACTATTTATGAGGAAATGCATCTCATCTTCAACCATTTAAGAGTTGCAAAGTTTACAGATTCTTTGTTCGGGAGATTCCCCAATGTATGCCTGTCTCAACCTTAAGTGGAAGTATGCTACAACGAAACTGAGTAGACAACGCCATTTCATTTCTTTTGAAGTCCATCGAGACATAAACTTCAGATTTAATTACAAATGTAAGTCTTTAAATGTTGACAACTTATTTATATCTTGAGTCAATATGTTCCAGTAGAAGTTAATAATTCTGGATTTAGCATCGGTCAAATTGATAAGTTTTCCTTTCAAAACTTGATGCGAGATGTAATTTCATGGCGATAGATTTAATATCACAACATCATAAATATATGTTGCCTGATTTGTTTAGGTACTAAGTTCATTCCCTGGGTGAATCAAGTAGTTCACATAATCATGCTCTGAATAAAGAATTAGGCATAGTAACATCTATATTTACGAGCATATTCAAACGTTCTCCTCAGGTATGAGAGGCGTGGAGTTCGCGCCCAGCTATATCTATAGGTATGAGAGGCGTGGTGTTCGAGCCCATCTGTAGGTATGAGAGGCGTGGAGTTTGCGCCCAGCTGTAGCTGTAGGTATGAGAGGCGTGGAGTTCGCGCCCATCTGTAACTATGAGAGGCGTGGAGTTTGCGCCCAGCTGTAGCTGTAGGTATGAGAGACGTGGAGTTCGCGCCGAGCTGTAACTATGAGAGGCGTGGTGTTTGCGCCCAGCTGTAGCTGTAGGTATGAGAGCGTGGAGTTCGCACCGAGCTGTAACTATGAGAGGCGTGGTGTTTGCGCCCAGCTGTAGCTGTAGGTATGAGAGGCGTGGAGTTCGCGCCGAGCTGTAACTATGAGGCGTGGAGTTTGCGCCCAGCTATATATATAGGTATGAGAGGCGTTGAGTTCGCGCCCAGCTATATCTATAGGTATGAGAGGCGTTGAGTTTGCGCCCATCTGTAGCTATGAGGCGTGGAGTTTGCGCCCAGCTGTAGCTGTAGGTATGAGAGGCGTGGTGTTCGCGCCCATCTGTAGGTATGAGAGGCGTGGAGTTTGCGCCCAGCTGTAGCTGTAGGTATGAGAGGTATGGAGTTCGCGCCGAGCTGTAGCTATGAGAGGCGTGGAGTTTGCGCCCAGCTATATCTGTAGGTATGAGAGGCGTGGAGTTCGCGCCCAGAATTATAGGTATGAGAGGCGTGGTGTTCGCGCCCATCTGTAGGTATGAGAGGCGTGGAGTTTGCGCCCAGCTGTAGGTATGAGAGGCGTGGAGTTTGCGCCAGCTGTAGGTATGAGAGGCGTGGAGTTCGCGCCCAGCTGTAGGTATGAGAGGCGTGGAGTTCGCGCCCAGCTGTAAGTATGAGAGGCGTGGAGTTTGCGCCCATCTGTAGCTATGAGAGGTGTGGAATTTGCGCCCATCTGTAGCTATGAGAGGCATGGAGTTTGCGCCCAGCTGTAGCTGTAGGTATGAGAGGCGTGGAGTTCGCGCCGAGCTGTAACTATGAGAGGCGTGGAGCTTGCGCCCAGCTGTAGCTGTAGGTATGAGAGGCGTGGAGTTCGCGCCGAGCTGTAACTATGAGAGGCGTGGAGTTTGCGCCTAGCTGTTGCCGATGCGATTGTTAACTTTATCTAATGTTGTAAAACCATGTACTAAATATCGCAATGGAGCTAAAATGAGTGTACATAAACTAAACTGAATTAATCAGAGATTAAATATAGTTGTATAATTATGGTTATGCATATTCATTCATATATACATTATATCGATGTTCGTATATACATGATATCGATGTTCATATATACATGATATCGATGTTCATATATACATGATATCAATGTTCGTATATACATGATATCGATGTTCATATATACATGATATCGATGTTCAAGCACAGTGTTGAGAATAATATAATAAAATACAGTGTATATTTCTGTATACAATTATGAATATTATAAACATAAATGAAACCAAGTAACTATATGTATATACACAATTGATGCTAAGTTTATTCGAAGACAATCTGCTACCGATATAGCATATCATTCAGCCAGATGACAACTTCTCGACTCCATATCCATACTGTTGTCATCTTTCAAAACTACCAAAGTCTTCATTTACAGCATTTACATCAAAATAACTCCCAATGTCTCCCAATTCCACAGTTTGGGTGTGGCGTATGCGTTTCCCCGAATCTTACAAAGGCTGGACGACATCATATGTTGATCTGTCATCTCTTAAATTTTCATCCAATTGTGAGTAAAGCGTTTCGGGTGCTGTCGGTGTGGGGTTGTTGAATGTTTCCAAGTTTGGACCGTCTTGCATTTCCGCTGCTCCCGTCAAGAATGATTCATTGACATATACTGGACATGCGCGATTATTTCTGCAATGTACATGGATAAGTTTAGCCATTATTCATAGTTAGTGCAATACTGCTATGCACGTTATAATATATACAAAGGCTATTTTTCTAGTCGGGTCAGAGTTGGTAAGATTGTTGAATTTGAAGTGAGGAAGCTATGCATCGGATTCGTGGTTTACTACCAGCTGACTTCGAGACATCCAGTGGGATTCAAACCTACAGCAGTGAGTGGCAATCGATTTAAGGTTAGTAGCCACAGTAGCATATTATGGAATACATCCAAATCAGATGCAACTACATGTGGAAGTCGTGATAGTGCAGTGGTAGCGCGTTTGCTTCAGGTGAAAAACGCCAGGAGTTCGGCCCCGCTGGAGCTGTTACGAATGTGCCCTTAGGCAAGGCATTTAAATTCCACGTTGCCTTTTCTCTCCCTCAGAGCGATGGATTCCATCAGGAATGTGGTCTCGAGAGCGATTGATATAAGTTGTAAGAACTTGTTTCGCAATCTAACTAAAATAAATTTGAATAAACTAACTACATATATAATTATGCAGTATAAAGACACAGATACATTTTGTGTTATATTTCAAATACTTACTTGTTTTCTTGGTCACCTGAAAGACGTATAATATAATTATAGTACACGTTTCATTTCAGCGATTATTAATATATTTAATATGATAGAGTAATTAAACGTAGATATGTTCAAAACTTTAGTACATAAGATACCATTTTTGCTGACTAATTATTGTATCATCTGAGATGGTATTTTCCATCGCTTCCTTATATAATTAATAATTCCTTTTCCTACGAGATGACATAAAATCGTACTACATTAGGTAACACTGAACATAATTCGGTAACACTAAGATTAATTAGATAACACTAAGATTAATTAAGTGACACTAAAATTAATTAGGTAACAATAAGATTAATTAGGTAACACTAAGATTAATTAGGTAACACTAAGATTAATTAGGTAACACTAAGATTAATTAGGTAACAATACGATTAATTAGGTAACAATAAGATTAATAGGTAACATTAAGATTAATTAGGTGCCACTATCATTAATTAGGTAACATTAAGATTAATTAGGTACCACTAACATTAATTAGGTAAATCATCTATGTACACTCATTTTTGCACATGTTATTACTCGGGTGTGGAGGATGGACTCTTCCAGTAGCAGATCTGTGTGGTACATACTTGCCTCCAGATAATGTAACTCACTAGCTAAGCCAGGTTATAAATAGTCCTTATCTGATCTCAATATCTTGCAATTACAGATTTCAGCTACCGAGTCGCAGGATCATGCAGACACATGCCAGCATTCGTGAATGTTAAGGTTAATGGAATGGCATTTTCAGAAACTAGAGGTAACATTGCTGATGTTACAGGAGCTATTCTTTATTCAGACCAAAATTAGAAAAGAAAAAAATTAATGTCGTATCAACTAAATTGTGCTTAGTCTGGTTCTATTTTATTTACACAACAGTATGGTGTTGATATATGTTCGTTCGACAACCGGACAGTACTAACGTTATTTCAACTGTTACAGATAGAACTGCCCCGTACTGTGTGTGAGTTTGATCTAATATTAGTTACCTTGTTTTGCTTTCAACCTTCTATTCACGACAGTGACATATCCCGCATATACGGCAAGGAGTAAGATGATTCCTCCAAGAACTACCCCTGTTATTATATATATTGTGATGTTGTTGCTGGAGCTCTCAGATATCTCACATCTTTCTTCTATATAAACAACAATGATACATGTTATCTGGTCGTTGTGCAAACGTAAGTAATCAATAATAATCCAACATAGCAGTCGATTGTGTTGCATTATTACAGGAATGAATCGCGGGTTGGATTATAGTTTTCATCGGGATATGAACGAAATATAGTGGGATTAAAGTATGAGGAGGCCGAATTCATCCAGGCTAACGTTAAGAACGCCCAATGTAGTTCATACCCAGACTGAAACTATTAACCCGCGATTCATTACTTATATTGACATTACTTACTCTTTTCATTGATACACAGCAACTATAGCACACATTGTATTTCAAATGTTTTAGTCATTATTTGCAACTTACCGTGTGCCGGAACAGGTAAATAGATCATACTTGGAACAGCGAGGAACACTACCTAACACTGTGAATGCGCATGCCCGTAACTTCGAGTGTACATGTCAGCTGCATATCATTAGTCGGAAACCCTCATACACCAATGTATACAGGCATGTACAATTAGGGCATATAGTGTACATTCATCAAAGGAAATGCAATAGCGATGCAATTATTAGATTATATATTAAGGTTTAGTAAATGTAATGATAATTGAAATATTCAGATAATTTTATATTGTACATAACACAAGTCATTTCACAATTATTAATATTAATTATTATTTGCTATTCTCTAGAATTTACTGCAATGACGAACTACACAAATAAAATTAAAATAATGAATTAATGTAGTATAATACAGCTATGATCAGTGATTCTTTCCCTCTAATTTATCAACGCAATACACTCGCCAATAAGTAGCAAACTTAGTCACCAATAAGTAGCAAACCTAGTAACCAATAAGTAGCAAACCTAGTAACCAATAAGTAGCAAACTTAGTTACCAATAAGTAGCAAACTTAGTAACCAATAAGTAGCAAACTTAGTAACCAATAAGTAGCAAACTTAGTTACCAATAAGTAGCACACTTAGTTACCAATAAGTAGCAAACTTAGTCACCAATAAGTAGCAAACTTAGTAACCAATAAGTAGCAAACTTAGTAACCAATAAGTAGCAAATTTATTAACCAATAAGTAGCAAACTTAGTTACCAATAAGTAGCAAACTTAGTTACCAACACGTGTAGCAAACTTAGTCACCAATAAGTAGCAAACTTAGTTACCAACAAGTGTAGCAAACCTAGTCATCAACAAGTGTAGCAAACTTAGTCACCAATAAGTAGCAAACTTAGTTACCAACAAGTGTAGCAAACTTAGTCACCAATAAGTAGCAAACTTAGTTACCAACAAGTGTAGCAAACTTAGTTACCAACATGTGTAGCAAACTTAGTTACCAACAAGTGTAGCAAACTTAGTTACCAACAAGTGTAGCAAACTTAGTCACCAACAAGTGTAGCAAACTTAGTTACCAACATGTGTAGCAAACTTAGTTACCAACAGTGTAGCAAACTTAGTTACCAACAAGTGTAATAAACTCACCAACAAGTGTAGCAAACTTAGTCACCAAACAGTAGCAAACTTAGTTACCAACAAGTGTAATAAACTCACCAACACGTGTAGCAAACTTAGTCACCAATAAGTAGCAAACTTACTTACCAACAAGTGTGGCAAACTTAGTTACCAACAAGTGTAGCAAACTTAGTTACCAACAGTGTAGCAAACTTAGTTACCAAAAGTGTAGCAAACACAGTTACCAAGAAGTGTAGTAAACTTACTTACCAACAAGTGTAATAAACTCACCAACAAGTGTAGTAAACTTACCAACAAGTGAAGTAAACTTACCAACAAGTGTAGTAAACTCACCAACAAGTGTAGTAAACTTACCAACAAGTGAAGTAAACTTACCAACAAGTGAAGTAAACTTACCAACAAGTGAAGTAAACTTACCAACAATTGTAGTAAACTCACCAACAAGTGAAGTAAACTTACCAACAAGTGAAGTAAACTTACCAATAAGTGAAGTAAACTTACCAACAAGTGAAGTAAACTTACCAACAAGTGTAGTAAACTTACCAACAAGTGAAGTAAACTTACCAACAAGTGAAGTAAACTTACCAACAATTGTAGTAAACTCACCAACAAGTGAAGTAAACTTACCAACAAGTGAAGTAAACTTACCAATAAGTGTAGTAAACTTACCAATAAGTGAAGTAAACTTACCAACAATTGTAGTAAACTTACCAATAAGTGTAGTAAACTTACCAACAAGTGTAGTAAACTTACCAATAAGTGTAGTAAACTTACCAACAAGTGTAGTAAACTTACCAATAAGTGTAGTAAACTTACCAACGAGTGTAGTAAACTTACCAACGAGTGTAGTAAATGGTGTAGTAAACTTACCAACGAGTGTAGTAAATGGTGTAGTAAACTTACCAACGAGTGTAGTAAATGGTGTAGTAAACTTACCAACGAGTGTAGTAAATGGTGTAGTAAACTTACCAACGAGTGTAGTAAATGGTGTAGTAAACTTACCAACGAGTGTAGTAAATGGTGTAGTAAACTTACCAACGAGTGTAGTAAATGGTGTAGTAAATGGTGTAGTAAACTTACCAATGAGTGTAGTAAATGGTGTAGTAAACTTACCAACGAGTGTAGTAAATGGTGTAGTAAACTTACCAACGAGTGTAGTAAATGGTGTAGTAAACTTACCAACGAGTGTAGTAAATGGTGTAGTAAACTTACCAACGAGTGTAGTAAATGGACCATAAGGATTACTTTGTAAGCAACCTCCATGTGTGCACACCACAGCAACAATCCTGTAAAAGTGTAAACATCCTGAGGGTACCATTACTGACCTGTCATGTGTGCCTAACAATGCCTACAATCCTGCCCCAAGGTTATACAATAAATACTATGATTTGCCAACGTTGCATAACTCCATATTTATTTTAATGTTTTAGAGAATATGCTTAGCCATGATTATTCTGTGCAACAGTGCTACATTATCCACACCCATGGAGCGTCTGTGAAACAGTGCTGCATAATCCACACCCATGGAGTGTCTGTGGTGTTTTGTATACAGTAGCCGCAACCTCATAAATAGGAGGGCGTTAGCTCAAACCTTGCCAGAACCACCACGGTGGTGTCCAAAAATATGCCACTTAATTCCACATTGCCTCCGCTCTCTATCTCATGGCGATGGATTTCATTATGAATGAGGTCTCGAGATTGATTAAACTAGTGTTGCCAACATTTGCTTGGCAATGAAACTAAACGAAATTTACATAATTTTATTATTAAATGCAATCACTCAACAATACAAATTCTATTAGTCAAGTAATGCATGCCTGCTTGCTGTCCTTCCAATATTGTTTTCCTGTAAGTATTTTTCAACAGAAACTCAAGAGAATACGCCTCATGTATGTGTATTGAAAAAATGCATAACATACATGTATTTCGTTCTTGGTTGTAGAGGACCATTACAAAATGTATCGTCTCTAACATTATCGCAGTTTCCTTGCCCAACAGTGTACTGTAGCTCAGTGTATGTAACTGATCGGCGATTTATTCCTGTGTGTAAAGAAACGCTACAATTACAATGTATGATTTCTGAAATTTAATTATTTTGCTAAAACTAAAGAAAACTATTTCATAGCATCCACTCCATCTAGATCATGTCTTTAAAGAGCTTCTGAAAGAGCATCACTTAATTGTGTGCACTTTCAATGTAAATAACTTTTATTCCATAATATTTACATTTGCTGTAGGTGTACATGAAACTAATTTAGTTAAACAAGATAATTAATTAGAAGGCAAATTAAACGAAAATCGAAACATCTTTCTAAATTAGCATGTTAAGAACTCACGAATCAGTTGGTCAGCACAATCAGTATTATTGGCTAAAATGGCTAAAATTTCAGACGTTGTATTTTTATATATACTCCGGGAGATGTTAAATTTGTTACTTTTGTCGCTAAATGTGCATTGGATAGTTTAATTACAGACAAATGAATTTAACACCAAATTAAAGTTTACTACAACATCTACTTTTAATTGATAAATGATTGAAAATTTAATAGTTTTTGTTTAAAATACATCAGTTTTAGAGGAGTATATTAGCACACATATATTAGGAACAACATTTTAACAACTTTGAAAGATCATTGTACATCGATTTTACCAAATGTTGCCAAAATCTGACCGATTGTTCGTAGATGTTACAAGTTTGTGTTATTTTTAGACAGTGGAATCAAATCTGAAAAGGCTACACACCCATCGACTATAACTGGGAAACTATGGCTACCATTGGTCAAGCGGTTTAGGTGAAGAAGAATTCTATACAAGCGGTTTGGGTGAAGAAGAATTATATATAAGCGGTTTGGGTGAGAAGAATTCTATATATGACATCGATTATAAAAGAACGATCTTTTGACCTTTCGGCAGCCATTTTGGATGACAAATTCTTCTGATTTCGATAACAATTTCATCATAGTGATCGCCTCGTCGATACCTTCGATTTGATATATGACATGACCATATTCGCTCAAAAATAATATTTGACCCCTACTGATCTCCCGTGCCACCCCAATTTTTGTTCCCGGAGTCACCATTTGAAAAACTTTGAAAGAGAATCGTACATCTACCAAAATTCGTCAAAATCCGGATTACGTAATGCTGTAATTTTAGCAATAATGTAATCCCCCACTTACCAAAGTATCATGACAATAGATGGTAGGCTGGTAGCTATGTAGTCAATGGTTACTGAGAAGACAGACACATTGTGGTAACAATACCTCCACAAGCTTTGCTGACTTGATGCAGATCTCAGGATTATACATGATTTATCTTTGACTTACTACGGTAACTGAACTGAACTTGTGGAAGTCGTGATAGCTTAACTAAACTGACTTGATGCAGATCTCAGCATTAGGGCCTATACATGATTTATCTTTGACTTACTACGGTAACTAAACTGAACTTGTGGAAGTCGTGATAGCTTAACTAAACTGACTTGATGCAGATCTCAGCATTATACATGATTTGTCATTGACTTACTACGGTAACTGAACTGACCTTGTGGAAGTCGTGATAGCTTAACTAAACTGACTTGATGCAGATCTCAGCATTAGGGCCTATACACGATTTATCTTTGACTTACTACGGTAACTGAACTAACTTGATGTAGATCTCAGCATTATACATGATTTGTCTGTGACTTACTACGGTAACTGAACTGACTTGATGCATATATCAGCATTATACATGATTTATCTTTGACTTACTACGGTAACTGAACTGACTTGATGCAGATCTCAGCAATATACATGATTTATCTTTGACTTACTACAGTAACTGAACTGACTTGATGCATATCTCAGCATTATACATGATTTATCTGTGACTTACTACGGTAACTGAACTGACTTGATGCAGATCTCAGCAATATACATGATTTGTCTTTGACTTACTACGGTAACTGAACTGACTTGATGCATATCTCAGCATTATACATGATTTATCTTCGACTTACTACGGTAACTGAACTGACTTGATGCACATCTCAGCAATATACACGATTTATATTTGACTTACTACAGTAACTGAACTGACTTGATGCATATCTCAGCATTATACATGATTTATCTGTGACTTACTACGGTAACTGAACTGACTTGATGCAGATCTCAGCAATATACATGATTTGTCTTTGACTTACTACGGTAACTGAACTGACTTGATGCATATCTCAGCATTATACATGATTTATATGTGACTTACTACGGTAACTGAACTGACTTGATGCATATCTCAGCATTATACATGATTTATCTGTGACTTACTACGGTAACTGAACTGACTTGATGCACATCTCAGCATTATACATGATTTGTCTTTGATTTACTACGGTAACCCGAACTGACTTGATGCATATCTCAGCATTATACATGATTTATCTTTGACTTACCACGGTAACTGAACTGACTTGATGCAGATCTCAGCATTATACATGATTTATCGTTGACATACTACGGTAACTCGAACTGACTTGACGTATATATCCGCTGGAGCCGTTACGATTGTGCCCTTAGGCAAGGCATTTAAATTCCACATTACCTCTTCTCTCCTTTATGGCGATGGATTCCACCAGGAATGAGGTCTCGAGGGTGATTATATAAGTTGAAAGAACTTGTGTCGCAATCGAGATAAAATAAATTTGTATAAACTATATATCAGCATTATACATGATTTATCTTTGACTTACTACGGTAACTGAACTGACTTGATGCAGATCTCAGCATTATACATGATTTGTCTTTGACTTACTACGGTAACTGAACTGACTTGATGCAGATCTCAGCATTATACATGATTTATCTTTGACATACATCGGTAACTGAACTGACATGATATAGTTATCAGCAATATACATGCTTTTGACATACTAACTTTGACTCGGCGAATAATTTAACCAGTCATCCGGGGTTATTCTATAAGGTGGGAAGCCTTCCTTAGATGATATCTGCCATGTTCGCATGGAATTAAACTCGTCCAAACTCCAAGCATCTGGAAATAAACAATTAAAACAACCCATTCAACACCAAGAAACTGACATGGACTGGTACATGATATTATCATGTTGTATAGATGACAGTATCATGTTGTATAGATGATAGCACTAATTGCATACAAGATATATTATTTTATTCTTCATTTCAGTATCATCAATGTACAGCATATGACCATCACAAAATATAGTTTACATAATATTATTAAAAAGGTACATTGCCATTCAATTCAGAGTTACAAGAGACTATGTATCTATACACCATTCATCTATAACATATTGCACTACTATACATGTACATGTGACAGCTACATGTGTGAGATAAAACTGAAAAGCAATCGCTAATTGACATTTAAAATCTTATTAAGATGAAATGGGATGAAAAATACTGAAAGCTAAATAAGCACTACTGTACAAACTAAAACATGTTTTAAAAGATCAAATACCAATTCCAATCAGATTGGGATTAGCCTAATTAGCAAATGTAATAAAATATGAAGACGACATATAAAACACTCATTAGGCATTATTTACAAAGGCACGTCGTTGTAAAATACTAAAACAGGTGTTGGCAGCTAATCTAATAATGGGTGCATTTGTGAATATGAACTTACTAGGTTGTATAAGTTGAGCTCTATCAAATACTATTTGTCTTAAATGATCATATAGGTTACATTCAAGGATAACTTGTGACTCATCTTCAACGGTGTTACAGAATGTACATGTTCTGTCTTCTACTGGTAAGTTTTCGTATCTGCCAGTTTCAAGCTTTATAGATGCTACGCCACATCTAAACTTACTAAATGCAGCCCGATGGGATATAGACATGATAATTTTCCAATAGTTTTCAGTTAAAACTGGTTGTTTAAATGTACAGTAAGTCCTTAGCTTATTCCTACCTCTACCAGATGCACTATCTGTTCTACTGATCGACTGGAGCCATTCCAGTTTATATTTAGACATTACATGTTCAACCTTCGAAACAATAGTATGTTTATGTATGACATTATCCAGAGTACAATATTGATTCAACTTCCGTACGTGTTTTTATAACATTATAAAACCAATTGCTATATTTAATATTTGCTAAGGAGCTTGCCCAGACTGCCATTCCAGCGATTGATACGGTCCGAATTCATATGAGATAAACGAGACCAAAGACGGGCAATATATTTTAACTGACGAACATATAGTGGTAGCCAAGCCATTTCACCCGAAACGGCCTAGTTTGCAGTGTATTTGCAAACTCTTAGAAAGAACCGCATGTCACGATTTTGAACAGCATTAATGCAAGAGTAGTGTTTATATCCCCAAATTGTTCCAACATATTTAATAACGGGCCAAATAACGGAGTCGTATAGTTTGGTAAATATATTATATGGAATGCAACCAGATGATTTACATTTAGTTTTAAGACGACCGAGCGCGTGACTAGCACTCTGAGCAACCATTATAGCAGTTATATTATAATCTAAATGTTCATGCAACACAAACCCAAGATATAAATATCTATCAACTATTTGTAGCTCGGCAGCTCTGCATGTAACCGAGATATTTGTTACCGGAGTAGATTCCTGGCGAAAATGAACTATTTTACTTTTGTCACTATTAATACACATATCATTTAAATGGCAACAGTCTTTAAAAGCACATACTACTACTTACAGGTCATTTGGGTTTTCAGCAAAAGTACAATGTCATCTGCATATAATATTAAACAAATGGTATCACCGTATGTGATACCTACTCCAAGAGATTTCAGATACAAAGCTAAGTCATTTATATATAGATTAAATAGCAATGGAGAAAGAATCAAAGAAGTATTGCTGGCGTAAACCGCACACACCAATCCATATTAAATTGATTTACCCTTACAAAAGATGACACCGATGAGTACAGTGATTTAATTGCCAGGAACATTTTACCAATAATGCCATTATCAAAAAGTATCTTCCATAATTTCTCCCGGTTAATGTAATTGTAAGCTTTACGAAAATCAATAAAATCGGAGAATGTGGCAAGATTACGTTTTTTCCTAGTGTGTGTGTTTTACGTTTATTTATCGTCGCTACCGGTTGCCCATATGAGCGACGCCTCCCGAAGAGATTAGTCATTTTAGATTTTGGAGGATAGTGCATGATACAGACAGAGACCCATTCCAGAGTCTCCTCTGGTTCTGTTACGTGCACGATGTAAAGCACCGACACGAGACCTCGGTTTAACGTCCCATCTGAAAGACTGTTAATTTTATTAGGGTCATACGGGGGATCGAACTTTTCCTAGTTTCAATGATGATATTAGTCAAAGAAGAAACATGGTCTATGGTATTGCGTTTGTTGATAAAACAGATATGGATGGAGCTAATGGGGTTATTCTGTTTTATATATCAGTTAGTTTATAATACAGGTAGCTGGAGTAAGCAAACATAATGACAATCTCAAACTAAAGAACCAGTGTCAATATCTTAATAGACATTGGAATTTATGATAGCATAGTGGTAGCGTGCATGCTTTAGGTGCGAAATGCCCGGAGTTCGAGGTTCGCTGGAGCCGTTATGATTGTGCCCTTAGGCAAGTGCGGCATTTAATGTCCACGTTGCGTCTTCTCTATCCCTCGCAGCGATGGATTCCATAAGTAATGAGGTATCGAGAGTGATTAATATAAGTTGTAAGAACTTGTTACGCAATCGAACTAAAATAAATGTGCATAAACTAATTGTTAATTGTTAACTATATAGTGAAATTCAATGCATTCAAATATACAAATATATATCCTCGCAATAATCGCGGTGGTGGTGTTCTTATGCAAGTCACTTTGTCCCTTCCTCACCATTATGGCGATGCTTTCAATCAGGATTGAGATCTAGAAAACTAATGATGTAGTAAATTTGTAACTATAACAAATAAACTTACCATCAAATTCACATTTGTCGTATTCACAACCAATAAGTCCTGTAGTTTGTATCATCCCAAAATCGTCCTGCTCAAAGAACTCTTTAATTAGTGTCAATGTGAAACTTCTCTGTTCGATATCTGTTATCCTAGGGATAACGTAGGCATCATCCGTGTCCTCAACATTATTTGGTGGCACTGTAACGATCGTATATATTATGTATTATTGTTTTATTATATTGTATTTATCTCATGTGAAAATAAGATAATTTAAGATTGTATAAAAGCAATATTATTATGTCGAGTGTATCGCAATATATGTTGTGGATAGTTAGAGGCATGCGTATCGGTCAGGCGGGATAACTTGTACATCTGTCAGACGGGATAACTTGTACATCTGTCCGGCGGGATAACTTGTACATCTCTGTCAGGCGGGATAACTTGTACATCTGTCAGGCGGGATAACTTGTAAATCTCTGTCAGGCGGGATAACTTGTAAATCTCTGTCAGGCGGGATAACTTGTACATATCTGTCAGGCGGGATAACTTGTACATATCTGTCAGGCGGGATAACTTGTACATCTCTGTCAGGCGGGATAACTTGTACATCTCTGCCAGGAAGGTTAACTTGTACATATCTGTCAGGCGGGATAACTTGTACATCTCTGTCAGGCGGGATAACTTGTACATCTCTGTCAGGCGGGATAACTTGTACATATCAGCCAGGTAGGATAACTTATACATCTCTGCCAGGAGGGATAACTTGTACATCTCTGTCAGGCGGGATAACTTGTACATCTCTGTCAGGCGGGATAACTTGTACATATCGGCCAGGTAGGATAACTTGTACATCTCTGCCAGGAAGGATAACTTGTATATCTCTGTCAGGAGGGATAACTTGTACATCTCTGTCAGGCGGGATAACTTGTACATATCGGCCAGGTAGGATAACTTGTACATCTCTGCCAGGAAGGATAACTTGTATATCTCTGTCAAGAGGGATAACTTGTACATCTGTCAGGAGGGATACCTTGTACCTATCGGTCAGGAAGGTTAACTTGTATATCTATGTCAGGATGGACAACTTGTACATCTCTGCCAGGAGGGATAACTTGTACATATCGGTCAGGAGGGATAACTTGTACATATTGGTCAGGAAGGATAACTTGTACATCTCTGCCAGGAAGGATAACTTGTACATATCGGTCAGGAAGGATAACTTGTACATATCGGTCAGGAAGGATAACTTGTACATCTCTGCCAGGAGGGATAACTTGTACGTATCGGTCAGGAAGGATAACTTGTACATCTGTCAGGAGGGATAGGGGGCAACGTGTACACCTCTGCCAGGAAAGATAACTTGTGCATATCGGTCAGCAAGGATACATTGTACATCTCTGTCAGGAGGGATAACTTGTACATCTGTCAGCAGGGATAAGGGATAACTTGTACATCTGTCAGGAGGGATAACTTGTACATCTCTGTCAGGAGGGATAACTTGTACATCTTTGTCAGGAGGGATAACTTGTACATCTCTGTCAGGAGGGATAACTTGTACATCTCTGTCAGGAGGGATAACTTGTACATCTCTGTCAGGAGGGATAACTTGTACATCTCTGTCAGGAGGGATAACTTGTACATCTATGTCAGGAGGGATAACTTGTACATCTCTGTCAGGAGGGATAACTTGTACATCTGTCAGGAGGGATAAGGGATAACTTGTACATCTCTGTCAGGAGGGATACGGGATAACTTGTACATCTCTGCCAGGAAAGATAACTTGTACATATCGGTCAGGAAGGATACATTGTACATCTCTGTCAGGAGGGATAACATTTACGTATCGGTCAGGAAGGATAACTTGTACATCTGTCAGGAGGGATAACATTTACGTATCGGTCTGGAAGGATAACGTGTACATCTCTGCCAGGAGGGATAACTTGTCCATATCGTTCAGGAAGGATAACTTGTACATCTCTGCCAGGATGGATAACTTGTACATATCGATTAGGAGGGATAACTTATACATTTCTGTCAGGAGGGATAACTGGTACATTTCTGTCAGGAGGGATAACTGGTACATCTGTCAGGAAGGATAAGTTGTACATCTCTGTCAGGAGGGATAACTTGTACAACTCTGCCAGGAAGGATAATTTGTACATATCTGCTCTGTCAGGAGGGATAACTTGTACATCTGCCAGGAGGGATAACTTGTACATCTCTGTCAGGAGGGATAACTTGTACATCTCTGTCAGGAGGGATAACTTGTACAGCTCTGTCAGGAGGGATAACTTGTACAGCTCTGCTCTGTCAGGAGGGATAACTTGTACATCTGTCAGGAGGGATAACTGGTACATCTTACTCAGCAGAATAACTTGTACATCTCTGTCAGGAGGTATAACTTGGTACATCTCTATCAGGAGGGATAACTTGTACATCTCTGTCAGGAGGGATAACTTGTACAGCTCTGCTCTGTCAGGAGGGATAACTTGTACATCTCTGTCAGGAGGGATAACTTGTACATCTGTCAGGAGGGATAACTCTGCCAGGAAGGATAATTTTTACATATCTGCTCTGTCAGGAGGGATAACTTGTACATCTGTCAGGAGGGATAACTTGTACATCTCTGCAAGGAGGGATAACTTGTACATCTCTGCCAGGAGGGATAACTTGTACATCTCTGTCAGGAGGGATAACTTGTACATCTATGTCAGGAAGGATAACTTGTACATCTATGTCAGGAGGGATAACTTGTACATCTCTGCCAGGAAGGATAACTTGTATATATCGGTCAGGAAGGATAACTTGTATATCTCTGTCAGGAGGGATAACTTGTACATCTATGTCAGGAGGGATAACTTGTACATCACTGTCAGGAGGGATAACTTGTACATCTCTGCCAGGAGGGATAACGTGTGCATCTCTGTCAGAAAGGATAACTTGTACATCTCTGTGAGGAGGGATAACTTGTACTCTCTGTCAGGAGGGATAACTTGTACATCTCTGTCAGGAGGGATAACTTGTACATCTCTGTCAGGAGGGATAACTTGTACATCTCTGTCAGAAAGGATAACTTGTACATCTCTGTCAGGATTGATAACTGGTGCACGTGCCAGGAAGGATAGCTTATACACGAAATCACAGCCAGAGTTATGTTAGATTCAAACATTAACTCAGAAACCAATGGCCCTAATAGGAGGCAAACTTACTATCAGAACTAACAATGCGCAAGGTGGATTTCCTCAGACAAATATTTATTAATTATATGTACATGTAATAATTCTGGTAGCCAACAAAAATATCACAGTAGGCCTAGTGTTGTAGGCATGTGTCCCGACATTTTATGATGGCTGTTACAAATGTGTATGTTTGAAGTGTAGTGAAACAGAGATACAGTATACCAACAATCTACATTTGGAGAACACTATCTGATCCGCTATCCAGCTAAACCAGGCATAACGGTTGTCACGAGTTCAGTATGTTTGAATCGTGACATGAGCAGATATGTGATTATGACGTAGCCATATCATGTGTTTTCGAAACAAACCGAGCCGTTTTGACGGAGAGTTACGGGCATTTTTTGGAACATTATCTAGGCTACAACTTAACAGTGTTTGTTAAGACTACAATATTGAAACCGGAAACAATCAAGGTTGTCCTGTTTCTGTTTTATATTGGTAATAGAGCAGAAGAAGTTACATTCCAGACCGGAAATAGTGTACCTATACTTCACATGCAACCGCCAAATATGACATTGACCTAGAACACACAAACATGGGTATTGTGTATGATAAATCACCAGTATACGGTGACCATTTGTGACACATTAGTTGTGATATGCTTCCATAGCCGAACAGAGCTACAGCCCGAACCGGGAATATTGAAAATATATTTCACGCTTAACCTCCAAATGTGACCTTCAGCTTTAAACTACGGACATGGATCTTGTGTAGGATACATCACCAATATATATACTGAACCAAAAAAGAAACTTTCGCAAAGTAGGTCTTAAACTTATAAGGTTAAATACAACATGTAGAAAAATGTGTATATGTAGTAGTTTACACTGACGTCCTACTTTGGGAAATCGGTCAGATAATCACCTCATGTTGAACGATATCGTCTGTTTTGACAAAACCTCCATTTTCACGTACACGCACGGGGTGGACATATCTGGTTTACATGTGTTAACTTTTTTCACTGCAAGTTATTGCACTTGACTACAGTCGTAAAAATACCTAAACACCTTTATATCGATACAATTTGGGCAACATTTCGATGCCTCGAATTGCGAAACATTTAAGAGAGAGAGCCATTGGGATGCTGGAGGCAGGAGCTTCAACGGAAGAGGTTGCTGCGCACGTTGGATCATCTGTGCAGGCAGTTAGAAGTCTGAGACGGCGGTTTGCGCAGACCGGACGCACGGAAGATCTTCCACGTAGCGGTAGACCACGTGTAACCACGCCGGCGCAAGACCGCTATATTTTGAACCAACATTTACGAAATCGTTTTTTAACTGCGACAGCTACAGCGTCTGTCACCCCAGGTACTTATAACCCCAGGATTTCCGCTCAAACCGTACGAAATCGTTTGGCTGAGAACAATTTACGTGCACGTCGTCCCTACATCGGAACAGTATTAACGGATCGTCATCGCCGTGACAGGCTTCAATGGGCTGATAGACACATCAACTGGACAAGGCAAGACTGGCGGACGATTCTTTTTTCAGATGAATCCAGGTTTGCATTGTCCAATAGTGATGGTCGGATCAGGGTCTACCGACGTAGGAATGAACGTTACGCTGACTGTTGCGTTCTTCAGCGGGATCGTTTTGGCGGTGGGGGTTCCGTGATGGTCTGGGCCGGAATAAGTTATGGGTATCGTACCCAATTAGTGGTCATTGATGGCAATTTGAATGCTCAAAAGTATAGAGACCGTGTCCTTGCCCCACACGTTGTTCCTCTCTTACAAAATCACGGCGTTATTTCTGTGTTTCAGCAAGACAACGCCAGACCTCACGTCGCCCGTGACAATATCCAGTTCTTGCGAAACAACAATATTGATTTCATAGACGACTGGCCCTCAAAAAGCCCGGATCTAAATCCCATCGAGCACCTTTGGGATAATCTTGACACACGTGTACGGCAACGTCAAAATCCGCCTGGTAACGTCAATGAGCTCCGTGACGCTTTGCTAGAAGAGTGGAATAATATACCCCAGGCTCAAATTAATAATCTCATCCACTCAATGCGTCGTCGCTGCCAAGCTGTTAGCAATGCTCGCGGTGGGCATAATCGTTACTAAAGCAAAAACAAATTGAATCGACACCTACCTCAAATGAAATTGAAAAATCCAATGAAATTGATAATTTTCAGACTGTAAATGAACTTTGATGAATTGATTTTAAATTATTGTGCAATAACAAATACGAATAAAAACTGTTAATATACACATATGTGGAAACAGTCCCATTGAAGTCTCGCGAAAGTTTCTTTTTTGGTTCAGTATATGTGGCACACTAGTTTTGAAATGTCTCCATAACCGAAGAAGTTACAACCTGACAGAAAATTGTGTAATCATATTTCAACTTTGACCTCCAAGCGTGACATTGACGCTACGGACATGGATGCTAGTTTCGAAATTCCTCCATAGCCAAAGATACAGTCCAGACGAGACATATGACACGGTGTGACAGTTATGTGGGCTATGTATGTATGTATGTATGTTCCATTAATATCAAATCCCTTACGGGGACATATACATGTTTTCCTGGGCAAGCTTAGCCGACCTAAGTGGTTAACCAGTAATAAGCAATGTGTGTGAGGTGCCTTGCTCAATGACTTTACATACGTGGCCTAACCGAGTATCGAACCCGGACCGATCGATTCCAAATCCGACGCTCTACCATTGGACCACGGATGCCACACAATATATACTTATCATATACGGGCCTATACTGTTCATCTAAATCAATCAGCTTACTTATGCAGATAAATAAGATCATTGTATATAATATGCAGATAAATAAGATCATTGTATATAATATTATATCAGTGCATGCTTTGTTTCAAGTCCTACCTCCCGGTGGTGCATATATCACTCTTTGTGTAATCTGTCCATCAACGCCCTGATTGCTTACAGCGTATACCTTAAATGCATTCAATTTGGTATATTAAATAATTGTCGAATCTAATGAACATATATTATAAAGACATAACTCGCGTTTCCATTCAGCAATGATGTGTGTTACCACTTAACACTTGTTCATTCAAACAACAGTTTGTGCAAAATGCGCCAAGTTTACAAAGCCAAATAATATTCGACAAATAGTTCTCATTAGGTTATATATAGCGACCAGTAAATGTGTCGAATATTTAAATCCGCCAGTTAGTCACATATGCCATACGTGTGTATGTTTTACGTTTATTTATCGTCGCTACCGTTGCTCATATGAGCGACGCCTCCTGAAGAGATTAGTCATTTTAGATTGTTGGAGGATTGCGCAATGATACAGTCAGCGACCCATTCCAGAATCGCCTCTGGTTCTTTTTCGTGCAAGGTGTACATCACCGACACGATACCTCGGTGTATTGTTCAATCTGATAATTGTATTAGTGTCAGACGGGGGATCGAACATGCGATCCCTGGATTACCAGTCCAACGTGTTACCACTGGACTACAGATCCGTCTGTATATGCCAAACAGTCAAAAACCATCTATACCAACTAATGTGTCTCGTACAGGTATTAGCTTCACTCTATGCTAGTCTGTACCAATCAATTAGTTTGATTTACTCTGAGACTGATAATAGATTACAGACTTGAACGAAAGCTAGGTGTTTGTGTTGATGACCTTGAAAGGAGACATTATAATTATGTTTTTAAATTTAAGTTTATTTAGCGTCGCTACCGGTTTCCAATTTGAGCGACGGGCAGTTTACCTAACACTAACAATACCTTTCCTGGACTGGCTCCAGGGTTAACCAGTACTTGGTGGACCAACCTCCGTAAGAAACGGGCCAACTTATTCATATACTATAAACAGACATGGTCTGAACGTGGGCTCGAACCCTTGACCATCAGTGATGATTGAGTATAGTGGTACATGTGTATACAAGTCAACATCCTTAACCACTCGATCACGGAAGCGGTCTTAGACATTATATTAAAATGATGCACAATATTATTTGGCTTACTTCAAATTTATAGTGTATTTCCGGAGTAACATTCACTGTTCTGGTGTAGGTGTAGCTGTCATCTGAGGAAGCCTGTAATATCGTAGTTTCTTCGATCTGCGATAAAACAACATATATATTTTAGAGGAAAGGTAATACTCGCATGCCGGTTCCTAGATAATCGTTTTATTATTTAAGTTTATTTTAAGTCGCTACCGGTTGCCCATTTGAGCGACGGGCAGTTTACCTAACAACATCTCTCCTGGGCAGGCTCAAGTGGTTAACAAGTATTTGATGCCCCAACCTCCATAATAAACTGTCAGCGTTTTCATATAAAGAGACACCACCTGAACGCGGCTCGAACACGTGACTATCAGTGATGAGAGGTTACAGTGGTATACAAGTCAGCGACCGTAACAACACGACAACGGATGCGGACTTACAGAATGTATCAATGGATCTTGATCAGACTTTTAACACATTTTAATATGGAGTGGTCCTATGAAGAACGGCAGTAAAAATCCCTAATGTGTGACTGAGGCTTAATATATTCCATTGGGGGTATGAACTACATTGGGCGAATCCTCATAATTATGAAAATGTATACAAATACGGCACATACGTTCATCGAAGGAAATGCAATAGCGATGTAAATAGACAGGATTGAGAGTAAAACAACATTGAAGTCGAACATAAGCAAACCATGAATCAAAATATTATGCATAGAGTTATCACAATGACTTACAGGTACAGTAGCATTGTATCTAAACGCATACTCTACAATGATACTGTTTCTCTCTAGTATGTCCGGTGCATTCCAAGAGATGTCTATCTGTCTGTAGTTCCCATCAGGTGCCGTTACTATGTTTACACCCGACACCATTCCCGATGCTGTAAATTCAAATAAAGAAAACGTATACGTATACATTGTGGCGGACGCGTTGTCCCCAAATGTTCGTGGCTGACGAGCCCCCAGTGGGTGTCGTGACCCACACTTCTATTTATATCTCAATGTCTCAGTTGAGCTCGTGCCAGGGTCTAACCTATCATAGATTCGCTGGAATTGTCTAAGGGTATATGTATCTTCGGTCTCACAATAATAACACAACACAGTGGTTTTGTATTTCTTATATATAATATTATTATTTCGTATTTTCTTTATTTCTGTGTTATATCTCATGCATATATCTCTGTTTAATTCAATTTTTATTTGATTTATTTAAGTTAGAATTTAGTCGCTTATCGCTAATTGTCCCGATCAGCTTACTCCGTAATTACTCTCTCTATCTCTCCTCATACAATCTCAGCAATGTTTCCCATTCAATAACCTTCGTCTCACAATAATAGATTATATTCACCGGATCTAAATATGTTCCTGATCTCGGCTGAATAAGCTTATAACTCGTATTTGTTTTTAAATACTCAATTAACTTTCACAAGTTATCTTTCTCTTAATGTCTATACTCTTCTAAGTATCATAGAAACCGTTAATTCAGTATCTTATATTCGAGATCACGCAACGATCCGTTCCTCGGATGTCACCTTTGTGTATCTGATTTGGTGTTGTGTGTTTTACGTTTATTTATCGTCGCTACCGGTTACCCATATGAGCGACGCCTCCTGAAGAGATTGGTCATTTTAGATTTTTGGAGGATAGTGCATGATACAGACAGAGATCCATTCCAGAGTCTCCTCTTGGTTTTTTACGTGCACGGTGTAAAGCACCGACACGAGACCTCGGTTTAACGTCCCATCTGCAAGACTGTTAATTGTATTAGGGTCAGAAGGGGGATCGAATCTGATTTGGCTAATACATTCCGTTTCTTATATACAGACCAGTGATGGTCATCTAGACTTGAAGACCCCGTAACATCTGTTAAGTTACCAACTATTATTAAGTTGTCAACACAATTGGCCACTTGTGCAATCAGTCCCGTGCGAAAATAGATTTAATATTTTAGGCGCGAAAATGATAGCAGACGATATGCATACGACACATATATATAGTACATGGTAAATTAATGATGTCGTATATTAAATAGATTAATATATTTATATAATACCTTACTATTTATATATGACAATAATAACATTTCGTGCAAATATTGTTTGTTTTTTATATATTTTGCACAACGTAATAAACAATATCATAATGGATAAAAACGAAAATGAATTTGATCTTTACTGAATATATCCACTAATAACAAGTGTTCCTACCGCGCTATTATATCCCTATATAATTGTTTTCTCTCAAAAATTACGTTTGTCGCAATACTGCAAATAACGAACATACATTGTGTATTTGAAGTAGTACCTGTTCAGTGTAACCGAATTACAGTGAAATTAGATACTAGATTTACTAGATATTTATTGTTTAACCCTTATGCTGCTGGAAATGAGTACATTCGATTTCGTAAACAGTACAGAGCCAGACCAGATGACACAGAGCGTATGACACAGAATGTGCCATCTGATCAGGCTCTATGCTGTTTGCTATTCGGATAGTGGAGCTAAAGCACTTGGCTGAATAGCAAACAACATATATCCTTATAAGACGCGATTGAACTGGATCTATGTCCTTACGGGTTAACTGTTATTAAGGCAATTTACTCTGATTGAAACCAGTGAAAATAATATATGCGACAGTTCAATGTCTTCCTTCCATCGTGATTACTAATCTAGAACCATACAAAGTGCAAATTGCATTTTCCACAGCTCGAGATTAATAGTAAACACATTGACCCTTGTAACTACATCATTAATACTACATATAATGACGTAAAACTGACCAAACTGTCGTTGTTATGAGGCTACAGAGTGGTGTATGAAATTAGAGCTTCAATGAGCGACCAGAGGAATATCTGAAATAAAAAAACTCAAATGCGGTGTCAGAGGAATATCTGAACTCAAAGCTCTAATGAGGTATCAGAATGATATATGAATTCGTACAATGTGCCAGAAGGATATATGAACTCGTACATGGTATCAGAAGGATATAGGAACTAGTACAAGGTACCAGAAGGATATAGGAACTCGTACAAGGTACCAGAAGGATATAGGAACTAGTACAAGGTACCAGAAGGATATATGAACTCGTACAAGGTACCAGAAGGATATCGGAACTCGTACAAGGTGCCAGAAGGATATATGAACTCGTACAAGGTATCAGAAGGATATATGAACTCAGTGCGGTAGTAAAGTGCAAGAAAAGTATCAGAACACCAATGGGGTGTTGGAGGGATAATCGGAATCGGTGTCGAAGGGATATCCGAAATCAGATTTCCAATGAGATTCCAGATGGATTTTGAAATCTGAACTCAATGTACCGCACTCTTGCTCACTATACACTAGTGAATAGTGTAAAGCAAAGAAAAACCATTTACACTACCTGTAGGTAAAGTCCTATATTCTCCAGTTACATCGGAAGTCACTACACCAATAGATGTTGCAGCTTTCACTGCCACTGTATAATCCCAGGACTCTTCAAGAGCTGTTGCAACGAATGTTCTCATTTCAAATCCTATAATTGTAAATTAATAGTTTCATATGTGCATACTACATTACAGTGTTGTGAAACAAGTGTGTGTCTTTAACTTTCTGCCATGACCGTACAGAATGTGGTGGTTGAGCTTTGGTGAACATTATGCGACTTATTGCTATACGTTTGCAATGCCATCTGGAGTTAAGAACATACACACTTTGTTTTCTAGACAAATTGCCATATGGACGTATGCAGTAAACATTATATTCGATATTTAGCAATATGAGGTACGGAGTGGTTAGTCTGGGCGTTCCATGAACACTACATTCGATATGTAGCAATATGTATTATAGAGTGATTAATATAAGTTGCAGGAACTTGTTTCTCAATCGAGCTAGAATAACCTAAACCACAGAACCGTAACAAAGTAACCTACACGCAAGTGTATGCCATACTACAGATAGAAATAGCTTTAAGCATACTCGCTTTACACATGTATACGCATACTCACCAATGGCAGTGAAGTCCCTGGATTCTGCAGGACTATCAACATACAATATAACCTACATGCACGTGTATGCCATGCTACACATAGGAATCAGTTTAAGCATACTCACCAATGACGGTGTATTCCTTGGATTCTGCAGGACTATCAACATACAATATAACCTACATGCAAGGGTATGCCATGCTACAGATTGGAATCAGTTTAAGCATACTCACCAATGACGGTGTATTCCTTGGATTCTGCAGGATAATCAGCAGCCAACATAACAGTGTAATTAGTAGGACCAGGTCTATTCCCTTCAATACTCCATGTTACATTAAAACTGGTTGTGGTGATATCACTCACTGACACAACCGTTGGCTTGTTTGGAGCTGCAAATAGGTAATAGTGATGACTCCAGCACAGCAAATAAACATGATTCAGGATATATAAACATGATGTTGATACCGGATATATAAACAATATGTTGATACCAGGTACATAAACATAATGTTGATATCATATATATAAACATGATATTGATACCGGATATATAAACAATATGTTGATACCGGATACATAAACATAATGTTGATATCATATATATAAACATGATATCGATACCGGATATATAAACACTATGATGGTACCACCACAATGAAATTGCAAAACGTTCAAAACACAGATGCACGTCTGGTAACAAGAACTTTTCGCTACAATCACATCACACCAATCCTGAAAGAACTGCATTGGTTACCGGTGCAAATAAGAATACAATACAAAATACTGACACATACGTTTAAAGCTATACATGGAAAATCATCACCAGTGTACATAAGGAACTTATTACAAGTGTACGAACCGAGGAGGGATTTAAGATTGAAGCATGAAGCACCTACTTTAGTGGTACCGAGGAGACAAACTGTTGGGTATGGTGATCGAAGTTTTATGACTGCTGCCCCTAAGTTATAGAATGCTCTTCGGTCTAAGATTCGGGGATTGCCAACATTGTGTTCATATAAAAAAGGACTGAAAGCACATGTTTTTAATTCAATTTTATGGAATATAAATTATGACAATGCAATTTTTCATTTATCACTTTTAGTACTATCCATTTATTATGTTTTCTCTAAAACATTTTCCTTTACAATTGTAACAGTGTGAACTCTGTTTGTTAATTAAAGTTATCAGTTATGTCCCTTTGACTGAAATGTACATAATTCAGGGATATATTTAGAATATATCCATGTCACACATGGAATGTCACGTGACCGAACAGCTGTTCAGGGCACAACATCATCGTCACTGGGAAGAACACATGTTTATTTGTGTGCGACAGTTTTTATATTTTTAGCAAGGTAAATATGCTTTCAAATGTTTTGGGAGTTATTGCACTCAGTGCACAAAGATAATATACAGGTTTAAAGTGAACTTGTTTTGTGTTGGCATTCCATATTTTGGCAGTAAATAAGTAAAACATTTACATTGAATGTTCTTCTGGTAAAGGTCAAGCTAGCAACATTGCATTGTCTGGTAAAGGTCAAGCTAGCAGCATTGAATTGTTTCTAATATTTCTAATAGTTATTAATAATAATAACATGACATTCACAATTGCATCTCGTCTCTTACACACACGTAATACTTATTTACAGGTTTATGTTTTGTCTAACAACCACGTTAAACATTGAGGGCGAATGCATTGGGAGAAAGGAAACACTCGTTCCACAAATGGTAAGCTTTAGAAAGAGTGTAATTAAATGTACATTGAAGAAGTAAATTGTTGAATGCTACATATATATTTATTTGATTGAATATGTGATGTTTATTGAATATGTTGATGTCTGTTGGATATCTCGTTATAGAAGATTATAGTCATGCTTCCGAGTCGTTGACGACACTGGACTCGTTGATTGGTTGTGAAATGATTATGCCAGAATTAACAATTGCCACTGTGACATATGATGTATAAGTTGAATATATAGATAGATAATATGTCTTTCAGGAGGATTGATGGATAAGACATATTATTCATTGCTGTTTTTATATATATATTTCAGAGTGTTTTTAAACATTCCAACCACGACATGCCATTGATTGCAGTAAATGAATTGTTGCAACTCTACAGATGTGTTGGCTCCAAATTATTATTCTGTAGTGAATCAACCCCCGTCAGAACATATAAGTACAAGAGCTAGTCGGAAGGGGTACCTGTCCAAGATTAAAGGATAGGGAAAAATCGAGATGCTACACAATTATATTATATTGTGTACTTTATTCATGATAGTATTGTAAACGATTTTATTATGCTCTAGGGTGATGTTTTAAATTTCAATTATCCTTCCATTTCTAAGTTTGCATCATATGGTTTATATGTTGTAGTTTTAATCTATAATTTCTTATCTTGTGTATCTAATGTACAATCCATATTTTAAGTAGGTTCCTCATCAGTTTAAGTGTACTATTTAAAACATGTAAAAATCAAAATTATATCATTTTCCCCGTACATTTATTTAGCACATGCTTTTAACCCTGCATTCTACATTTTGTAATCTTTTGATTTTATTGTTATGTGTGCTATGTTACATGTTTATGTAAAGTGCTTTTGAACGTGTACTTTATATATGATAAGGGTGCTCAATAAGAATGCTATAATAAAATACCGGATATAAACAATATACTGATACCGAATACATAAACATAATGTTGATATCAGATATATAAACACTATGTTGATACCGAATACATATACATAATGTTGATATCAGATATATAAACAATATGTTGATACCGGATACATAAACATAATGTTGATATCAGATATATAAACAATATGTTGATACCGAATACATAAACATAATGTTGATATCAGATATATAAACAATATATTGATACCGAATACATAAACATAATGTTGATATCAGATATATAAACAATATATTGATACCGAATACACAACATGTTGATACAGGATACACCTGTGACCTTATGATCTTGAATTGTGACCTTGGCTGGAAATTATTGAAATGTTAGTTGGGCACGTATATAGAGTATTACTGTAATTATAAATTGTATTTTTGTACCATAGTAAGTTATGTCAAGACATCGTAAAAGTCGTGATAGCGCACTAGGGTAGCCCCTTCGCTTCAGGTGTGAACCGCCCGGCGTTCCAGCCCTGCTGGAGCCATTACAAGTGTGCCCTTAGGCAAGGTATTTAAAATCCACATTGCCACTTCTCTCTCCCTTGTGGCGATGGATATCATCATGAATGAGGTCTCGAGATTGATTAATATAAGTTGTCAGAAGTTGTTTTGCAATCGAGCCAAGATAAATTTGCATAAACTAAGCTATGTCAAGACACATGTTTACTGTATTACTGTGTATTATGAATTGTATATTGTACTGTATATAGTATGTCATGTGACGACACATGTTTACAGTATTACTGTGCATTATGAATTGTATTTTGTACTGTATATAGTACGGTATGTGACGACACATGTTTACAGTATTACTGTGCATTATGAATTGTATTTTGTACTGTATATAGTGTGGTATGTGACGACACATGTTTACTGTATTACTGTGCATTATGAATTGTATTTTGTACTGTATATAGTATGGTATGTGACGACACATGTATACAGTAGTACTCTGAATTATGAATTGTATTTTGTACTGTATATAGTATGGTATGTGAAGACACTTGTTTACTGTATTACTGTGCATTATGAATTGTATTTTGTACTGTATATAGTATGGTATGTGACGACACATGTATACAGTAGTACTGTGCATTATGAATTGTATTTTGTACTGTATATAGTATGGCATGTGAAGACACTCGTTTACAGTAGTAATGTGCATTATGAATTGTATTTTGTACTGTATATAGTATGGTATGTGAAGACACTTGTTTACAGTAGTACTGTGCATTATGAATTGTATTTTGTACTGTATATAGTATGGTATGTGAAGACACTTGTTTACAGTAGTACAGTGCATTATGCATTGTATTTTGTACTGTATATAGTATGGTATGTGAAGACACTTGTTTACAGTAGTACTGTGCATTATGAATTGTATTTTGTACTGTATATAGTATGGTATGTGAAGATACATTTTTACGGTATTACTGTGCATTATGAATTGTATTTTGCACTCTATATAGTATGGTATGTGAAGACACTTGTTTACAGTAGTACTGTGTATTATGAATTGTAGTTTGTACTGTATATAGTATGGTATGTCATGACACTTGTTTACAGTAGTACTGTGCATTATGAATTGTATTTTGTACTGTATATAATATGTTATGTGAAGATACAATTTTACAGTATTACTGTGCATTATGAATTGTATTTTGTACTGTATATAGTATGGTATGTGACGACACATGTATACAGTAGTACTGTGCATTATGAATTGTATTTTGTACTGTATATAGTATGGTATGTGAAGACACTTGTTTACAGTAGTACTGTGCATTATAAATTGTATATAGTATGGTATGTGAAGACACTTGGTTACAGTAGTACTGTGCATTATGAATTGTATTTTGTACTGTATATAGTATGGTATGTGACGACACATGTATACAGTAGTACTGTGCATTATGAATTGTATTTTGTACTGTATATAGTATGGTATGTGAAGACACTTGTTTACAGTAGTACTGTGCATTATGAATTGTATTTTGTACTGTATATAGTATGGTATGTGACGACACATGTATACAGTAGTACTGTGCATTATGAATTGTATTTTGTACTGTATATAGTATGGTATGTGAAGACACTTGTTTACAGTAGTACTGTGCATTATGAATTGTATTTTGTACTGTATATAGTATGGTATGTGAAGACACTTGTTTACAGTGGTACTGTGCATTATGAATTGTATTTTGCACTGTATATAGTATGGTATGTGAAGACACTTGTTTACAGTAGTACTGTGCATTATGAATTGTATTTTGTACTGTATATAGTATGGTATGTGAAGACACTTGTTTACAGTAGTAGTGTGCATTATGAATTGTATTTTGTACTGTATATAGTATGGTATGTGAAGATACATTTTTACAGTATTACTGTGCATTATGAATTGTATTATGCACTGTATATAGTATGGTATGTGACAACACATGTTTACAGTATTACTGTGTATTATGAATTGTATTTTGTACTGTATATAGTATGGTATGTGAAGACACATCTATACAGTTTTACTGTGCATTATAAATTGTATTTTGTACTGTATATAGTATGGTATGTGAAGACACATCTATACAGTGTTACTGTGTATTATGAATTGTATTTTGTACTGTATATTTTATGTTGTATGAAGACAATCTTGATAAAAACAATAAACTTCGGATCAGCGGAGTCAGAGCCATTTGAAGCACAATGTTACCATACACAATATTTCGTATGTCCCACAAACACCAACACCTCACCATGAGGTGAACTAACTATACTGAACCAAAAAAGAAACTTTCGCGAGACTTCAATGGGACTATTTCCACATATGTGTATATTAACAGTTTTTATTCGTATTTGTTATTGCACAATAATTTAAAATCAATTCATCAAAGTTCATTTACAGTCTGAAAATTATCAATTTCATTGGATTTTTCAATTTCATTTGAGGTAGGTGTCGATTCAATTTTTTTTTGCTTTAGTAACGATTATGCCCACCGCGAGCATTGCTAACAGCTTGGCAGCGACGACGCATTGAGTGGATGAGATTATTAATTTGAGCCTGGGGTATATTATTCCACTCTTCTAGCAAAGCGTCACGGAGCTCATTGACGTTACCAGGCGGATGTTGACGTTGCCGTACACGTGTGTCAAGATTATCCCAAAGGTGCTCGATGGGATTTAGATCCGGGCTTTTTGAGGGCCAGTCGTCTATGAAATCAATATTGTTGTTTCGCAAGAACTGGATATTGTCACGGGCGACGTGAGGTCTGGCGTTGTCTTGCTGAAACACAGAAATAACCCGTGATTTTGTAAGAGAGGAACAACGTGTGGGGCAAGGACACGGTCTCTATACTTTTGAGCATTCAAATTGCCATCAATGACCACTAATTGGGTACGATGCCCATAACTTATTCCGGCCCAGACCATCACGGAACCCCCACCGCCAAAACGATCCCGCTGAAGAACGCAACAGTCAGCGTAACGTTCATTCCTACGTCGGTAGACCCTGATCCGACCATCACTATTGGACAATGCAAACCTGGATTCATCTGAAAAAAGAATCGTCCGCCAGTCTTGCCTTGTCCAGTTGATGTGTCTATCAGCCCATTGAAGCCTGTCACTGCGATGACGATCCGTTAATACTGTTCCGACGTAGGGACGACGTGCACGTAAATTGTTCTCACCCAAACGATTTCGTACTGTTTGAGCGGAAATCCTGGGGTTATAAGTACCTGGGGTGACAGACGCTGTAGCTGTCGCAGTTAAAAAACGATTTCGTAAATGTTGGTTCAAAATATAGCGGTCTTGCGCCGGCGTGGTTACACGTGGTCTACCGCTACGTGGAAGGTCTTCCGTGCTTCCGGTCTGCACAAACCGCCGTCTCATACTTCTAACTGCCTGCACAGATGATCCAACGTGCGCAGCAACCTCTTCCGTTGAAGCTCCAGCATCCCAACGGCTCTCTCTTAAATGTTTCGCAATTCAAGGCATCGACATTTTGCCCAAATTGTATCCATATAAAGGTGTTTAGGTATTTTTACGACTGTAGTCAAGTGCAATAACTTGCAGTGAAAAAGGTTAACACATGTAAACCAGATATGTCCACCCCGTGCGTGCACGTGAAAATGGCGGTTTTGTCAAAACAGACGATATCGTTCGACATGAGGTGATTATCTGACCGATTTCCCAAAGTAGGACGTCGGTGTAAACTACTACATATACACATTTTTCTACATGTTGTATTTAACCTTATAAGTTTAAGACCTACTTTGCGAGTTTCTTTTTTGGTTCAGTATATATGTATTAAATAACCTTCTTCCTTTGTTTTTTGTGTGATATCAGCAACATTTCCCTTTCCTTTGTTGTTGACGGCTGCTACGAATATAGCATATATCGTGTCGGGAAGGAGACTACCAGCTAGGACAGTGTGTGTCTGTACACTACCAAGCTCTACTTTAGATTTCTCAACAACTTCTCGAACTGTGTCACTGCACATATTCTCAAGACTGGAAATCTGCAACATATATATGCATCTTTCTTCTGAATGCAAGACAACATAATTTAAGCAAAATTAGTCCAAACTGATGTCCGTTGCTTCTGACAAAGTTTAATATACATGCATTTTATTTCTATCTATACATTTCAAAGATATATTAATGAAGCATTTTACTTGTTAAAGGATGCAGATATAAACCTTTACAGACAGTTGATTAATATGGTAACATGCTGGACTGGTAATCCAGGGATCGCAGGTTCGATCCCCCGTCTGATCCTAATAAAATTAACAGTCTTTCAGATGGGACGTTAAACCGAGGTCTCGTGTCGGTGCTTTACATCGTGCACGTAAAAGAACCAGAGGAGACTCTGGGATGGGTCTCTGTCTGTTTCCCTGCACTATCCTCCAAAATCTAAAATGACTAATATCTTCAGGAAGTGTCGCTCATATGGGCAACCGGTAGCGGCGATAAATAAACGTAAAACACACATGATTAATATAATAATATATAATAATCTCCGTGGCCTAGTTGTTAAGGTGTCCGCCTACGGAGCGGGAGGTTGAAGGTTCGAATCTCGTAAGGGTTTAGTTCTGATATGGACGGGTGGTGAGCCGCCAGCTAGTTAAATAATGGTTACCGATTTCCTACCAGCCTGGCACTTGGCATACACGCATATGATTCGGGAAGTACTGATGTTCATAAAAAGAGGTGTCTCATAAGTTAGAAATGACTGGCTCTTTACATAGGGGTGACACTATACTAAACAAGCACTTTACTTTACTTTTATAGCTCAAAATTTTATCTATCGTTTGATCGACTTTCTAGTGAATTTCCTGACCCTCATAACAGTTGTGAACTCCACTACTGCTCAATCATCAAACTGTTCTACACATAGTTTTTCATTTTGTGGCGTACATGGTCAGTGTTAGAGCGTCTGATTTGGAATTGAACGGTCCCGGTTCGACACTCGGTCATGCCACGTATTTAGTGTCATTGAGCAAGGCACCTCACACGCATTGCTTAGTACTGGTTAACCACTTAGGTCAGCTAAGCCTGCCGAGGAAAACATGTCTAGGTACCGGTGTCATAATAATTATAGAATATTGACCCCCCCTCAAAATAATGACCCGCAATAGAATATTGACCCCCCCCCTTGCAGAAAAATGAAAAAATATTGAATTTAATATAATTAAATGTTAGTTAGCACTGCTAAGGCCTAACAACATATATTTTGATTCAAGATGTACAGAATAACATAAATATATTGAATCTGAAAAAAAGTATGCAGATAATTTGTCTCTTATCAATTTCTAAAGATGATCATGAGGTGGTGGGTGCTGTGTAACTAGGAGGTTCACATAATGCATAATACTTACACAAACAAACATAACACAAATAAGAAGAATGACCCCCACCCCCTATGTATAAACTGAACATTAATGCCATAGAATAATGACCCCTCTATGTGAAGACTATAATTATGAGAGAGAGGGTCACTTTTCGATGCCATGGAATAATGACCCCCTGGAATGGGTCTCCAAAAATCAAAAATGATTTAATCTCTTCAGGAGGGGTCACTCATATGGGCAACCAGTACTGACGATAAATAAATGTAAAACACACTCACAATATGGATGCTTCTACAGCAGAAATTGATGCATATTTATTTAACAAATTTAATTAATATGTTATCCACTTATTATAGCAAACTATTCTTATCATGTTTATTCATATTCTCTTAATCTTTCCACAAAATGTGCACACTTATATAATATGTAATTGTAATTCTGACTATTGTGGACCATATTAAGCCTATCTTCTTTGCACAGGTGTGAAAAGCAATACAACCATATGTTAGGGAACTGCAACCAACAGTGACACTTCCTGTGTTCCCAATACACTGGTTACATATTTTATATCATTAACAATAAGTAATATTTTAATATTGTACGAGCAAGGACAGACAACATTATACTTTATAATGTGTGCCTCCCTATCTATTCAGTACAAGAAACTATTCCATGCACACATGTAGAATGTGACCCCCTTTGTAGATTATCTGATTGAGGGTAGGTCACTTTTCCATGCCATAGAATAATGACCCCCCTATATGTAGATTATCCGAGTGAAGGCAGGTCAAACTTCCATGCAATAGAATAATGTCCCCCCTATAATTATGTAAATTATCTTAGTGAGGGGGGGTCATTTGTCCATGCCATAGAATAATGACCCCTCTGTATGTAAACAATACAAGTGATGGGTGTCACTTTTCCATGCCATATAATAATGACCACCCTGTGTGTAAACTATATGAATAAGGGGGTCACTTTTCCATGCCATAGAAGAATGACCCCCCCCCTATGTATACACAGTACGAGTGACGGCGGGTCACTTTTCCATGCCATAGAATAATCACCCACATATGTGTAGATTATATGAGTGGGAGAGGGTCACTATCCATATCATAGAATAATCACCCCCATATGTGTAGATTATATGAGTGGGATGGTGTCACTATCCATATCATAGGATAATCACCTCCATATGTGTAGACTATATGAGCGGGAGGGGCTCACTATCGATATCATAGACTATTCAACCCCATATGTGTAGATTATATGAGTGGGAGGGGGTCACTCTCCATATCATAGAATATTCAACCCCATTTGTGTAGATTATATTAGTGGGTGGGGGCACTATCCATATAGAATATTCAACCCCATAATATGTAGATTATATGAGTGGGAGAGGGTCACTATCCATATCATAGAATAATCACCCCCATATGTGTAGATTATATGAGTGGGAGAGGGTCACTATCCATATCATAGAATAATCACCCCCATATGTGTAGATTATATGAGTGGGAGAGGGTCACTATCCATATCATAGAATAATCACCCCCATATGTGTAGATTATATGAGTGGGATGGTGTCACTATCCATATCATAGGATAATCACCCCCATATGTGTAGATTATATGAGTGGGAGAGGGTCACTATCCATATCATAGAATAATCACCCCCATATGTGTAGATTATATGAGTGGGAGGGGGTCACTATCCATATCATAGATAATCACCTCCATATGTGTAGATTATATGAGTGGGAGAGGGTCACTATCCATATCATAGAATAATCACCCCCATATGTGTAATTATATGAGTGGGAGGGGCTCACTATCCATATAGAATAATCACCCCCATATGTGTAGATTATATGAGTGGGAGGGGGTCACTATCCATATCATAGAATAATCACCCCCATATGTGTAGATTATATGAGTGGGAGGGTGTCACTATCCATATCATAGGATAATCACCCCATATGTGTAGATTATATGAGTGGGAGGGGGTCACTATCCATATCATAGGATAATCACCCCATATGTGTAGATTATATGAGTGGGAGAGGGTCACTATCCATATCATAGAATAATCACCCCCATATGTGTAGATTATGAGTGGGAGGGGGTCACTATCCATATCATAGGATAATCACCCCCATATGTGTAGATTATATGAGTGGGAGGGTGTCACTATCCATATCACAGAATAATCACCCCATATGTGTAGATTATATGAGTGGGAGGGGGTCACTATCCATATCACAGAATAATCACCCCCATATGTGTAGATTATATGAGTGGGAGGGGGTCACTATCCATATCATAGATAATCACCCCCATATGTGTAGATTATATGAGTGGGAGGGGGTCACTATCCATATCATAGAATAATCACCCATATGTTAGATTATATGGGAGGTCACTATCCATATCAAGATAATCACCCCCATATGTGTAGATTATATGGGAGGGGGTCACTATCCATATCATAGAATAATCACCCCCATATGTGTAGATTATATGAGTGGGAGGGGGTCACTATCCATATCATAGATAATCACCCCCATATGTGTAGATTATATGGGAGGGGGTCACTATCCATATCATAGAATAATCACCCCCATATGTGTAGATTATATGAGTGGGAGAGGGTCACTATCCATATCATAGAATAATCACCCCCATATGTGTAGATTATATGAGTGGGAAGGGTCACTATCCATATCATAGAATAATCACCCCATATGTGTAGATTATGAGTGGGAGGGGGTCACTATCCATATCATAGAATAATCACCCCCATATGTGTAGATTATATGAGTGGGAGGGTGTCACTATCCATATCATAGGATAATCACCCCATATGTGTAGATTATATGAGTGGGAGGGGTCACTATCCATATCATAGAATAATCACCCATATGTGTAGATATATGAGTGGGAGGGGTCACTATCCATATCATAGAATAATCACCCCCATATGTGTAGATTATATGAGTGGGAGGGTGTCACTATCCATATCATAGAATAATCACCCCCATATGTGTAGATTATATGAGTGGGAGGGGGTCACTATCCATATCATAGAATAATCACCCCCATATGTGTAGATTATATGAGTGGGAGGGGGTCACTATCCATATCATAGAATAATCACCCCCATATGTGTAGATTATATGAGTGGGAGGGGGTCACTATCCATATCATAGAATAATCACCCCCATATGTGTAGATTATATGAGTGGGAGGGGGTCACTATCCATATCATAGAATAATCACCCCCATATGTGTAGATTATATGAGTGGGAGGGGGTCACTATCCATATCATAGAATAATCACCCCCATATGTGTAGATTATATGAGTGGGAGGGGGTCACTATCCATATCATAGGATAATCACCCCCATATGTGTAGATTATATGAGTGGGAGGGGGTCACTATCCATATCATAGAATAATCACCCCCATATGTGTAGATTATATGAGTGGGAGGGGGTCACTATCCATATCATAGGATAATCACCCCCATATGTGTAGATTATATGAGTGGGAGAGGGTCACTATCCATATCATAGAATAATCACCCCCATATGTGTAGATTATATGAGTGGGAGAGGGTCACTATCCATATCATAGAATAATCACCCCCATATGTGTAGATTATATGAGTGGGATGGTGTCACTATCCATATCATAGGATAATCACCTCCATATGTGTAGATTATATGAGTGGGAGGGGGTCACTATCCATATCACAGAATAATCACCCCATATGTGTAGCTAATATGAGTGGGAGGGGGTCACTATCCATATCACATAATAATCACCCGCATATGTGTAGATGATATGAGTGGGAGGGTGTCACTATCCATATTATAGCATAATCACCCCCATATGTGTAGATTATATGCGTTGGAGGGTGTCAGTATCCATATCACAGAATAATCACCCCCATATGTATAGATTATATGCGTGGGAGGGGGTCACTATCCATATCATAGAATAATCACCCCCATATGTGTAGATTATATGAGTGGGAGGGGGTCACTATCCATATCATAGAATAATCACCCCCATATGAATAGATTATATGAGTGGGAGGGGGTCACTATCCATATCATAGAATAATCACCCCCATATGTGTAGATTATATGAGTGGGAGGGGGTCACTATCCATATCATAGGATAATCACCCCCATATGTGTAGATTATATGAGTGGGAGAGGGTCACTATCCATATCATAGAATAATCACCCCCATATGTGTAGATTATATGAGTGGGATGGTGTCACTATCCATATCACAGAATAATCACCCCCATATGTGTAGATTATATGAGTGGGAGGGTGTCACTATCCATATCATAGGATAATCACCCCCATATGTGTAGATTATATGAGTGGGAGGGGGTCACTATCCATATCATAGAATAATCACCCCCATATGTGTAGATTATATGAGTGGGAGGGGGTCACTATCCATATCATAGAATAATCACCCCCATATGTGTAGATTATATGAGTGGGAGGGTGTCACTATCCATATCATAGAATAATCACCCCATATGTGTAGATTATATGAGTGGGAGGGGCTCACTATCCATATCATATGATAATCACCCCCATATGTGTAGATTATATGAGTGGGAGGGTGTCACTATCCATATCATAGGATAATCACCAACATATGTGTAGATTATATGAGTGGGAGGGTGTCACTATCCATATCATAATCACCAACATATGTGTAGATTATATGAGTTGGAGGGTGTCACTATCCAATCACAGAATAATCACCCCCATATGTATAGATTATATGAGTGGGAGGGTGTCACTATCCATATAATAGAATAATCACCCCATATGTGTAGATTATATGAGTGGGAGGGGGTCACTATCCATATCATAGGATAATCACCCCCATATAGAATATATATGAGTGGGAGGGGGTCACTATCCATATCACAGAATAATCACCCCCATATGTATAGATTATATGCGTGGGAGGGTGTCACTATCCATATAATAGAATAATTACCCCCATATGTGTAGATTATATGAGTGGGAGGGGGTCACTATCCATATCATAGGATAATCACCCCCATATGAATAGATTATATGAGTGGGAGGGGGTCACTATCCATATCATAGAATAATCACCCCCATATGATATGTGTAGATTATATGAGTGGGAGGGGGTCACTATCCATATCATAGGATAATCACCCCCATATGTGTAGATTACATGAGTGGGAGGGGGTCACTATCCATATCATAGAATAATCACCCCATATGTGTAGATTACAGGAGTGGGAGGGCGTCACTATCTATATCATAGACTAATTTTGCAATAAGCTCAATGACGAACTCTGCAGACTAATTGGCATCGAACATCGCAGGACAAGTGCATATATCACCCCCAAACAAATGGTTTAATGGAAAGGTTTAATCAAACACTTGTCCATACATTGGTAAAATATACCAATCATGAGCAAACTAATTTGGACGACTTCATCCATCCCGCTGTACTGGCTTATCGATATTGCATGGGCAAGTGATCCCCCTCACTCATATAGTTAATATACAGGGGGACATTATTCTATGGCATGGAAAAGTGACCCCCATCACTCATATAGTTAATATACAGGGGGGCATTATTCTATGGCATGGAAAAGTGATCCCCCTCACTCATATAGTTAATATACAGGGGGGCATTATTCTATGGCATGGAAAAGTGACCCCCCTCACTCATATAGTTAATGTACAGGGGGCATTATTCTATGGCATGGGAAAGTGATCCCCTCACTCATATAGTTAATATACAGGGGGCATTATTCTATGGCATGGAAAAGTGACCCCCTCACTCATATAGTTAATATACAGGGGGCATTATTCTATGGCATGGACAAGTGATCCCCCTCACTCATATAGTTAATATACAGGGGGCATTATTCTATGGCATGGACAAGTGATCCCCCTCACTCATATAGTTAATATACAGGGGGCATTATTCTATGGCATGGAAAAGTGATCCCCCTCACTCATATAGTTAATATACAGGGGGGCATTATTCTATGGCATGGAAAAGTGACCCCCTCACTCATATAGTTAATATACAGGGGGGCATTATTCTATGGCATGGAAAAGTGATCCCCCTCACTCATATAGTTAATATACAGGGGGCATTATTCTATGGCATGGGCAAGTGATCCCCCTCACTCATATAGTTAATATACAGGGGGCATTATTCTATGGCATGGAAAAGTGATCCCCCTCACTCATATAGTTAATATACAGGGGGACATTATTCTATGGCATGGAAAAGTGACCCCCATCACTCATATAGTTAATATACAGGGGGACATTATTCTATGGCATGGAAAAGTGATCCCCCTCACTCATATAGTTAATATACAGGGGGACATTATTCTATGGCATGGAAAAGTGATCCCCCTCACTCATATAGTTAATATACAGGGGGGCATTATTCTATGGCATGGGCAAGTGATCCCCCTCACTCATATAGTTAATATACAGGGGGGCATTATTCTATGGCATGGAAAAGTGACCCCCCTCACTCATATAGTTAATATACAGGGGGGCATTATTCTATGGCATGGAAAAGTGACCCCCTCACTCATATAGTTAATATACAGGGGGCATTATTCTATGGCATGGAAAAGTGATCCCCCTCACTCATATAGTTAATATACAGGGGGCATTATTCTATGGCATGGGCAAGTGATCCCCCTCACTCATATAGTTAATATACAGGGGGCATTATTCTATGGCATGGAAAAGTGATCCCCCTCACTCATATAGTTAATATACAGGGGGACATTATTCTATGGCATGGAAAAGTGATCCCCCTCACTCATATAGTTAATATACAGGGGGGCATTATTCTATGGCATGGGCAAGTGATCCCCCTCACTCATATAGTTAATATACAGGGGGGCATTATTCTATGGCATGGAAAAGTGACCCCCCTCACTCATATAGTTAATATACAGGGGGGCATTATTCTATGGCATGGAAAAGTGACCCCCTCACTCATATAGTTAATATACAGGGGGGCATTATTCTATGGCATGGAAAAGTGACCCCCCTCACTCATATAGTTAATATACAGGGGGACATTATTCTATGGCATGGAAAAGTGACCCCACCTCACTCATATAGTTAATCTACAGGGGGGGGGGGTCATTACTCTATATGACACCGGCAAGGGGTTTGGCATTAATGGAACATACATTCTGTTCTACACATAGTTTTCATGAGATGTAACATGCGTTTATGACTGTGGTCATTGTAAATTCATACCGTAACGGTTCCAATACAATCAGAACAGTTGTAGACAACTTCTTTGACACAGGCATCATCTCTTTTGATCTTAAGAACATATCCATATATCTCTTCACTGTATATCTCAGTAGGTCTATCCCAGGATATCTCAAAATTACGACTTGTTACAGTGGTAATGTGTAAGTCATTCGGAGGATCAGACACTGTAAAAGTAGAAACAGTAAAATGAGCATGTGAGGTGAAGGCACAGCAGTGATATCTTAAAGTCACATTACATCACAAATAGCAATCAAACATGCAGGTGTATGCATAAATAGAAATCAAACATGCAGGTTTATGCATACATAGCAACCAAACATGCAGGTTTATGCATAAATAGCAACCAAACATGCATGTCTATGCATAAATAGCAATGAAACATGCAGGATTATGCATAACTAGCAACCAAACATGCAGGTGTATGCATAAATAGCAACCAAACATGCAGGTGTATGCATAAATAGCAACCAAACATGCAGGTCTATGCATAAATAGCAATCAAACATGCAGGTCTATGCATAAATAGCATTACATATCACGGATCATTCTAGAGGGCGACTGGGGCGAAACTAATAAGTTTATTTTACAATGTTCATACAAAATATTGTCCAATAAGATACACTGGCACATTATAACCCACTCCTTCCATACAAACTATTGTCCAGTAAGATACACTGGCGCATTATAACGCACTCCTTCCATACAAAATATTGTCCAGTAAGATACACTGGCACATTATAACGCACTCCTTCCATACAAAATATTGTCCAGTAAGATACACTGGCGCATTATAACGCATTCCTTCCATACACAATATTGTCCAGTAAGATACACTGGCGCATTATAACGCACTCCTTCCATACACAATATTGTCCAGTAAGATACACTGGCACATTATAACGCACTCCTTCCATACACAATATTGTCCAGTAAGATACACTGGCGCATTATAACGCACTCCTTCCATACACAATATTGTCCAGTAAGATACACTGGCGCATTATAACGCACTCCTTCCATACACAATATTGTCCAGTAAGATACACTGGCGCATATAGCGCATTATAACGCACTCCTTCCATACACAATATTGTCCAGTAAGATACACTGGCGCATTATAACGCACTCCTTCCATACACAATATTGTCCAGTAAGATACACTGGCACATCATAACGCACTCCTTCCATACACAATATTGTCCAATAAGATACACTGGCGCATTATAACGCACTCCTTCCATACACAATATTGTCCAGTAAGATACACTGGCACATTATAACGCACTCCTTCCATACAAAATATTGTCCAGTAAGATACACTGGCGCATTATAACGCACTCCTTCCATACACAATATTGTCCAGTAAGATACATTGGCGCATTATAACGCACTCCTTCCATACAAAATATTGTCCAGTAAGATACACTGGCGCATTATAACGCACTCCTTCCATACACAATATTGTCAAGTAAGATACACTGGCACATTATAACACACTCGTTCCATACACAATATTGTCCAGTAAGATACACTGGCACATTATAACGCACTCCTTCCATACACAATATTGTCTAGTAAGATACACTGGCGCATTATAACACACTCCTTCCATACACAATATTGTCCAGTAAGATACACTGGCACATTATAACGCACTCCTTCCATACACAATATTGTCCAGTAAGATACACTGGCGCATTATAACGCACTCCTTCCATACACAATGTTGTCCAGTAAGATACACTGGCGCATTATAACGCACTCCTTCCATACACAATATTGTCCAGTAAGATACACTGGCACATTATAACGCACTCCTTCCATACACAATATTGTCCAGTAAGATACACTGGCACATTATAACGCACTCCTTCCATACAAAATATTGTCCAATAAGATACACTGGCACATTATATTTATTTATTTATTTATTTAATGGATATCTTGACGATATCTTATTTACCGACGCCTCAACCTAATAAGGTCATGTGGCGTCGAAAACATTTGTAAAAATAAAAATTGTTTAAAAAACGTGATCTATGTTAAAAGGTTACATTTTAAATAATATATATACTTGATAATCACAATAAGGTGCATTATAATCTATTTATAAGGTGAGTTTCTTTTAAAAAACCTAATATTGTACTTGGCAGTACTGAATCGAATAATTCTTGTATACTATTTGTATTAAAGTATGCATTCCTTGTAAAGATGAGGTCGGAACAGTGGAGCAAAAAGTGCTTCACTGTGAATATCTCATCACAAGGAATACATATGGGTTGTTCTTCTGCATTTAAAATATAAGAATGTGTAATCCAAGTGTGTCCAATACGACACCGAGTCAAACGAACTTGTTCTTTTCGGTTTAGTTTTGTACGATATGTACTTGAAAATATGGGTTTAATTTAATGTAACTTATTTCCAACTTGTTTGTCCCAATTTATTTGACATTTACTATCGACATATTTCCTAATATTGGATTTTAAATCCGTATGCGGTATTTTAGATTTTGTTATTGGCAAGTCTAAAGCAGACTTTGCTAGAAAATCAGCTTCATCATTTCCTCGTATGTTTATATGACTGGGAATCCAACAAAAAACAACAGTTTTTGAGGAGCTAATAGATATGTATCTTTTAATGATTTGTTGAATTAGGGGGTTGGAATGGTTTGGTTGTTTGAGAGATGTTAAAAACGACAAAGAGTCGGAAAATATAATAAATTTGTCGTTTTCGTTAACAGTTATAAGGGAAAGAGCTAGGTCGATAGCTTGTGTTTCTGCAGAGAAAATTGAACTGTCATCAGGTAATCTTACAGTACTTGATTTAGTATGGGTAACTGCTGCACATGCAACCTTTTCAAGTCTTGTTGAGCCATCTGTGTAGATGGATATATAATCTTTATATTTAGATTTTATTTCTAAAAATTTTGTTTTAAAAATATCTGGACTAGTTTCACTTTTCTTATTCTCATACAAATGAAGATCTAAAATAATGTTGGGGGTAGTCAAAGTCCACGGTTCTTTATTTAACAACTTGTTTTCTTGTATAATTGTTGTATCTATTTTTGCTTCTACTAATAATGGTTTAATACGGAGACCTAGTGGTTTTATGGCGGATGGAGAGTTTCCGTAAACTATTTTGTTTTTAGTCTCGAAAACGCAATTGAATGCAGGATTTTTGGGATTTGCAGCTAGTTTGGTTGTATATTGTAACGAGAGTTTCTCTCTCCGTATGTATAAAGAGGGTTCATTTGTTTCAGCATATAAGCTTTCTATGGGAGATGTGCGAAAAGCTCCTAGAGCCAGTCGTAGACCTTGATGATGTATTGTATCTAACTTTTTCAAGTAGGATTTTCTCGCAGATCCATACACAATGGATCCGTAATCCAGTTTGGAACGGATAAGTGATCTGTATAGATTTATAAGAACTGGACAATCGCTTCCCCAATTTGTATTGGAGAGCACCTTCAAAATATTTAGAGCTTTTAGACATTTCGTCCGTAGATAATTTATATGAGGTATGAATGTTAATTTTTTGTCAAATATAAGTCCTAGGAATTTTACTTCTTCTACTACAGGAATTTGTGAACCGTAAATTGTTAAATTTGGATCTGGATGTAATCCTCTCAATTGACAGAAATGTACGCATTGAGTTTAATTTTAGAGAATTTGAAACCATTTTCGTTTGCCCAATCTTCAAGTTTATTTAGACACTGTTGGAGTTTTTGTTCAATGGTTTCCATATTTTTAGATTTGTAGAACATTACAAAATCATCTACATATAAGGAGCAATCTGTTTCGTTTAAACATTTCACAATGCTATTTATTTTAATATTAAAAAGTGTTGGGGATAAAATACTACATTGAGGCACCCCTTGCTCTTGTTTGTATGTATCGGAGAGCGTTGAGCCAATTCTTACTTTAAAATTTCTATTTGATAAAAAATTGGCAATAAAATTTGGCAAGTGGCCTTTCAGACCAAAATCGTGTAAATATTTGAGAATACCATATTTCCATGTGGTATCATATGCCTTTTCTAAATCGAAAAAAACTGCTACCAAATGTTCTTTTTTGATGAAGGCATTACGAATATAAGTTTCTAGTCTTACTAGATGATCAGTTGTACATTTATTTTTCCGAAAACCCGTTTGGTAACTCGTAATCAAAATGTTTGATTCCAAGAACCAAACAAGTCTATCGTTAATCATTCTCTCCATGGTTTTACATAGAAAACTAGTTAGTGCGATGGGACGATAATTTGTGGGATTTGTATGATCTTTTCCTGGTTTGGGAATAGGAATGATTATGGCTTCACTCCATTCTTTGGGAAAGTTCTCACTTTCCCACGTCATATTAAAAATATCTAAAAGAGTTATCATTGCATTATTTTGTAAATGTTTTATAATTTGATAATGGATTTGATCTGGACCTGTGGCCGTTTCTTTTGTTCTTTGTAGAGCAGTTTCGAGTTCTGACATATTGAATGGTAGATTATATTTTTCTTCATTTCTAGAATGAAAATCAATTTTTTCTTTCTCTTTCTCAGTTTTAAATTTCTGAAACTTCTCATTATAGTTTGATGTTGAAAAGTTGTTTTGAAAGTTTTCACCTAAAACATTGGATATGTCTTTTTGTTAAATGGGTTCTATTATTAGATGTATTTAGATGAACAATTTTTGAGCTTTTCCTCTTGCCATTTATTTTTGCTACCATATTCCAAACCCTTTTCATTGATGTATTAGAGTTTATAGTAGATACATATTTTTGCCATGAAGTGTGTTTTGCATTTTTTATAGTTCTTCGAGCTTTTGCTCGTGTAATTTGTGTGTTTAAGAGATTTGCTTTTGTGGGAGTTTTATTAAATTTACGCAATGCATTCTTTCGTTTATTTATAACATTTTTACAATCGTCATTAAACCATGGTCTAATTCTTTTAGAAGATGTAGAGGATTTCGGAATGCATTCCGTTGAAATTTTTAAAAGTGAATTCGAAAACGAGGTGATCTGATCCTCGTTCCCAATCTTTTCCAATATCAAATGTTCTCTGCATAAAATTTGGAATTTTTCCCAATTAGCTTTTTGTAGATTCCATTGTGGGTAAAATTCATCTTTTGATTTGTTTATTTCTGTGATTACGATTGGGAAGTGGTCACTTCCGTGTAGGTCATCATGTACGGACCATTCAAAATCTAAGAAAATGTTTGGATGACATATACATAAATCTAAAGCAGAAAAATGTCCTGTGGCAGGATGAAGGTATGTCGATTTGTTATCATTTAATAGACAAAGATCATTTTCAGTTATAAAGTCTTCTATTATTTTTCCTTTATTATTGATATTTGTACATCCCCATAGTTTACTATGTCCATTGAAATCTCCAAATAACATAAAAGGGTGAGGTAATTGTTCAACAAGATTCTCTAAATCATTTTGTTTTAATGGCGAGTTTGGAGGTATATAAATGGAACAAATTGTAAATGTTTTTGAAAGTGTAACCTTGGCAGCAATGGCCTGTACATTTGTAGTCAAGTCTATTTTACTATGTGGAACAGTCTTTTTTATGAGAATGGATGATCCACCAGATGCCTTTTGACAATCATTATTTATAAAATTAAACATGATAAAATCTTTAAAATATATATCGTCAGTCGATTTTAGGAAAGTTTCTTGCAAACAAAGGATATTTGGTGAAAGCAGAGATATAAGTATTAAAATCTCATTATAGTTTGCTTTTAGTCCCCGACAGTTCCATTGTATTATTGTATTATTCTTATCCATTATTTACGGAGAGAAGATTAAAAAATGGTACATAAAAAGATTACATTTTAGTGTTTGGAGGTGGATCTGGTACCAGCTCCATGTATTCATGTTCTAATGAAGAGAATTTATTCGATTGTTTTATGGGATCCACTGATCCCTTCGGTGGTCTATCTGAGTTTTGTTTCAGGTTGCTAGGTCCATTTGGTTTATTTGGGTATTTTTGTTGGTTCGTTTTACTCTGTGACGAGTTTGATTTAATAACAGATGTTGATCGGGATTTACGAGATGTTGATTGGGATGAGGATTGAGAAGATAAGTGAGTTTTTGTTTTGTCATTGGAACTGTTTTTGGCTTCCGATTTTTCGGTAATAATTTCAGTAATAATTTCAGTTTGAGTGTATGCATTTTTCATTATTGGCTTATGTATTGCTGATTGAACTATTTTAGAGTATGATATATCTGGTTTATTTTCCTGAATTTTCCTTGCTTCGAAGTAAGAGATATTTTGTGAGCACTTTATTTTCATGATTTCTTTTTCTTTTATCCAAGTTTCGCATTTGTTTGATTTTGAGATGTGATCTTTTTTACAGTTTACGCATTTTGATTGATTGGGGGGCAATTTGCGGTAAGGTGATCGTTTTCACCCATACCACAATTTTCACAAATGGAGTATTTTGTAATTTTACAGTTGTCTTCATGGTGGCCAAATTTTTGGCAGTTGAAACATCGAAGTGGATTTGGTATATATAATTCGACATTTATAATTCTATAAAAGATTTTCAGATTTGGTGGAATAACTGTGTTGTTGAAGGTTAATAAAATTGTATTAGTTTCAAAAAATTGGCCGTCTTTTTTGTACATGAATCTTTTATCTTGAGTGACGCCTTGTGGAGTTAAATTTTTAACAATATCTTCGTTCGAGACTCCTTTTAAAATGTGATCTTTGATTATACCTTTGGAACGGTTTAGAGATCTGTGTTCCGTTATAGTAACATCAATGTCGTATATTTGTTTTATTTTTAAAATATTTTCAGTTTGTGATCTGGATTTAGTTTCAACAAGTAAAGTTTGGTTTCTTAGTTTTTTTACAGATTTTGGTGATCCAATTAAACTTTCCAATGATTTTTCGATAACAAATGGAGATAGTGAGCCAATTTTTTTTTTCATGCATTTCTGATTCAATAATGAAGAATTTTGGATACGCTTTAAGTGGTATTTCTGAATCGTCCGATGGTCGTGGTCGTTTTAGGGAATTTTGGGAAGCCATGGTTATTGTTTGATGTTCAACAGAAGAGGGCACCACCCGCCTCGGAGTCCTACCAGGGAACGCAGTTTAGAGGTGGTATTCCTACCTCTAGCGTTAATGCTACTCTTCTGTCATACTCTACTGATAGTAGAGGAAACTGTGATCCTGCCAGTAATGGACAGTCACACAGATCCCCTATTTATCCATCGATTAACCCGTTAAGCCGCCGCTCATAAGAATCTACTTTAAGAAAGGAAAAAAGGTAGTCAACACACGGTTTGTATCTGACGATACATATATAGTAAGAAAGATAGGCAGATAAGTTTTTCGATTCCAGAGCACGGCACGACTAGCCGATTGTCTAGGCCCGGGCCCAACCCAGACGCCACGTCTATCCGAAGCCAGGGTCGAAGTAGTGTGTTAGGAGCTGGAGATCCCTGAGCCCCCTCAACTACCAGAATCCCTATTTCCGGTTTACGGGTCGCCACCTACGGCAAACTGGTGGCGTCTGTTTTATCAGGGGATTTCACCCCAACCATCACAGACGTAAAATGATCTATATATTGTATCCCTACAGACAAGGGGTTAATCGATTTGTTTCAAAAGGTTTCGTAAGCTAGGTGAAGGCCTAAACATACTACTAGTTAGATGATACATTGGAGTACGGTTAGATGATACATTGGAGTACTGAACTATTTGGAAGATGTTACGTGGATATTCCGTGTGAAAAATATTTCAAATAATCAAACAGTGGGATAAAATTTGTTCCCAATTTTGTATAAATTGTGCATAGTGATACGAGACTAGAAAATGTGAAACGTACACAACACAAATGGTATTAAATACAGATGAATGTTACAATCTTCGTCCCGTGCGCTACCCACAGGCACAAATGGTAAACAAATGAGCATTGTTAATATATGATATAGCAAGGATAGAGAGAAAAGACATACATGCAGGGTTTGGGAAGGGAAAATTATTTACCTAAAGAGATTTAATTTATTTAAAATCATTTATTTATATTTTTGTTAAACCTAGTTTGTTTTGTTCGTTTGTTTTGTTCATTTGTTTTTGTTTAGTTTTATTGTTCGTGTGTTTGAAATCCTAACAGTATAGTATTACGATATTTTAAACATAAGTTTAATAACTTAGAAGGTTTTTTTTTTTTGTATTTAATTTCTCAGTTTTAATGGTTATATTTTTATATTTTCTAACGCGTTTTACATTTCAGTTCTGTGGTATATTTATTTTTCAAGACTTTATTTAGTTTTAGGATATGTATTTGAATTTAAATTTTAGAATATGTTTTTGGTGGAACGCGGTCGGCTGGTTTCGTGGGAGTTTTACCCAACCTGCACACCAGCCAGGCAGCAGTGAATTTCTTTTGCCCCCAGCCGCTGGGGCGGCTGGCACATTATAACCCACTCCTTCCATACAGAATATTGTCCAGTAAGATACACTGGCACATTATAACGCACTCCTTCCATACAGAATATTGTCCAGTAAGATACACTGGCACATTATAACGCACTCCTTCCATACAGAATATTGTCCAGTAAGATACACTGGCACATTATAACGCACTCCTTCCATTCAAAATTGTGACTTTTAACCCATTTTGTCGAAATTGATTAAATAGCACAATTTAAGAGTGCAATCGCGAACTGTCGCTTCTCCCAAACATTTTGACATAGAATGAGCCCTTAATTACTATCACTAACTTTCCATAAAAACAACAGTGTTGTTGTGGTCTATATACTACCAAAAGTGAAAGTTTTATTTATTTATATTTATATTTTGGGTTTTACGCCTGCATCAGCTCCATTTTGGGCTTTATCGCCGGCGGGCAGTTTACCTAACAACACCTTTCCTGGGCAGTCTCCAGCGGTTAATCAGTACTTGGGTGCACCAACCTCCGTAAGAAACTGTCGACTTTTTTGATATAAAGTGAAAGTAGGATTTCATATAACGGTCAGCCATGCTCTTGCATTGACATTTATTTATTATTGGAGTCTATACTACATGTGTGAAACTGTCCAATAATTTTAATCAGATTAGTATACAAATAAATATGCATATGAACACATGTGAGATATAACAGTACATATGTACGCTGAACCTTGTTATTCAGGATACACGCACAGGCATAAGACATATTTGTTTGGCCCTATGGTCATATAGTAAGTAATGTTTGTGTCTTGTGCCTGTGGATACACGGGTTGTATTACACATGTATGTTGACCTTATTTACATTATTTGTTATTAGTTGAAATACTCAGAATCAGTGGCAATTAATTAATTGGAAAACACATAGTAGGAAACCTCATTATGTAAAACATTGCTTTGTTCATCGATATAGTGTCGCTATGAGCAGTATTGTCACAAACAGAAGTTAAATGTAAACTATTTATAATAACATGTCAACATACTTTGCATCCGAATGCGTTTTAAGTGAATATATGCATCGCAATGATCCGAGAATAAAATGTTTTCTGACGATAACGATTCCCATGCTAAATGATTCGACTTTGATTGTGCTGCAGGCATTTAATGACATAGACAGATGAAGTTGCATGTACATACTGGTATTATTGTCTATTAACGGTACGAGCCGTTTTCTAATGTTATTAAAACTTGTGACACAAACAATTTGTATTATCATTTTGTAACATTGTGTTGTATATTAATGGTGCTGAAATCAATAAAATATGATTAAATTAAAATTAAATTAAAAATTAACGGTATGTCATATAAAGAGTTATCTTTAATTTGACAAAATTACCAGGATGCTTCAGACTTCAGAATTCTTCACAGGATATGTTGAAGATATTACACTAAGTCAGTCAAACTGACTGACATTCGGACGGAGAGATGCACATACCAACATTTGGTTTATTGGCTAACACGTTCATCCATATGGGGTTTAAGAGCTAAATTAGACTACAAATTAGCCCCATAACCATAATGACTTAGGGTCTATAAACAGTACTAGTATTCAACTAAATGTTAGCACCTAAATCCCTAATGTTCGCCCATAGAGACCCACAGACAGATAGAGACAGCCAGATACAGCAATACACTGGATGATCCCAAACTCCCTAATGTTCGCCCAGAGAGACACGCACAGATAGAGACAGCCAGACACTGGGTGATCCTTAAATCCATAATGTTCGCCCAAACAGACACACACACAGATCGAGACAGCCAGACACTGGATGATCCTGAACTCCCTAATGTTCGCCCAGACAGACACACACAGATCGAGACAGCCAGACACTGGATGATCCTGAACTCCCTAATGTTCGCCCAGACAGACACACACACATATCGAGACAGCCAGACACTGGATGATCCTTAAATCCCTAATGTTCACCCAGACAGAAACACACACAGATCGAGACAGCCAGACACTGGATGATCCTGAACTCCCTAATGTTCGCCCAGAGAGACCCACAGACAGATCGAGACAGCCAGACACAGCAATACACTGGATGATCCCAAACTCCCTAATGTTCACACAGAGAGACCCACACACAGATAGAGACAGCCAGACACTGGATGATCCTGAACTCCCTAATGTTCACACAGAGAGACCCACACACAGATAGAGACAGCCAGACACTGCATGATCCACCGATACTAAATAATAACCTAACTATATGCATTATATATTCGTTCAATTTTTGAATGGAAATAACCACTAGTAACGAGGGCCGGATTACCCGTTTCGCACACTAGACAAACACAATTGAAAGGGTAGAATTTTCTGAGACGGGCTGTGAGATGGTAAGCCCGTATAGTGATGAATCAAAAGCTCTGGAAGATGATTTCACAGACATTGACGGACATAGTTTCTGACGATATGCAGCCAGACGTTACTGTCTATGAATCTAAATCACTCTATAATGATTGGCAGCTGGACAGACAGAAACCCGGCAGTTAAATGTTAGAGATTAGAGAGATTATACAGATAGAAAACAAGCAGTTACATGTCAGAGAGACAGTCAGATAGAAACCCAGCAGTTAAATGTCAGAGAGACAGACATATAGAAACCCAGCAGTTAAATGTCAGAGAGACAGACATATAGAAACCCAGCAGTTAAATGTCAGAGAGACAGACATATAGAAACCCAGCAGTTACATGTTAGAGAGACAGACATATAGAAAACAAGCAGTTACATGTCAGAGAGACAGACATATCGAAACCAAGCGTTACATGTAAGAGAGACAGACATATAGAAACCAAGCAGTTACATGTCAGAGAGACATACATATAGAAAACAAGCAGTTAAATGTCAGAGAGACATCATCAGCCTCCGTCCGTCTTACGAGACGATGGATTGCGCTCTTGTTGAGGAACATCTTCTGCGGTGACCGAGTAGGCCTATTCTTGAGTGGCAGTCTCTGTTGCAGTCATCGCAGGTGAAGATCGAGTCATCCAGTTTGGTTGATGCCTTTCGCTTCTGCTCACGAAGCGTAGTTCGATCAGCCTCGGCTCGTCTGGCCCCAGCGTTCACAAAGTGTCTCCATGATGACCGGTTTGATGCTGTGTCCTCCCAAGACTCTATGTTGATTTGCGCTGAACGCAGGTCCCTCTTACAAGCGTCCCTGTATCTTAGGTGGGGGCGACCAGTTGGACGTGATCCTTGTTCAAGTTGACCGTATGGTAGATCTTTGGGGATGCGTCCTTTATCCATGCGTCGGACATGACCTAGCCAGCGCAGGCGGCGTTCACCGAGCATTGCATAGATGGTTGTTGAACTCGCTCTGCTGAGGACCTCTGTATTGGTGACCCTATCTTCCCAAGTGATTCCCAAGATCCTGAGAAGGCACCTCATATGGTATGAGTTCAGCTTTGTCTCTTGTCTGGCATATGTCGTCCATGACTCACTGCCGTAGAGGAGCGTGCCGAGTATGCAGGCCTGGTAGACCTTCAACTTGGTGTTCAGCGTTAGATTTCTGTTCTCCCAGACTCTCTAGCCTGGCATCATCGTTCTAACGTTCCAGCTTGCTATGCGAAGTGCTGGAGACTTTGTTTGGTTTTTGCCTGTTGTGCTTGGTGCGTAAGTTTTACAGTCAGCTTGTCAGGTGCTAGCACCATAAGCCCTTTGCACCCAAAGAGGCAGGCAGACTGTGGCGGATCAAAATATAATCGGCTGGGGGCTGCCCAGCTTGAGGCGGGCGGTAGCTGATCAGTGGAGCTGCGATGGCTCCTCCCACCGACGGAGACAACCCGTGGCGTCTATCTCTATGCCAATTGAGATTGGACTTATAACCCGTAAACTGTTGTCTCCTGTGTTGTGTGTTGGAGTGACCTCTCCATTTGCGCAATATGCTTGGGCTGTTCTATGGAAGTCCTGGGTTGCCCATGCGCCAAGACCACCCTCTCGACTTCGTTGGTGTGGTCCAGAGGAAAGCAAAGCAGTACGTCTGGCACCAGTTTGGTTGCAGGAGTTGCCGGAAAGATGGTCAGGTTGACGCTTCATCCCGCCTTCGGGGCTCCACGCCGATATTTCTGTCAGGGTTTGTTCCCTTAGCCTTGCACTATCCCTAGCACTCACAAGGCAGTGAGACTATTTGACTCATAGCTGGGACTATTTGATCCATAGCTGGAGCTATCTGGCCCATAACTGGGAAGAGACAGACATATAGAAAACAAGCAGTTACATGTCAGAGACAGACATATAGAAAACAAGCAGTTACATGTCAGACAGACAGACATATAGAAACCAAGCAGTTACATGTCAGAGAGACAGACATATAGAAACCAAGCATTTACATGTCAGACAGACAGACATATCGAAACCAAGCAGTTACATGTCAACAGACAGACATAGAAACCAAGCAGTTACATGTCAGACAGACAGACATATAGAAACCAAGCAGTTACATGTCAGACAGACAGACATATAGAAACCAAGCAGTTACATGTCAGACAGACAGACATATAGAAACCAAGCAGTTACATGTCAGACAGACAGACATATAGAAACCAAGCAGTTACATGTCAGACAGACAGACATACATAGAAACCAAGCAGTTACATGTCAGACAGACAGACATATAGAAACCAAGAAGGTACATGTCAGACAGACATATAGAAACCAAGCAGTTACATGTCAGACAGACAGACAGACAGACAGACATAGAAACCAAGCACTTACATGTCAGACAGACACACATATAGAAACCTAGCAGTTACATGTCAGACAGACAGACATATAGAAACCAAGCACTTACATGTCAGACAGACAGACATATAGAAACCAAGCAGTTACATGTCAGACAGACACACATATAGAAACCTAACAGTTACATGTCAGACAGACAGACATATAGAAACCAAGCAGTTACATGTCAGACAGACAGACATATAGAAACCAAGCAGTTACATGTCAGACAGACAGACATATAGAAACCAAGCAGTTACATGTCAGACAGACATATAGAAACCAAGCACTTACATGTCAGACAGACAGACATATAGAAACCAAGCACTTACATGTCAGACAGACAGACATATAGAAACCAAGCAGTTACATGTCAGACAGACACACATATAGAAACCTAGCAGTTATAGGTCAGACAGACGCACATATAGAAACCTATCAGTTAGATAGACACACATATAGAAACTCAGCAGTTACATGTCAGACAGACACACATATAGAAACCCAGCAGTTACATGTCAGACAGACACACATATAGAAACCCAGCAGTTACATGTCAGACAGACACACATATAGAAACCCAGCAGTTACATGTCAGAGAGACAGATAGAAACCCAGCAGTTACATGTCAGAGAGACAGATAGAAACCAAGCAGTTACATGTCAGACAAACACATATAGAAACCACATTTTGTTTACAAGTACTAACATTTTGGCTTTGTCATACATGTTGTGCTACCATAGTCAGTTGAAGTATACATCTCATTTCTGGTATATGCTTGGAATATATAGGTTGTTCCTGAAACAAATAAATAATACTCTTATTGTACATAGCAATATAGATAGTGACTATTATTGTACATAGCAATATAGATAGTGACTATAGAGTGCGTTCTAAATGTGCAAAATATGGTCCATAATTTCACTTAAATTATGAACATTGCGACACTATTTCCCTTTCCCCTTTCATCAAGAACTACAAGTCAATATGTATTACTAGACAGGTTACAAATTATAATTAATTCTCGTATTACTACAGATAAAGTTTCAAACAACTTTTACGTGTTACAGTACACTATGCATACAAACTACTAACAAACTGTACTCATTCTTTCACAATATCATATTATTGTTCCAATAAGATGTCATACATTTTATCAAAACAAAACTAGATTCTTTGTTGCTTTGTTTGTTTCTTTGTTTGTTTCTTTGTTTGTTTGAGTGGTAAGCCTGCTTCAGCATCATTTTGGGCTATATCGCCATTGGGCAGTTTACCTAACAACATCTTTCCTGGGCTGGCTCCAGCGGTTAACCTAGGTAAGAAACTACCAACTTTTTCATATAAATGAGACACGGCCTGGGCGGGGCTCAAACCCGAGATCATCTGTGATATATGATGCAGTGCTATACAAGTCAGCAACCTTAACAACTCGGCCACGGACGCTGATATAATAGATGCTTTGTAGAAATAGTGCTGACAAAGCTACAAACTCCAGTAAAGGTTACTGAATCAGAACAGGATATATCTAGACTTCATAGAGATGTAACATTTTGTCAAAATCCTGTCCAGCCGAGGATCAGAACCACATTCAATTATTTTCGAAGCAATGCTCAAACCCCGAGTATGTTTCAAACCCTGAGTATACCTCAAACCCTGAGTATACCTCAAACCCTGAGTATGCTTCAAACCCCGAGTATGTTTCAAACCCTGAGTATACCTCAAACCCTGAGTATGCTTCAAACCCTGAGTATGTTTCAAACCCTGAGTATACCTCAAACCCTGAGTATGCTTCAAACCCCGAGTATGTTTCAAACCATGAGTATACCTCAAACCCTGAGTATACCTCAAACCCTGAGTATGCTTCAAACCCCGAGTATGCTTCAAACCCCGAGTATGCTTCAAACCCTGAGTATACCTCAAACCCCGAGTATGCTTCAAACCCCGAGTATGCTTCAAACCCCGAGTATGCTTCAAACCCCGAGTATGCCTCAAACACCTGAGTATGCCTCAACTCCTGAGTATGCCTCAACTCCTGAGTATGCCTCAACTCCTGAGTATGCCTCAACTCCCGAGTATGCCTCAACTCCCGAGTATGCCTCAACTCCTGAGTATGCCTCAAACCCTGAGTATGCCTCAATCCCTGTCAAACCCCGAGTATGCCTCAAACCCTGAGTATGCCTCAATCCCTGTCAAACCCTGAGTATGCCTCAAACCCTGAGTATGCCTCAATCCCTGTCAAACCCTGAGTATGCCTCAAACCCCGAGTATGCCTCAACTCCCGAGTATGCCTCAAACCCTGAGTATGCCTCAAACCCTGAGTATGCCTCAAACCCCGAGTATGCCTCAATCCCTGTCAAACCCTGAGTATGCCTCAAACCCCGAGTATGCCTCAATCCCTGTCAAACCCTGAGTATGCCTCAAACCACGAGTATGCCTCAATCCCTGTCAAACAATGAGTATGCCTCAATCCCTGTCAAACAATGAGTATGCCTCAACGCCTATGCCTCAAACCCTGAGTATGCCTCAACTCCTGAGTATGCCTCAACTCCCGAGTATGCCTCAACCCTGAGTATGCCTCAACTCCTGAGTATGCCTCAACTCCTGAGTATGCCTCAACTCCTGAGTATGCCTCAACTCCTGAGTATGCCTCAACTCCCGAGTATGCCTCAACTCCCGAGTATGCCTCAACTCCTGAGTATGCCTCAACTCCCGAGTATGCCTCAACTCCCGAGTATGCCTCAACTCCCGAGTATGCCTCAACTCCCGAGTATGCCTCAACTCCCGAGTATGCCTCGACTCCCGAGTATGCCTCAACTCCCGAGTATGCCTCAACTCCCGAGTATGCCTCAACTCCCGAGTATGCCTCAACTCCCGAGTATGCCTCAACTCCCGAGTATGCCTCAAACCCCGAGTATGCCTCAAACCCCGAGTATGCCTCAAACCCCGAGTATGCCTCAAACCCCGAGTATGCCTCAAACCCTGAGTATGCCTCAAACCCTGAGTATGCCTCAAACCCCGAGTATGCCTCAAACCCCGAGTATGCCTCAAACCCCGAGTATGCCTCAAACCCCGAGTATGCCTCAAACCCTGTCATAACCTGAATATATCTCAAACCATGAGCATGCCTCAAACCCCAAGCATGCCTCAATCCGAGTATATCTCAAACCATGAGTATGCCTCAAACCCTGTCAAACCCTGAGTATGCCTCAAACCCTGTCAAACCCTGAGTATGCCTCAAATCCTGAGTATGCCTGAAACCGTGAGTATGCCTTAAATCCCGAGTATGCCTCAAGCCAAGTCAAACCCCGAGTATGCCTCAAACCCCGAGTATACTTCAAACCCTGAGTATGTCTCAATCCCCGAGTATGATTCAAACCCTGAGAATGCCTCAAAACCCGAGTATGCCTCAAAACCCGAGTATGTCTCAAACCCCGAGTATGTCTCAAACCCCGAGTATGTCTCTAACCATGAGTATGCCTCAAACCCCGCGAGTATGCCTCAAACCCAGAGTGTGCCTCAAACCATGAGTATGTCTCACATCATGAGAATGCCTCAAAACCCGAGTATGTCTCACATCATGAGAATGCCTCAAACCCCGATTATGCCTCACATCATGAGAATGCCTCAAACCCCGATTATGCCTCAATCCCAGAGTGTGCCTCAAAATCCCAGAGTGTGCCTCAAACATTGAGTATGTCTCACATCATGAGTATGCCTCAAACCCCGAGTATGTCTCACATCATGAGTATGCCTCAAACCCTGAGAATGCCTCAAACCCTGTCAAACCCTGAGTATGCCTCAAACCCTGTCAAACCCTGAGTATGTCTCAAACCCCGAGTATGCCTCAAACCCCGAGTATGTCTCAAACCCCGAGTATGTCTCAAACCCCGAGTATGCTTCAAACCCTGAGTATGCCTCAAACCCTGTCGAACCCCGAGTATGCCTCAAAACCTGAGTATGCCTCAAACCCCGAGTATATTTCAAACCCTGAGTATACTTCAAACCCTGAGTATGTCTCAAACCCGGAGTATGTCTCAAACCCTGAGTATGCCTCACACCATGAGTATGCCTCAAATTCTGAGTATGTCTCGCATCATGAGTATGCCTCAAACCCCGAGTATGCTTCAAACCCCGAGTATGCCTCAAACCCTGTAAAACCCCGAGTATGTCTCAAACCCCGAGTATGCCTCAAATTCTGAGTATGCTTCAAACCCCGAGTATGCCTTAAACCCTGAGTATGTCTCAAACCATGAGTATGCCTCAAACCCCGAGTATGCCTCAAACCCCGAGTATGTCTCAAACCCCGAGTATGTCTCAAACCCCCCCCCCCGAGTATGTCTCAAACCCCCCGAGTATGTCTCAAACCCTGAGTATGTCTCAAACCCCGAGTATGTCTCAAACCCTGAGTATGCCTCAAACCCCGAGTATGCCTCAAACCCTGTCAAACCCTGAGTATGCCTCAAACCCTGAGTATACTTCAAACCCTGAGTATGTCTCAAACCCCGAGTTTGATTCAAACCCTGAGTATGCCTCAAAACTGAGTATGTCTCAAACCCCGAGTATGCTTCAAACCTGAGTATGCCTCAAACCCTGTCGAACCCCGAGTATGCCTCAAAACCCGAGTATGCTTCAAACCCTGAGTATGGCCCAAGTTTTATTGAATATGGCCCAAGTTGGGCCATAGTGCCACCCCTAGACCATAAAAATAAATTAAATAAAAAATTTAATAAAAATAAAATAAAATTTTTAATAAAAATAAAATAAAAATTTTAATAAATAAAATAATTTTTTTAATAAATAAAATAAAAATTTTAATAAAATTTTTAATAAAATAAAATAATTTTTTTAATAAAAATAAAATAAAATTTTTAATAAAAATAAAATAAAATTTTTAATAAAGTAATTTTTTTAATAAATAAAATAAATTTTTAATAAAATTTTTAATAAAATAAAATAATATTTTTAATAAAAATAAAAAATTTAATAAATAAAATGATTTTTTCAATATAATATTTTTGGCACTATGGGGCACTTTTTAATAATTTATAGGGCACTTTTGCTGTGGATGACAGTATGGGCCGTTTTGGGTTACATGGCCCATAGTTCCACCCTAGTGACTACTAAATATAACATAACACATAATAAATTTCAATATAATTTTTTTATTTTCTAATAACTAATAATTAACTAAGATACAACTAACAATTTTTATTCCTAATAAAATATCTAACATGCATTAATAATTCTCCAAATTGATTCTGACCCTTCCAATTAGCTTGTATTGTAGCATTTTTATTCCACATATTTAAACCAATACCCCAAATACAGTCTCTGGGGTTAGCCTCAGCAAGAATTTTATTATTAGTATTTAATAAAATTCTTTTTAAGTGTTCATTTTGGTTATATTTTAACCAATTTGCTTCAAAAAGTACATCTGTTGAATCGTTTGTCCATTGTACTACATCAAAGTTTGTAGATCTTGAGCGTCCTAGATGCTTGATCTCATATGGATTAGTAGAATTAAGTATCTTCGCTGCGATATTATGTTCCTGGCATTGTAGCATTTTTTTATGTTGAAAATATTGTTCAGTACATATATATTTCACACCATCACTATCTATAAAGTCTGCAGGATAAAAGTTACTGAAAACACTGTTTTGTCCATAAAATAATACCATATCATGTGTTATTCTGTTCTCCATAATATGGTTAATACTGTCTTTCTAAATGATGGTATAGTAATACACCGCATACATTTATATAATCACCATCCTCTGGAGTTATTTTTGTCTTCTCTAAATAGTTATTATATATTATAGACCAATCATCTATACCAAGTGTTTCTTTTAACACAGCTTCTATATCTCTATGTTTAACAACCGCAATATGTTTGTTATATAAATAATGTTTAATAACACTTTCCATATCTATATATGTACCCAAATGTAAATGTACATTTGACAACATATTACCAAAATTCTCCTCTTTTGGTATTCTCTTTCGTGTTATTTCATCATTAACCATATCAATCAACACCTCCTGGGGATGTTTTATTGAATATGGGGGATTTTACCGAGGTGGGTGGCAGTATGGGGATTTATACACATGCACATGTTTGACATGCCCCCATAGTTCCACCCCTAATGACTACTAAAAATAACATAACCCATAATAAATGTTCAATATAATATTTTTATTTTCCAATATTAACTATTAACTAATAACTAAAGCATTAGTAACATACATGTTAATTTGAATACATGTTAATTTAAAGTTTTTTCACATTTACAACCTTGGTTATAATTAACATAAACAGTGTCTAGTTCCTTCATCAATATACCATGTTCATATAATTTTCCATAATGTTTATCAAACCAAGTTTTAATAATAATGTCATTTTTATACAAATATTCATTATTTGTATAGAACATATTTTTTAGTAATTGTTTTAAATCAATACCTCTAACTAACATATCAAGTGCAAATAAACAAAATACACCACACATAACACTATATGTGCTTTGAATTCTAATACAATTTTTTTGTCCATTTTTTACAATTTTTGTTCATAAAGTTCACAATTTCTTCTTTTATATGTTGTGTATTTCCATAAGAATCGAAATAAAATCCAATGTCCTCCATGAAATATATTAACACCCAATGTTTTCCTGGTTGGTTTGAATCATCTGTGTTTACAATATATGTTTTTTTTGTATATTGTTCCATAGCTAGTTCATCTTTTGCGCACACAATTCCATTTAAATGTTTTAATATAGTAGATTTGTCCAATAAATATTGTAGTGAATATGTATCCATTGTTAATAATCTGTAATCACTTCTCTGATACTGTTAATTTCTATTTGATTATCATATTCAGCATATATAATAACGTTTATAGGATCTGCTAGTGCTTCACTAAATCCCAATTCAATTCGTAGGTTGCCTGTTTTTATATGGTGTAGATGTCCTTCTTCACTTCCTTGATCGGCTGTTAAATCAAATCCCCACAATGTATGTCCATTTTCATATTCTTTTAGTGGAAATCCAAATGAATCATCATGCATATTAGCTCCCATAGCATTCAATAGTGTGAAATATGATTGTAAAGTTTTTTTATTTGTAGCACTAGTAAAATCAGGTTCTAGTGTTTTATTATGAATACTTTTACCATCTAAACTAATATCTATTTTAGATATTTTAAAATGTTGAAAATTAAATGGGTTTGTGGTTGGATTTCCATTCATATCAGAATTTTTAACCATTCCTATAAAAATTCGTTTAGGCATTTGACCTAAAAAGGTATAATCATCAATTTTAGATTGTAAACCTGCTGTAATTGTAAATGTTTTTATTACAGCTCTTCTAATTGGTATTTTCATATTACTTTTGTGAATATTTTGATATAAATTATTAGCTACAGTAGGAGCTAGTGTTACAGTTCTAACATTATAAGCAGCTTCTAGGATATCTATTTTACCCTTAGCATCTGACCCCATCAAACAAAAATCGGTAGTAGCTCTATTTAGTTTAAGTCTTATATCTATTCCATTAGGTAGATATTTTTCTTGTAAAAATAAATCAAGATGTATTTTCCCACACATTTCTAAATTTTTCTTAGTAATTTTTAGTTTTCTATCTAACCAACCCCCACCTCCATTAGCTTTTGTATTTTTTGTAACATCGCCTGCTTTGTCTAATCTAAACAATTCTAAATCATTTAGTATGCTAATTTTATTTTGAGCTGATGTCCCTAGTAAATTTTCAAAATAAGCTTTGTACCCATATTTATCTGTACATGGAATTAATTTATTATTCAAGTATAAATCAATACTGCTGAATAAACTATGAAAAAAATTGTTAATTGTAGATAAATTAGTATCATCCTCAATATCAGACCCATCCTCTTTTGTAATTTTTAATCTTAATCTTAAATATGACTGATTAACATCAGTCCATTTTTGTGTTTGTGCAGGAATCATAAATTCTATAAGACCGTCATTATTTCTAGGGTTAACAATTGGATAATGTTCTGTCCATTGTCCTTCTACCATAGAAGCCATGGTAGGAGGTACACTATTAACATCTAATTCACTCTTACTACAACCACATGAACCATGTTCCATCATATTTAATCAAATATATATAATGCTCTTTTATTAACCTTACTTCTTCGTATCTTTTTTTTCAAATGAAATTTTTTCTTATGTCCATTTGATTTTATAGTTTTTTTCTTAGATGATTTTTTGTTTGTTTTTCTTCCTTGAATAGAATTATCTAAACCAGATAATAGATTTCTACTTATTTTTTTAATTGTTTGTAACCCTCTATCCCCTACAACCTGCTTTACATTTTTTCCATGAATAATATCTGTAAATGCTCCAATACTTTCATCTACCCCATCATGTTTAAGTGTATTTAAAATATTTTTACCTATTGGTTCTAATAGAGGTATTGTTTTTTTGGTTATACCTTTTATTATACTTCCTACTCCATATCCATATTGTTTACCTCGACCTCTATATACAGGCAACATTAGAATTTTTTTAAATGCAGCTTTACAATTGTAAGACCTTTCATAAAATGAACCTCTTCACCAGTGTCGCCTCTTATTAATATAGTAAGTTCATCAAAATTAGATTTACTTACAGGTAAATAATGGTAATTTTTAAATTCTAAATGATTATTATTATTAACAATAGATGTTTGATATTCAATAATTCTTAATAATTGACTTTCTGTATGGCCTACTATTGTGTGTTCAACTATATCACTATAAATGTACAAATTATTAAAATTTATATTTAAGTCTACATTATATTTAAAAATATCCTCTCTATTATTTTTAAAAAAAATACCGTAGTTTTTTACATTAAGATTATCTAAACTTCCACCAAATTTTGCAATGATGTCTTTATGAAAAATTAATCCAATATGATTATTATCATTCGATTTTAAAAATATTCTTTTTGTATTATGATTATAAACTAATTTTATAACAACACCTGTTTTAGTAGTTTTATAAACATCATAATCTAAAGTTAATAGCCTTTGCGAAATATTTGTCTATTTGACTATTAATTACCTCTAATAAATGGTCGATATGTGTATAACCGCCATTGGGTATATTACAATTAAATGAAAAAATATTATTAGAATATTTACCCAAAAATGGTTCTCGATCCTTCAAATATACACGCATGCTTGTTTTATTTAGTGCTTTTTCCATTAAAGATACATATTGAAAATCAGGACGAATTGTATCCTCTAGCCAGACAGTTTCATGTTTAGAATTAATTGATTTTGTTTTAATATTTCTTACTGCTAAATAAAAAGAATCATTTGTGGCATTTATGTTAATTACATGTGATGGTATAATTAGTTCAACTAATGCAACTTTCCATTCTTCTTTTTTAAAATTAATTGTTTTAGCTAATTTACTTGTAAAATCACTTTTATTTGTTGAACGTTCTGCTTTATCACTTATTAATGTTACATAAAAAGAATTTGTAATATTCATATTTGTTTCCTTTGTCTAAAATGTAATGTTAATATTGTCTTTCCGCTAACAAAGTTAGTAGAGGTGCCTGATTCTCCTGTTATAATTATTTTTATTTCATCAAAAATAGATTTTGATATTGATAAATAATGTTTGTGTACAAATTCTCTATGCACCTGAAATGATTTTCTTTTATTTTCAAATGGTACTATTCTTAAAATAGGACTTTCTACACCTCCTAATAAACTATAATCTATTATATCGGAATAAATAAATAATTGATTTGAACCTATATTTAAATCAGATGCAAAAGGAAAAGAATCTAGATCATTATTATCATAAATAATACGATTATTGTTTTTATCTCCACCTATTTTTTCAAATAAAGTATCTGAAAATAAAAGACCTATATTACCTAGAGGTTTATCCTTAACATTTACAATATAATTAATTTCAGGTCTTTTACTAGATTTTGATAATGATATAGATAAACTTATTTCATTATTAGGAATACTATACTTTAAACATTTTTGTAAAGAATTATTAATTTCATATACAACATGACCAATTCCTGAATATACACCTGGTTTTATACTACATTTCATTTTATGAAATCCATTATCATATGTATAATTAGAACTATTAGCTAAGAATATAAAGTTTCCTAATATATCACTAGTAGTAACATAGTGAAAAACCGAATCTTCTTTATTTATGTTTATAATTTGTGATGGATGAATTAATTCAACTAAAGCTACTTCCCAATTTTCTTTTTTTATATTTATTGATTTAGGTAATTTTGTTGTAAAATTATGTAATGTATTATTTGGAAATGTTTCATATGAAGAATCACTAAGTAAAGTTACATAAAAATAATTCATTTTTTCTTATCGAATTTTAAATTTGGAGATGGTAATATATATCCTAATGAACTACTTAATAATATTATCCATAAATCTTTGTTTGTATTTTGTAGACTTAATTGGATGATAGCTGCTATAATAATGAAATAAATCACAATGATTTGGGAAATAAATATTAATGTATTTTTTGGTTTTCTGTCACAAAATGGTATTGTAATATTTGATTTATCGGACGACATTATACTAAATTTGTTTCTGGAATCCAAGAATTAAATGTTTTTGGATACCCTTTCCAATGTACATTTATTTCTTTTATTTTCTTACCGTTTATTATCCGTGTACGTTTTCCAACAACTGAATCAATATCATAAATTTTATTGTCTTTTATAGTTTGAATTTCTTGTAAATAAAATGACCCTTTTATTATATCATTATTTAAATCCTTTATTTTCACTGATACAGGATTTGAATTATTAATTTTATAAACTTTAAATAATTCAGTTGTCCAATTAGGTAAATAACCTTTATCAAATGTTTTTTTAGTTTTATTAATTCTAACTAAATCGTTAATTTCTATTTTATTTGTTTTTATTTCTTTTTTAATATTATCACCAAATACGATATCGGTTATTTCTGGTTCATTTTTTTCTGTAACAAGTACAGGAGATGTTTGAATACTTCTATGAAAGCTATGATTATAAGCATAAACTATATCATTTAATTTATTTATATATTTTCTAGTTTTATTATGTGTGAAAAACTTCCACATTCTATTCTTTAAAGTGCGCTGAAAACGTTCAACAATACTAGCTTTTGTTTCCGGGTTTTCAGTTGTAAAAAAATAAATGTTATTATTTTTTAAAAATGTTTGAAATATTTTATTTTTAAATTCCGAACCTTTATCTGTTTGTAATGATTTAGGAATTCTTTTAGATTTATTTAAAATAGTTTGAAATGCTTTAATCATTGTATCTCCACTTTTATTTTTAATAAGTATTACCCATGCATATTTAGAAAAAACATCTATAACACATAATAGATATCTAAAATTATTATTAAATTTGCTATATTTTTGTAAATCTGCTAAATCAGCTTGCCATTGATAATCAATACCTCCTGAAATGGTTTTTCTTCTTTTAAAGTTTCTTATTATAGGTTTATGTAATGTATAAGTATTTTGTTTTTGTAACCAATTCTTTACTATATTTAACGAAACATATTTACCTATAGTTTTATATTTTTTAATTGTTTGATATAATTTATTTATACCTGAAAAACTTGATGGATGTTTAGGATTATAATAGATACTTTTTAAAGTATATTCAATTTTATTTAATAATCCTGCTTTTAATAGTTTTCCCATTTTTGTTTCCCTTTTTTATTTCTACCTTTTTTTTTTAGACCTGATGTTGAAGGTTTTATACCTGATGTTGAAGGTGTTGATGGTGTAGGTGGAAAAGAAAAACTTGAATCTACTATATTACTTGTGTCAAAATATTCATCATCATCATCACTATCAAAACCTTTTTGCATTGATGTCCAACGTTGTTTGTTGCCTATATATTCTTTTGGTATATTAATATCTTTTAAAATTTTAGAAAAATAATTCCAACCAGTAGGAGGTTTGTATGATTGTTTTCTTTGTCTAATTACATCATTAACTAAATCTATTATATTTGAACCTGCAATTGTTTTACCATTAATTTCTAAAACCCCTTTTTCATCCCATTTTATATTTGGATCTTGTTTTAAACGTTCTAATAATAATGTACCTTTATGTTGCATAGTTTTAGGAATACTTTCAATAATATCATCATTAATTCCATGTACATGTTTTGGTTTAGTATTTTCAGAAATATTGGTCTGTGGTAATGATGATATAGCTTTAGTATGGGATAATTTAAATTTATGTAATGTTTCACCAAATAATCTTGATTTATCTGATTCATTTAAATCATCTCGTTTTAAAATATCCCCCATTTCAGATTGTAAATTTGATGTTTTACTAATATCAGGATTAACTGGTAAAGTAGGTCTATGCTGAGTTTTCCATTGATTCATTTCTTCTAATGTTTTCATCGGAACAATAACCATTTTTTTCATATTTCTTTTAAAATAGGTTTAATAATAGTTCCTAATAATGAAAGTAAATCACTATTATTTTTATTAATATTATTAATTAATTTATTAATGTTTAATACTTATTTTATGGTCAGCTAATTTCCGTATGTGTTTACTATGAGCTTTCAAGGTGAATTTGACAATGCTATTAACATTTCACCATTTTTTTTAATTAATGGTACTTTATTAGATTTAACCATTATAAAACTAAAGTTTATTAATTAAACCTCCAAGTGATTTTTCTATAACTGGAGCTAACATTGAACCTAGAATCAACAATGGCATAGCAGCACCACCACCAATTTGATTTCGCCCTCTTCTACTACGTCTACGACCTCTACCACCACCTCTTTGTACTCTTTTGATGGTAATATTATTACGCCTTCTTCTTTTAACTCTTCTCGATTTTCTTCCAGCCATACCTTTTAGTAGTTTAAATGTAACTGATTTGATATAACAAAAATCCAATGTATTTATACCTTAATTAATATATTTTTTAAGCCATTTTTTCTTTTTATTGTTTTCTTTTTCCGCTTTAGTTTTAAATTTTAATGTTTTTTCACTTATTTGTTTATTAGGTATTACAAATGATACTTTTTTCTTTTTTGGTGTTGTGTTTAAAGGTTGAAAGCGTGATATTATAGGGCTAGGAGATCTAGGATCATCATATACAAACGACATATTACTAATTGGTGTAGAAGTTCTACTTGGATGAAAAAATGATAAATCATCCGATATTTCAGGACTTCCTGATAAAGCCTTTGGGTCTACTTTTGTAGCTGTAAATGGAAATGTACTAGTATCATTATTATCCATATATAATCCAGATATATGTGATATATTTGAAAAATCATTTATGTTTGGAAGATTATTTATAGATCCCTCCCAAACAAGTTGATTATGAGGTTCTAAAGGTAAATGTATTGGAGTACTATTAATACTATTATTAATACTGTTATTAATAAATGTATCGCTATCAGGTATATTGTTTTTTTCTATGGATGTTAATAATTTTGATACATTATTTTGAGATAATGAAGGTAATATAGGTGATGGAGTTCTAGATTTTAAATTTTGATTATCTAAAATAAATGAATTTTCTGATATTAAATCTGATAAATTTTGGGTTTGATTTTGATGATTTATATTTATAACAGGAGTACCTAATATTTTTCTAAGTAATGGATAACTAGTAGGGTTTTGTTTATTTAATATTTTATTTTTTAATCTTAGTTTTAAATTTGCTTGACGTTCACTATTTAAAATGGTTTTTCGTATAAGATCCATATTGGCACCTATTGGTTTTTTTGTCACTGGCGATTTTTTAGTTTGTTTCCTAGGTTGTTTAGCTTGTTTTTGTTTAACCCCTGCTGGTTTTTTAGCCTGTTTTTTACGTCCATTATTTTTATTAGGAGGTTTTTTTTAGGAGGTTTAAAACTTCTAATCATTTTATTACCATCCCATTTTATTAGTGTTTTTATTAAACCTCCCCCCAAAAAACCCATACCTCCAGGAGTTAAAATTAATTCTCTCTTTTTATCTAAATTTACATTATCATCAACAATTTGTTCAAGAATATGTTTATTTTTATCCATACATTTTTGTGTAGGTTTAGGCAATTTAATTTTTTTATCTAAAATATTTTTGGAAGCTAATATAAACCATTTCATCATTTGGGCTAAACCCTTATTTAATAAAATAATTCTAGTGTCATGATTTCTTTCAGCCCCCAAATTTGTTAGCGCCCTAATTAATGAAATTGGTGTAGTCTCCATGATTGCTAAAATGTAAATGAAAAAATAACATCTAATGTGTATATATTATAGCTCCTCTATCATCCCCTGTTTGCCAATGATGAAAAATGTCTGTCCTAATTCTAAATTGTTCTGGAGTTGATGGATGAAAATCTAATAATAAATAACCATGAGGGTTAGTAGTTGCATCGTGGTAAGCATGTAATAGATGGGGTAATTGTGTTTGATTAGCTAATACTTTTATTTGACCTTTATCTCTACTATTTTGAAATAACACCATATAATGTGAATTTAAACTTATTGTTCTAGATGATTTAGATTGTTGGTACATATTTTGAGTTATATATATTATACTAGCATTACGATGATGCCCTTTACGTGTAAACCATAATTTGATTTTTTCTTCATCAACATCACCTAACATATCGTCAAAAACTATTAAACTTGGAGTTGATATATCAGATGTAATATCTTCATCATTATCAGGTATTCCATCAATAAACTTAATCGAAGTACCCTCACTTTCTTGTAAATCTCCATAAATAGATTGCCATTCTTTATAACACCATATTATTCTGTCTGGAACAATATCAAATATATCTTTTTTATATTTGATTAATTGTTTAACAAATTGTGTTTTACCAGAACCACTCGGACCACAAATAAAAATATTACATGGATGATGTAAAAACATACTACCCTCCATGGTGTACAAGTAATGACTAACATAAATAATGCTAAATATGATATTTAATAATATTCTCAATCAAAATCTAAAAATAGTTCAATATAGTTCATATATTGTATTGTCCATAGTTCAAATATTGTCCAAAATGAATTACAATTCCATCATATATTGTAATTCATGCCATTATCCTCAAATAGTATCCGTATAATATAGCTCTTCCAGGTCATCATCTGTAACATTGTTCCATCCAGGTTTAATATCCATCTCCATACACGTCTTCCAACATTTAAATAACCATACTGGAACATTGTCGTTGTTTACTATCTCAGCTGTAAATTCATCATGGCTCCAACGTACAACTTCACATAGAAATATAAGGCTCATGTACTCGACGCTGTCTAGAAAGTCACTGTAAAAGTGGGGTGACTTCAATTCTTGATCTATAATATCATAGCTCATATCGTCAAGTTCATCCGTGTTATACATAAATGCACGTATTAATGCAGCTCTGTATACTGTAGTATCTAATGTACGTGGTTGTTCAGCCATTGTAATGCTCTAACTGATAAGTTTCTATAACACAATCTTATATAAGAGCTATCACAAATCTATTATTAGTTATATAACCAACATTTAAATAACATTGTTGGAATATCCTTGTTGTTTACTATTCCAATTGTAAATTCCTCAAAGGTCCAATGGTCAATGTCACATATATATACAACACGCATGTGATCTATGCTCTCTAAAAAGTCATTGTAAAAATATGGAGCCTTTAATTCTCGTTCTATAATATCATAACTCATATCCTCAAAATCATCCGTGTTATTTATAAAAGCATGTATTAATGCTGATCTGTAGACATCACTATCCAATGTATGTGTTGTGTCAACCATTGTAAAGTTCTAACTGATAAGTTTCTATAACACAATCTTATATAAGAGCTATTACAAATCTATTAATAGTAACAGGTCAATTTATAAAAGTCTAATATAGGTCATGTACCATTCACATTTCTAAATAACTTTTTAAAGCTCTAACTGACAACGGTTATATATCCATGATCTTATAATGGTTATTACATCTCTATTATTAGCAACATATATTTTCCAATCATCAAAGTTTATTGCATCCATATTCAGAATAACATCGTAATAGTCCATTTGTAAAAGTTCCTCTATATTCTTTTGAAATATATCAAAGGTTCTTATTTGATATAATTTATCATATATTTCTTCATCTGTTTTCATATCGAAGTCAATAGTTTGGTGTAACGCTTCTGTATATAAACTATATTCAAGAATATAATACAATGAAATATATGATTCGACCATATCTTTGACATCTTCGTTAATTATTGTTGATTATAGCTACTAGTTCAGGCGCAATATTAGGACTACCCCCTTGTAATATTACATTGCAGTATATTTGTAAATCATCGTATAATGTATTTATAGGTGTATCCATTGCAACCTTGCTCACATCACCTTTTCTAATGATTTGTCTAATTGTATATTTGCCTACACGATGATTTAATATTATAAACCCTCGTGCTGTAGGTATAGTATAGGGTTTTGACGAATATCCAAGAGTAAACCTTGTTTGTAAATATTGTGAAATACACATATAACAATCGGTTCTATTTCTACATGAAATAATTATATTATTTATATCATCAAATGTTGCATTTCTTATTTCAAATTTCCATATTGTACTAGTAAGATCTTCCAAGTCTTCTATTCGTTCATTTAGAGCTTTAAATAGTGTTTCTTTAACACAAAACGAAAAATCATCTCTTGATTCTATGTCTCTTTTTAAATAGGTTATTAGTTTAACACTCTCGGAATAATCATAATGTAGAGCTTCTCTTGAAATTATTGTTAATTGTATGCGAAACCATTGGTTCATTAATTCATGTTTTAATGTTTTATTCATTATAGAACTATTAACAAGTTCCTTATATATCATATGTCTAATTTCAACTGGTACAACATTTAGGTTTATATCTTCCATTTTTTAGAATGGTAGTTTGTAGATGTAATAATTTCTTCTCATGTCATCACTTATTTCTTTAAACAATTCTCTATGAGTATCAATGAACATATATTCTTGCTCATCGTTTAATAATAACCTACTGGTCTGTTTGTTATTTGTTATATAATAACCGTATGCTAACATTAAGTTTGGAGTTATACCCCATAATGATAGTATATTTATAGCTACACGATACCAACTATTAAATAATGCTGCTAACAAAATAATATTATCAGCATTAAATCTCTTTTTAAGTATGGCAATATTAGTATCAGGAATCCCAATAGCGTCACAAATACTATTAATATTTGACGTATTTTTAACAAAAATTGTTCTTAACTCTATGTATTCTGTTTCATAGACCCCCATGTTTTTAATCATGATAAAAACCGTATGGTACAGTTAAATAGTTATCTACAACTAATCGTTTTGTATATACCGATCGAAATGTT
>CM026387.1:61000279-61039947 GCA_014843695.1 Archivesica marissinica
ATAACATCGTGAAACTATAACATAGTGAAACTATAACTCAACGAAACTATAACATCGTGAAACTATAACTCAGTGAAACTATAACATAGTGAAACTATAACATAGCAAAACTATAACATAGCGAAACTATAACATAGCGAAACTATAACATAGTGAAACAATAACTCAACGAAACTATAACTCAGTGAAACTATAACATCGTGAAACTATAACATCGTGAAACTATAACATAGTGAAACTATAACTCAACGAAACTATAACATCGTGAAACTATAACTCAGTGAAACTATAACATAGTGAAACTATAACATAGCAAAACTATAACATAGCGAAACTATAACATAGCGAAACTATAACATAGTGAAACAATAACTCAACGAAACTATAACTCAGTGAAACTATAACATCGTGAAACTATAACATCGTGAAACTATAACATAGTGAAACTATAACTCAACGAAACTATAACATCGTGAAACTATAACTCAGTGAAACTATAACATAGTGAAACTATAACATAGCAAAACTATAACATAGCGAAACAATAACATAGCGAAACTATAACATAGCGAAACTATAACATAGCAAAACTATAACATAGCGAAACAATAACATAGCAAAACTATAACATAGCGAAACTATAACATAGCGAAACTATAACTCAGCGAAACTATAACATAGTGAAACTATAACATAGCGAAACTATAACATAACGAAACTATAACATAGTGAAACTATAACTCAGCGAAACTATAACATAGTGAAACTATAACATAGTGAAACTATAACATAGTGAAACTATAACATAGTGACACTATAACATAGCGAAACTATAACATAGTGAAACTATAACTCAGCAAAACTATAACATAGTGAAACTATAACATAGTGAAACTATAACATTGTGAAACTATAATATAGTGAAACTATAACATAGTGAAACTATAACTCAGCGAAACTATAACATAGTGAAACTATAACATTGTGAAACTATAACATTGTGAACTATAACATAGTGAAACTATAACATAGTGAAACTATAACTCAGCGAAACTATAACATAGTGAAACTATAACATTGTGAAACTATAACATAGTGAAACAATAACATCGTGAAACTATAACATAGTGAAACTATAACATTGTGAAACTATAACATAGTGAAACTATAACATAGTGAAACTATAACTCAGCAAAACTATAACATAGTGAAACCATAACATAGTGAAACTATAACTCAGTGAAACTATAACATAGCGAAACTATAACTCAACGAAACTATAACATAGTGAAACTATAACATAGTGAAACTATAACTCAGTGAAACTATAACATAGTGAAACTATAACTTAGCGAAACTATAACATAGTGAAACTATAACATAGTGAAACTATAACATAGTGAAACTATAACATAGTGAAACTATAACTCAGCGAAACTATAACATAGCGAAACTATAACTCAATGAAACTATAACATAGTGAAACTATAACATAGTGAAACTATAACTCAGTGAAACTATAACATAGTGAAACTATAACATAGTGAAACTATAGCATAGCAAAACTATAACATAGTGAAACTATAACATAGTGAAACTATAACTCAGCGAAACTATAACATAGTGAAACTATAACATAGTGAAACTATAACTCAGTGAAACTATAACATAGTGAAACTATAACTCAACGAAACTATAACATAGTGAAACTATAACATAGTGAAACTATAACTCAGCGAAACTATAACATAGTGAAACTATAACTCATGAAACTATAACATAGTGAAACTATAACATAGTGAAACTATAACATAGTGAAACTATAACATAGTGAAACTATAACATAGTGAAACTATAACATAGTGAAACTATAACATAGCAAAACTATAACATAGTGAAACTATAACATAGTGAAACTATAACATAGCGAAACTATAACATAGTGAAACTATAACATAGTGAAACTATAACATAGCGAAACTATAACATAGCGAAACTATAACTCAGCGAAACTATAACATAGTGAAACTATAACATAGTGAAACTATAACATAGTGAAACTATAACATAGTGACACCATAACATAGCAAAACTATAACATAGTGAAACCATAACTCAGCAAAACTATAACATAGTGAAACTATAACATAGTGAAACTATAACATAGTGAAACTATAACTCAGCGAAACTATAACATAGTGAAACTATAACATTGTGAAACTATAACATTGTGAAACTATAACATAGTGAAACTATAACATAGCAAAACTATAACATAGTGAAACTATAACATAGTGAAACTATAACATTGTGAAACTATAACATAGTGAAACTATAACATAGTGAAACTATAACATAGTGAAACTATAACATTGTGAAACTATAACATAGTGAAACTATAACATAGTGAAACTATAACATTGTGAAACTATAACATAGTGAAACTATAACTCAGTCTCAGTGAAACTATAACTCAGTGAAACTATAACATAGTGAAACTATAACATAGTGAAACTATAACATTGTGAAACTATAACATAGTGAAACTATAACTCAGTCTCAGTGAAACTATAACTCAGTGAAACTATAACATAGTGAAACTATAAAACTCAACGAAACTATAACATAGTGAAACTATAACATAGTGAAACAATAACTCAGTGAAACTATAACTCAGTGAAACTATAACTCAATGAAACAATAACATCGTGAAACTAAAACATAGTGAAACTATAACATAGTGAAACTATAACATAGTGAAACGATAACTCAACGAAACTATAACTCAGTGAAACTATAACATCGTGAAACTATAACATCGTGAAACTATAACATAGTGAAACTATAACATAGTGAAACTATAACATAGTGAAACTATAACATAGTGAAACAATAACTCAACGAAACTATAACTCAGTGAAACTATAACATCGTGAAACTATAACATCGTGAAACTATAACATAGTGAAACTATAACTCAACGAAACTATAACATCGTGAAACTATAACTCAGTGAAACTATAACATAGTGAAACTATAACATAGCAAAACTATAACATAGCGAAACTATAACATAGCGAAACTATAACATAGTGAAACAATAACTCAACGAAACTATAACTCAGTGAAACTATAACATCGTGAAACTATAACATCGTGAAACTATAACATAGTGAAACTATAACTCAACGAAACTATAACATCGTGAAACTATAACTCAGTGAAACTATAACATAGTGAAACTATAACATAGCAAAACTATAACATAGCGAAACTATAACATAGCGAAACTATAACATAGTGAAACAATAACTCAACGAAACTATAACTCAGTGAAACTATAACATCGTGAAACTATAACATCGTGAAACTATAACATAGTGAAACTATAACTCAACGAAACTATAACATCGTGAAACTATAACTCAGTGAAACTATAACATAGTGAAACTATAACATAGCAAAACTATAACATAGCGAAACTATAACATAGCGAAACTATAACATAGTGAAACTATAACATAGCAAAACTATAACATAGCGAAACTATAACATAGCGAAACTATAACTCAGCGAAACTATAACATAGTGAAACTATAACATAGCGAAACTATAACATAACGAAACTATAACATAGTGAAACTATAACTCAGCGAAACTATAACATAGTGAAACTATAACATAGTGAAACTATAACATAGTGAAACTATAACATAGTGACACTATAACATAGCGAAACTATAACATAGTGAAACTATAACTCAGCAAAACTATAACATAGTGAAACTATAACATAGTGAAACTATAACATTGTGAAACTATAATATAGTGAAACTATAACATAGTGAAACTATAACTCAGCGAAACTATAACATAGTGAAACTATAACATTGTGAAACTATAACATTGTGAAACTATAACATAGTGAAACTATAACATAGTGAAACTATAACTCAGCGAAACTATAACATAGTGAAACTATAACATTGTGAAACTATAACATAGTGAAACAATAACATCGTGAAACTATAACATAGTGAAACTATAACATTGTGAAACTATAACATAGTGAAACTATAACATAGTGAAACTATAACTCAGCAAAACTATAACATAGTGAAACCATAACATAGTGAAACTATAACTCAGTGAAACTATAACATAGCGAAACTATAACTCAACGAAACTATAACATAGTGAAACTATAACATAGTGAAACTATAACTCAGTGAAACTATAACATAGTGAAACTATAACATAGCAAAACTATAACATAGTGAAACTATAACATAGTGAAACTATAACATAGTGAAACCATAACATAGTGAAACTATAACTCAGCGAAACTATAACATAGCGAAACTATAACTCAACGAAACTATAACATAGTGAAACTATAACATAGTGAAACCATAACTCAGTGAAACTATAACATAGTGAAACTATAACATAGCGAAACTATAGCATAGCAAAACTATAACATAGTGAAACTATAACATAGTGAAACTATAACTCAGTGAAACTATAACATAGTGAAACTATAACATAGTGAAACTATAACTCAGTGAAACTATAACATAGTGAAACTATAACTCAATGAAACTATAACATAGTGAAACTATAACATAGCGAAACTATAACTCAGCGAAACTATAACATAGTGAAACTATAACTCAATGAAACTATAACATAGTGAAACTATAACATAGCGAAACTATAACATAGTGAAACTATAACATAGTGAAACTATAACATAGCAAAACTATAACATAGTGAAACTATAACATAGCAAAACTATAACATAGTGAAACTATAACATAGTGAAACTATAACATAGCGAAACTATAACATAGTGAAACTATAACATAGCGAAACAAACACAAAACTGTAGATGTTATAGATTTAAAACATGGCTGTATTCATGGTACACAAACCTTTCTGTGTGGATGTTGAGTAAAACCTGGCTGTATTCATGGTACACAAACCTTTCTGTGTGGATGTTGAGTAAAATATGGCTGTATTCATGGTACACAAACCTTTCTGTGTGGATGTTATAGAGTAAAACCTGGCTGTATTCATGGTACACAAACCTTTCTGTGTGGATGTTATAGAGTAAAACCTGGCTGTATTCATGGTACACAAACCTTTCTGTGTGGATGTTGAGTAAAATATGGCTGTATTCATGGTACACAAACCTTTCTGTGTGGATGTTATAGAGTAAAACATGGCTGTATTCATGGTACACAAACCTTTCTGTGTGGATGTTATAGAGTAAAACATGGCTGTATTCATGGTACACAAACCTTTCTGTGTGGATGTTATAGAGTAAAATATGGCTGTATTCATGGTACACAAACCTTTCTGTGTGGATGTTATAGAGTAAAACATGGCTGTATTCATGGTACACAAACCTTTCTGTGTGGATGTTATAGAGTAAAACATGGCTGTATTCATGGTACACAAACCTTTCTGTGTGGATGTTATAGAGTAAAACATGGCTGTATTCATGGTACACAAACCTTTCTGTGTGGATGTTATAGAGTAAAACCTGGCTGTATTCATGGTACACAAACCTTTCTGTGTGGATGTTGAGTAAAATATGGCTGTATTCATGGTACACAAACCTTTCTGTGTGGATGTTATAGAGTAAAACATGGCTGTATTCATGGTACACAAACCTTTCTGTGTGGATGTTATAGAGTAAAATATGGCTGTATTCATGGTACACAAACCTTTCTGTGTGGATGTAGAGTAAAACATGGCTGTATTCATGGTACACAAACCTTTCTGTGTGGATGTTATAGAGTAAAACATGGCTGTATTCATGGTACACAAACCTTTCTGTGTGGATGTTATAGAGTAAAACATGGCTGTATTCATGGTACACAAACCTTTCTGTGTGGATGTTATAGAGTAAACCATGGCTGTATTCATGGTACACAAACCTTTCTGTGTGGATGTTATAGAGTAAAACATGGCTGTATTTATCTTGCTAGGGTCCTCCGGTTCTTCCTCAGTCCTCTCCTGCTCTACAGAATGGGAGGAGTAACCATGGTTACCAATTATTGACTGAAATGTTAACAGTAGAAAAGACAGATGCCAAATGATGAAACAGTAAAAACAATTGACCACTCGCCAAATGCCTTCTCACTCAGCCCCAAAGAGCACATGACCCAATAAAATGACTTTCATAAAATATGGTATGAAATCACCATGAGTGTATGGTTCTTTTTTCACATTACCACAGAACAAAAAACGTTTCTGTTTGCCAGTCTATATTTGAGCCTTATTAGATCTCAAGAAAATCAGTATGGTGCATCCGTATGCCATTGTAAATAGTCCCTGATAACTGAGCAACCCCATGCAAATAATTCACACAATAGTTTTAATTACTATAAATTAAAAACGCTTGTGCATATTTAGCATTTTATTGACCATATATTTTTTATATTTCGGGTTTTACGCCTGCATCAGCACCATTTCGGGTTATATCGCCGGCGGGCAGTTTACCTAACAACACCTTTCCTGGACAGGCTCCAGCGGTTAACCAGTACTTGGGTGCACCAACCTCCATAAGAAACTGCCAACTTTTTCATATAAATGAGACACGGTCTGAGCGGGGCTCGAACCGGTGACCATCAGTGATTATAGGTTACAGTGGTATACAAGTCAGCAACCTTAACCACTCAACCACGGAGGCGGACTCATTTTATTGACCTAAACAGTTGATTAAAACAAATAAAGCATGAACACAAACTATATGTCGAATGTGCGTTGCAAGCTGTCATGACACGACCAATCAGAATCCTTCCAGGTTTTATTAAGCGTATGGACATACAAGTAAATATGTGAGGGCTGTATTTCACTGAATACAAGCAAAGTTATGTGATAAAGAACTTGATAGATTCAACAAGGAATATAGATAGATAAAACAGGTCTTCATTGAATAGATTATATTTAGAATCAATGGCTCAAACAGTTTATTCTTATCAGTAGGCTTCGATTTATACATTTTAACTCCATTTTAAGACATCAAGTGACGTAGCTAATTAATTAATAATTTACTTATTAGTTTATACAAATTTATTTTAGCTTGATTGCGAAACAAGTTCTTACAACTTATATTAATCACTCTCGAGACCTCATTCCTGATGGAATCCATCGCCACGAGGGAGAGAGAAGAGGCAACATGGAATTTAAATGCCTTGCCTAAGGGCACAATCGTAACAGCTCCAGCGGGGCTCGAACTCCAGACCTTTCGCACTTGAAGCGAATGCGCATCCACTGTGCTATCACGACTTCCACTTCCACAATTTACATATTGATTTGTCATGTGCGGGGGAGAAGGGTATTCAGTGACAACAATCTAAAGTAGTACCTCACGATGTTTATCGATAATTAAACTCTGGTCAATCCTGTAATAATTCCATGTTATTGACCTAAAATGTCTTGGTTGATATTGGAATAACTGAAATGTATTCAGGGCTCCAAGAAGTGGATAGCCCGGGGTCTGTCAAAATCAAGTTTGGGATCGTGATATTTTCAATGATACAAGCACGTCGGGCTGGTCTAAAAACAGTGAGTCTGTGTCCTCAGTTGTATTAGACTTATGTAACAGTTGTGTGGCAATATGTTATGTTATATTTCTGGTTTTACGCCTGCATCAGCATCATTTCGGGCTATATCGCCGGCGGGCAGTTTACCTAACAACACCTTTCCTGGGCAGGCTCCAGCGGTTAACCAGTACTTGGGTGCACCAACCTCCGTAAGAAACGGCCAACGTTTTCATATAAATGAGACACGGCCTGAGCGTGGCTCAAACCAGTGAGCTTCAGTGATGATAGGTTACAGTGGTATACCAGTCAGCAACCGTAACCACTCGACAACAGAGGCGGACTGTGTGGCAATATGAGAACACAAAATGTACACCATCAAAGTGTATTCAGCTTGTAAATACTCAGAATAAAGTTTAATTAGTTTATATTAGGGATGGCAACGAACATTCGACTACTCGAATATTCGCTCAAACGTCCGAATATCCGAATACTATTCCAGTATTCGAATATTCGGAAAAAATATATAATATTTGCAAAAATGATATAAACTGTCATAAATCCGATACGTTGCTTTCTTTTACAATTTGAAGCCATCATAAAACCTTCCAATACAAAAGAAATTGCCCCAGGATGTTTGAATAAACAATGTTGTGGTCGCATCCATGACAAGTGTTAATTGATGTGCTAAGGTGTTTAATTATGATGTCAAAACTGTTTAGACGAAAATATTCCTTTGAAATATTACAGACAAGCTGCAACATCCACCCCGTGTTTCTTAAATTTATAATTAACTGCTCAATATTACCCAAATGTACTATATAAAATACGATCTTTATGATGTTGTCCTCAAAAAAATGCCGCCCACTCAGTCATATGTTTGGAAAGAGTGTAGGACAATATCCCCCCCGGACAATATCCCCCCCCCGTATATTTTGACCCATGCGGACAATATCCCCCCCGTGGATAATCCTAGGGCGGACAATATCCCCCCCATAGAAAAATCATAGGACGGAGAAAGAGTAACTAACAAGAATGGGTTAACAACCTTTATTTCCGTATACAAGCACATAAGCATGATAAATAATGATGTAGGACAGTGCGATATTTTGTGTGAATTTTGGTGTTTATTATAGTCTTATTCACGAAAGTGCTAATTGAGACTTGTCATTTAGCACATAGTTGCGAAACCTAAGAATTGTTCACAGTCTTATACACTCGCCAATCGCGAACAGGAAACTGGCTGTCGTTTTCGCAATCAAATCTTCAATTAGCCAAACAAACAATTAACATAATCAAAGTCCATTTACCAATCAGTGCAGTTGAAAGAAGCAATCAAACAAATCAAGTGAACACATTATGAGCCCAAAACTAAGGTCAAAGATGGACAAAATATCACAATGTGACACAATATTACTTATACAGAAATAAAATAAAGCTTGTTAATGTGATTTTCTACGGGGGGGATATTGTCCGCCTTGTCTTTTTGATGGGGGGGATATTGTCCGCCCTGTGATTTTCTACGGGGGGGATATTGTCCGCCCTGTCTTTTTGATGGGGGGGATATTGTCCGCCTGGGTCAAAATATACGGGGAGGGATATTGTCCGGGGGGGGATATTGTCCGTTCCCCGTTTGGAAAGACTACAATCGCGCAGGGAATAAGAAAACTGCTAGGTGCAAATTGGATTTAACAGATTCGGGTACAAGATCAATCTGAATAATCATTTGAAAAACAAACACACTTCAACGGAAAGCAGTTCAAGTGACATCGGCTTCATTTTTGAAAACGCTCATAAATATACAGTGGCCGATAACAATAACTGAATGAATCGTCGTCATATTTGCATGGCCTTACAGGAAGAAGATGACGTTTAATAATTTAAAAGTAGCTTAATTTGGCATTTCTTATAAGAGTTTGGGTGATTTTGAGTTTTTAATAATAAACGAATATTCGAATACCTTACTGACCAGATATTCGGATAGTGAAATCGCTATTCGTTGCTATCCTCAGTTTATATACATTTTATATGTGTTTAATTCAACTCCGAGGCTCAATCACACTGGTTGTGGTAGGACCTCGAATAGCGAGGCTCAATCACACTAGTTGTGGCATGACCTCGAATAGCGAGGCTCAATCACACTGGTTGTGGTATGACCTCGAATAGCGAGGCTCAATCACACTAGTTGTGGTATGACCTCGAATAGCGAGGCTCAATCACACTAGTTGTGGTATGACCTCAAATAGCGAGGCTCAATCACACTGGTTGTGGTATGACCTCAAATAGTGAGGCTCAATCACACTGGTTGTGGTAGGACCTCGAATAGCGAGGCTTAATCACACTAGTTATGGCATGACCTCGAATAGCGAGGCTCAATCACACTAGTTGTGGTATGACCTCAAATAGCGAGGCTCAATCACACTGGTTGTGGCATGACCTCGAATAGCGAGGCTTAATCACACTAGTTGTGGTATGACCTCAAATAGCGAGGCTCAATCACACTAGTTGTGGCATGACCTCAAATAGCGAGGCTCAATCACACTAGTTGTGGTATGACCTCAAATAGCAAGGCTTAATCACACTAGTTGTGGCATGACCTCGAATAGCGAGGCTTAATCACACTAGTTGTGGCATGACCTCAAATAGCAAGGCTCAATCACACTAGTTGTAGCATGACCTCGAATAGCGAGGATTAATCACACTAGTTGTAGCATGATCTCGAATAGCAAGGCTTAATCACATTAGTTGTGGTATGACCTCGAATAGCGAGGCTCAATCACACTAGTTGTGGTAGGACCTCGAATAGCGAGGCTTAATCACACTAGTTGTGGTATGACCTGGAATAGCGAGGCTTAATCACACTAGTTGTAGCATGACCTTGAATAGCGAGGCTCAATCACACTAGTTGTGGCATGACCTCGAATAGCGAGGCTTAATCACACTATTTGTGGTATGACCTCGAATAGCGAGGCTCAATTACACTAGTTATGGCATGACCTCGAATAGCGAGGCTTAATCACACTAGTTGTGGCATGATCTCGAATAGCGAGGCTTAATCACATTAGTTGTGGTATGATCTCGAATAGCGAGGCTTAATCACACTAGTTGTGGTAGGACCTCGAATAGCGAGGCTTAATCACACTAGTTGTGGTATGACCTGGAATAGCGAGGCTTAATCACACTAGTTGTGGCATGACCTTGAATAGCGAGGCTTAATCACACTAGTTGTGGCATGACCTCGAATAGCGAGGCTTAATCACACTATTTGTGGTATGACCTCGAATAGCGAGGCTCAATTACACTAGTTATGGCATGACCTCGAATAGCGAGGCTTAATCACACTAGTTGTGGCATGATCTCGAATAGCGAGGCTTAATCACACTAGTTGTGGTAGGACCTCGAATAGTGAGGCTTAATCACACTAGTTGTAGCATGACATTGAATAGCGAGGCTCAATCACACTAGTTGTGGCATGATCTCGAATAGCGAGGCTTAATCACACTAGTTGTGGTATGACCTCGAATAGCGAGGATTAATCACACTAGTTGTGGCATGACCTCGAATAGCGAGGCTTAATCACACTAGTTGTGGCATGACCTCGAATAGCGAGGCTTAATCACACTAGTTGTGGCATGACCTCGAATAGCGAGGCTTAATCACACTAGTTGTGGTAGGACCTCGAATAGCGAGGCTTAATCACACTAGTTGTGGCATGACCTCGAATAGCGAGGCTCAATCACACTAGTTGTGGCATGACCTCGAATAGCGAGGCTCAATCACATTAGTTGTGGTATGACCTGGAATAGCGAGGCTCAATCACACTAGTTGTGGTATGACCTGGAATAGCGAGGCTCAATCACACTAGTTGTGGCATGACCTCGAATAGCGAGGCTTAATCACACTAGTTGTGGCATGACCTCGAATAGCGAGGCTCAATCACATTAGTTGTGGTATGACCTCGAATAGTGAGGATCAATCACACTAGTTGTAGTATGACCTCGAATAGCGAGGCTTAATCACACTAGTTTTGGCATGACCTCGACTAGTAAGCTTGCCCAAACATCATAATATTGACAAAACGTTATGGTGTACTTGCAGGATTGAAAGATGATCGATAAAATCCAGGCCTGTTGAAAAAAAATTAATTTTCTTGCAGCCCTAGTATTTTACTACATGAAGTGGACACCACAGGGATTCGGAACATTTTGTGGGTACCGGTCTATAAATTTAAGTAAATTTGTTTTCTGATACACACAAATGCGTCCAAGCCATGTAGTGGACTGTGAATGGTGCCGCCATGTCCGTTTGTAAACAGTAGAAATGGGCCAAAAGTAGTCCATCATTCTGTGTGTTTAATGGAATGTAAATTACTCATCTAGACCAATAAAATTATGCCAAATAATCGATATTGGAATTATATTATATAGGCCTATCACATAATAATTATTACAATAGACACTTACATGTATAGAAGATGCTATATCATTGGTCAATGCACAGTGCAGCACAACGATTGGTTCTAACGGCATACTCGAATGCGTGAACACAAAACATCGTCGGTACGCTCCGACACGACGTTTCAAATCTTGCCAGTGCCTTACAGGGTGAACTGCCTCATAATCTGAAATCTGATATTTACATTAAGTGAGGCCATAATTAAATAAATGTTTGTTTCCAATTTCCTAACCCTGACTTTTGAAGTTGGATACGTAGCTAGGAAATCTTTTCTACAAAAACCCTTTTCGCATGATGATAGCGTCAGTGTAATAATAAGAAATATCTGTCAGACACATGCTTAGTAAACTCTGGTATATGGTCCCAAATCTATTTTTAAAAATGCTCAATAAAAATATTTGAGTTGGGCATTTTTAGTGGTTCTGTTGGAAAATGGGAAACAAACACCTTGTTTATTATGACCGAAGTAAGCAATTCTATTATTTCAGTGATTAAACAGATGCATGAATGTGTATATATATACATGTACTATAGTATTGTATTCCATATCGTACAGATGCATGAATGTATATATATATATATATATATACATGTACTATAGTATTGTATTCCATATCGTACAGATGCATGAATGTATATATATATATACACATGTACTATAGTATTGTATTCCATATCGTACAGATGCATGAATGTATATATATATATACATGTACTATAGTGTTGTATTCCATATCGTACAGATGCATGAATGTATATATATATACATGTACTATAGTATTGTATTCCATATCGTACAGATGCATGAATGTATATATATATATACACATGTACTATAGTATTGTATTCCATATCGTACAGATGCATGAATGTATATATATATATACACATGTACTATAGTATTGTATTCCATATCGTACAGATGCATGAATGTATATATATATATACACATGTACTATAGTATTGTATTCCATATCGTACAGATGCATGAATGTATATATATATATACATGTACTATAGTGTTGTATTCCATATCGTACAGATGCATGAATGTATATATATACACATGTACTATAGTATTGTATTCCATATCGTACAGATGCATGAATGTATATATATATTCACATGTACTATAGTATTGTATTCCATATCGTACAGATGCATGAATGTATATATATATATACACATGTACTATAGTATTGTATTCCATATCGTACAGATGCATGAATGTATATATATATATACACATGTACTATAGTATTGTATTCCATATCGTACAGATGCATGAATGTATATATATATACATGTACTATAGTATTGTATTCCATATCATACAGATGCATGAATGTATATATATATACATGTACTATAGTATTGTATTCCATATCGTACAGATGCATGAATGTATATATATACATGTACTATAGTATTGTATTCCATATTGTACAGATGCATGAATGTATATATATATATATATATACATGTACTATAGTATTGTATTCCATATCGTACAGATGCATGAATGTATATATATACATGTACTATAGTATGTATTCCATATCGTACAGATGCATGAATGTATATATATACATGTACTATAGTATTGTATTCCATATCGTACAGATGCATGAATGTATATATATACATGTACTATAGTATTGTATTCCATATCGTACAGATGCATGAATGTATATATATATTATATATATTATATATATACATGTACTATAGTATTGTATTCCATATCGTACAGATGCATGAATGTAATATATATACACATGTACTATAGTATTGTATTCCATATTGTACAAATGCATGAATGTATATATATATATATATATATATATATATTATTATATATATATATACTGTACTATAGTTGTATTCTATCGTACAGATGCTGTATATATATATATACACATGTACTATAGTATTGTATTCCATATCGTACAGATGCATATGTAATATATATATCACATGTACTATAGTATTGTATTCCATATTGTACAGATGCATGAATGTATATATATATATTACATGTACTATAGTATTGTATTCCATATCATACAGATGCATGAATGTATATATATATATATATATATATACATGTACTAGAGTATTGTATTCCATATTGTACAGATGCATGAATGTATATATATATATATACATGTACTATAGTATTGTATTCCATATCGTACAGATGCATGAATGTATATATATATATATACATGTACTATAGTATTGTATTCCATATCGTACCTCAGTTTAAGTCTCATCTGTGAAAGACTATTAATTTTATTAGGGTCAGACAGGGGATCGTACCTGTGATCCCTAAACTCACCTTCTGCAGCATGTGACAGGATGGTTGTCATGTGAAAGTAGCATAAACTCACCTTCTGCAGCATATGACAGGATGGTTGTCATGTGAAAGTAGCATAAACTCACCTTCTGTAGCATGTGACAGGACAGTTGTTATGTGAAAGTAGCATAAACTCACCTTCTGCAGCATGTGACAGGATGGGTGTCATGTGAAAGTAGCATAAACTCACCTTCTGTAGCATGTGACAGGACGGATGTCATGTGAAAGTAGCATAAACTCACCTTCTGTAGCATGTGACAGGATGGATGTCATGTGAATGTAGCATAAACTCACCTTCTGTAGCATGTGATAGGATGGGTGTCATGTGAAAGTAGCATAAACTCACCTTCTGTAGCATGTGACAGGAGTATAAACTCACCTTCTGTAGCATGTGACAGGAGTATAAACTCACCTTCTGTAGCATGTGACAGGACAGGTGTCATGTGACAGTAGCATAAACTCACCTTCTGCAGCATATGACAGTAGCATAAACTCACCTTCTGTAGCATGTGACAGGACGGATGTCATGTGAAAGTAGTATAAACTCACCTTCTGTAGCATGTGACAGGACAGGTGTCATGTGACAGGAGTATAAACTCACCTTCTGTCGCATGTGACAGGACGGGTGTCATGTGACAGGAGTATAAACTCACCTTCTGTAGCATGTGACAGGACGGGTGTCATGTGAAAGTAGCATAAACTCACCTTCTGTAGCATATGACAGGAGTATAAACTCACCTTCTGTAGCATGTGACAGGACGGGTGTCATGTGAAAGTAGCATAAACTCACCTTCTGTAGCATGTGACAGGAGTATAAACTCACCTTCTGTAGCATGTGACAGGACGAATGCCACGTAATCCTCTCTAGGTTGAGAAATCCTACAGTAAACCAGAGAGAAAGGATGTCTCTGAGCGCATGCTGTAGATCCACCAGGTGAGCTCTGTCTATATCTTTAGTTGATGACATCAGGTGCTGTAACAATGCATGCAGGCAAGCATAATGCTGGTTAACTTAAAAAGCCAGAAATCAGTTACTTCTAAACTTCTCTCTTTCAACACTGGGTAAAATAAAGACTATAAATAGTTTTAAAAAATTGTAGCAGACGACAATTCATTAATCTGTTTTTCTTATTCGTAATTGAAAACTCTGGAAATATGGAATTTCATTAGAATTGTGTTCTAATTCTAATGAAAATTCAGGGCATATTTTAGAGTAATTTTCATTATTAGCATGAATAAATAGAGGAAGCATAATTCATGCATAATTTCCTTCCACATGTTGTCGTGGTTACGGTGTCTGCCTTATAACCAAGAGGTTATGAATTTGAACTCAGACAGAAGACGGTGGTGTTGTCTTTAGGCAAGTCAGTTAATTCCATATTACCACTTCCCTCTCCATCATTGCGTATCGAGAGCGATTAATCTAAAGTAAAACTTGTTTCGCAATGGAGCTAAGATCAAGTGACCAATCAAGATTTGTTAAATTTGTCAATAAACGTACACGTAATGTGGGCACAAATGTAATCGTGAAACATCAGATAAATAAATGCATGTCATTACAATACAACATTCGCCGTCAGCAAAATCATAATACACGTATTTAGCATATTTATAATTATATCTACATTGATTTTTGTGCTATAATCATAACACAGGTGTTTGGAGAACTATTGAAATCTCTTAGTTCTAATGCAGAAACTGGGCATTGATTCACTGATATCAAATATTATTATTACTATGTGGAAGTCGTGATAGCGCAGTGGATGCACGTTCGCTTCAGGTGCGAAAGGTCCGGAGTTTGAGCCCCGCTGGAGCCATTACGATTGTGCCCTTAGGCAAGGCATTTAAATTCCACATTGCCTCTTCTCTTCTCTCTCCTTCATGGCGATGGATTCCATCAGGAATAAGGTCTCAAGAGTGATTAATATAAGTTGAAAGAACTTGTTTCGCAATCGAGCTAAAATAAATTTGTAGAAACTAAATATTATTATAAACTAATGATATTTGGAATTGCTGGTGTCATGGTAACAGTTTCATAAAAAAAACACGTGTGACCAGAGAGTGGATCTTGCAACAAAGTATCACTTTGTTAATCTTATGTGTGATTGCTTTATGCTTACAAGTATATCGGCTCTCATATCTACAAGGAACTTCACACCCCCTTCAATTCTTCCGATATCACTGAAGAGAGTCTGATATTTGGCCGAGAGGGCGCCACGTAATCTCTCTTCTATACGCAGCATCACAGCTTCACCGCGGTCCTGAAACATTTATACACGTTATTGAAACAGACAATGTGTGGCAGCCATACATACGGATTACCAGGGATGTTTCTATAACAGAATATTTGCCGTAAGCAAACCATATTTAACAACATAATCATAAATTAAATCTGTCTGTTTGTTTTGGGGTTAAAAGTCACATCAACAGTTTAGGTCGAATGGCAACTCTCCAGTTATTATTGGTGGAAGAAGACCCCGGGTGCCCCATACAAACAGTATTCCAAGCAGAGACAGGCACCAAGGTAGAACCACTGACCTTCTGCAAACAAGCTAGATTGCATACTCACATGAAAGAATTCAAGACTCTCAGTGGGATTCAAACCTACAGCAGTGAGGGGTAAGTGAACTCGGCTACGGAAGCCAAAATTGAATCTGTTTTGTTCACATATTGGGCCATGTCTATCAAATTGTGATTGTGACAGTTTGTTGTATTAACCGAGATAAATAAGCTTTAAGAACATTTGAAGTTATAAATTTGTTCTCAAATCTCAATCTCAAGTGGTATATTCGTTGATGTACGAGATTTTCTCTTTGCTCAACCAATCAGAAAGCTGAGATAGTGTTTGAGATTTGATAAAAGTTTTATAGCCTCCAGGCCAGTTACACATCGCCAATATTATACAATTACAGTTCATTGTGTGTGGCCCTGAGGTGTAACTACACGATTCAGTTGATTGGAACTTGGGTTACAAGCATGTTTTGAAGGTTTTCACGACCGATTTCTGATGTAATTATGGACAGATTTTTAAACAGGCTTTGTGTATTGAGAATCAGTTTTCCGCGTGAAAAGTAGGTCAATGAATGGCAGGTTTAGAAGCCCAGACTGTCACGGATCATTGAAAACTTTTACAAGCAGACTTGACCAATTATTTAATTCTTCAACGGGCAATAGCTCCATCAAAAATAAGTTTCGAGGAATGTGAGGTTGATATGAACTAGGCTAGATTCAACCAAGTTTGGCACAAAATCCAACAGCGATTTCTGTGCAGAAATTTTGTCTGTTAAAAGTATCATACAGCCAAACTCCATCAAAACTTAGCATGGTGAATGCAATAATGATAATTCAGCATAACTAAGCATGGTGTTGATCATTCTGGTTAAGTTTCATGATAATATGAGAACAACTTTGGTGATGAAATGCAGACAAACATTGTATGTGTCTGTGTGTCTGTTTGTGTGTGCGCATGCGTGCTTGTGCGAGTGTATGTGTCTGTTGTGTGTCTGTGTATGTGCGCGCTGTATGTGTCTGTTGTGTGTCTGTGTGCGCGCATGCATGCTTGTGCGTGCGCTGTATGTGTCTGTTGTGTGTCTGTTTGTGTGCGCGCATGCATGCTTGTGCGTGCACTGTATGTGTCTGTTGTGTGTCTGTTTGTGTGCGCGCATGCATGCTTGTTTGTGCGCTGTATGTGTCTGTTTGTGTGCGCACGTGCGTGCGTGCGTGCGTGCGTGCGTGCGTGCGTGCGTGCGTGCGTGCGTGCGTGCGTGTGTGTGCGTGCGCACGCATGCGTGCTTGTGCACATGCTGTGTGTGTGTGGGCGTGCGTGAGTAGCGGAAGGAGGGGGGGAACCACATACTCCTATATACCTTTCTGTCTAGGAATTTCTGTACTATGTTGATAATGGAATCTTGGTTGACTCCGTAGTTTTCTGATATATGACACAGTAGAGCAAGTTTCTCTGATTCATCCATGTGTCGATACGTCTCGCAGAACTTTCTACATCCACTCTGTAAAACATGAAATTAATCATTATTTCACGATAGCGCAGTGGTAGAGCATTTGTTTCAGGTGTGAGAGACCCCAAAGTTTGCGACAAGCTGTAGCCGTTACGATTGTGCCCTTAGGAAATGCCCTTATATTCCACGTTGCCTCTTCTCTCTTCCTCATTATTAACAACAATTTGCAGATTCTGTACAGCTTTTACTCTTGTCGTCTTGAAATGAATATTCAAGGTCTCAGCGAGTAACTACTCGAGTAGGAAATTGGTATGGGAGTACTCAATAACATTACATATTTGACTGTAATTTTCACCACTACATGTACATGTAGCCGTGAAAAATCTTTGGATCAATTTATAGATACCTCAATGGAAAGTACTCCATGTTTTTGTGAAGTGTAGACAGACTGCAGGAATGTGCGCGTGTCTTTTGCGCGTTCACTAGACGGAGATCTACCATGACTCATGTATCTGTGCTGCATACATGTGTGGTGGTATGTGTTGGCCGAACAGCATTGAAGGACCTGAAATATTGAATACATACCGTCAAACCTGTCTTAAGCAGCCAGTCAAGGGAATCATAGACAGTGGCCGCTTAGCACAGGTTAATAGAGGTCAAATATGTAACAAAATAACATATTGGGAATCAGGAATTGGCTGCTTAGTGAAGGTTTAAGCTTTTGATTTACAGTCAAACCTGTGTTAGTGGTCACCTGTATTAAGCAGCCAACCTGCATTAAGCAGCCAGCTTACATATTCCCAATACTTTACTTTAGTATATACTTGACCTCTATTAAGCAACCACCTGTGCTAAGCAGCCACTTTCTGTGATTCCCTTGGCTGGCTGCTTAAGACAGGTTTGACTGTAATACATATTCGTTTTGTATACACTAGATATGTATTGTACATTATGAACAAATAATTATGTTTAAAGCAGCATTACATCGTATGAAATAAAAGATATTTGAAAAAATCAATTTTTACGTATGGATAGCAATGCTGCTACACATTCTAACATTCTACTTTGTATGCTTATGTTCATTTGGTAGACAGTGTTTTTATGCAATAAAACAAACTCGAAACCGAAAGGAGGACTTTCCGAGTCGATCGATCATGCACTTGTTTACAACCGGAACGCATCGTCCGCACTTGTTTACATTCGGAATGCATCGTCCCCATTTGTCCCACGTTGTCTTTTTTAATTAAATTACTTGATATGTTGATTCATACCTCTGTTAGCTAAGTCTTTTAGGGACATGTCTACATCCCCGCGAGGGGTTCGACATTAGAGGAAGATAAATAGATAGTCTTTCATGTTCAAAATATATAGGTTGTTTTCTACATCCTCTGTTGTTTCACGCATGCACGCTGTGCGTGTTGACATTTCGTGTGTTGATAAACAAATTCGCGTATACGACGGTTTAGATTTATTGGAATTTTATCGTTTCTGAGCGACTATTTCGAATTTTGTAAACACACACACATTAGTATTTATATGTTACCCAAAACATCCTTTATTACGATGTAATGCTGCTTTAAACCAATGCTGGTTGGCTGCTTAACGTAGGTGACCTCTAACACATGTTGGACTATATAGGATATTATATGAGTGGTCATTTGCTAGAAGACGAGTTAAATAAATTCAAAGCAAACGAACACGCATATACAATGTAAGATCCTATTTATAACATAATCTTCAAGAAAGTTGTAAATTCACTGAATTGTAAAGGTTTTATGTGCCTGTGCTTTAGTTACACTAAATGTGCGTTATGCGGTCGGTTGTAAATTAATAGTAAACTCAACAAAAAGTAGTTCACATTTTATTTGTAATTTTACTCGTATTAGTTACAGTCTACATCCGTCAGACCAAACAAAATACTTCAACATAACCAAAGTTTGACATAACGGATATTGACCATATTTCCCAACATGATGTTTCTCGTATACACCTTACCCGTAAATTATCTTCCAAGTTGCCATTGTCTGCTATAGCCGTGACATGATAAAAATACACTGTAATATCGTATTTAATATTTATTAAATGCAGCACATACATGTAAATAACATTTATATACGAAACTGTAATAAAAATAATCGCGAGTAATACCAGTACATTAACGGTGTACTGTAATGAATGGCTATTCGATTAAATAGTCTGCTGTATTCTGTTGAATTTAAAGCTTATATAATAGCAAAGAAGACTTCTCCCCCACCCCCACCCCAACACATCTCACTTATTAACCACCCACTTGGAAGTGAAAAATGTAATACATGTACATACAACAGCAATATTTTGTTCTTGCAATTTTGTTTATATTATTACACGTATACATTTAAAATTCAAATTATTTCATGTAACTAAACTTCTACCGGAACAAATATCTGTAGTATATGTAATTTTGTCCCATGCCCATGTTGTAATATTAATTTCTCGTTAGAATAGCGTGACATATTTGTCTCCTCGCGGAACGTATTCAACACTGTGAATGTATTGGTCAGTAATGTGCACAGAATTTCATAGGTGTATTGTAAATATGTATATACATGTTCATTCTATCAGACAATTTCACACGGTACACATCTAGTTATTTATTTTAATATAAGATGTATTACATATAATGTATTTAGATTACATAATGATATGCAATTATGCATACAAATATGTTAGAAATATGATACCATACGCCTAGGCATCAATGAGGTCTGACATTCAGAGATCTGACATTGACAAACGGACACAGGTTTACAGAGCAATTTCATAGAAAAATATGTTTACGCTCTGGTTGTTCCTGGGCGAGTCTAATCACGAAATCATTTTGATGTATGGTATCATCGTTAAGATACGAACAGCATGGCCATTGTTTCATATAAATATCAGCATATATTTACATGTACACGTATGATAACAGATATACTCAAACGGATGTTAATTATTACGGTTCTTTAATGCAGGTAGTGTATATATATACATGTACAACCTGGTTGCCTAAATCGCTATCAAAATAAACAGTATCCATCTGATCTTGCAAACATGTGTTAGTGTTGTATTTATAAAGTATTTGGAGTGTAGAAAAGACTGATATTTTACTTGGGTGAATAAAAGAATTGTTCTGTTCTGAATCGAAAGTTAAAGCTTAAAGTGAAAACAAAATTATAATTATTATAATGAGCCGTTTATCCAATTATTGGTTAATTGCTGATAAATGTGTACCTTCAAGAACATATTGATGGCCTAATTACTGTCACGGCAAACAGCAAACATCGTCAACTAACTTTATCGATTGTTTGCACAGACTCGGCATTACGTCTTTGATCAGGTAAATTTAAATGAAAGTCGCACTTCGGCGGCAAGCTGGCACTTTGACATAAAAAGTGTGAAATACTGCCCATTTATACAGAAGGGACCAATAAATAAATTTGATATAACGAAATTTTACATAAACGGAGCCAGTTATATGTAAAATGATAGTATCTGAAACGGGACTTTGACCTGACTTCGAGATAACCGGAGATTTGCTTACATGATAATCCGCTTTTAAATTCAAGAAACTACTATAAAACAAAAATGTGGTAATGTTGTGTGTTCTATATGTACATTATTATGTCAATTGTGTGAATAGAGCATGTGCGACACAATGTTGTGTGTTCTATATGTACATTATTATGTCAATTGTGTGAATAGAGCATGTGCGACACAATGTTGTGTGTTCTATATGTACATTATTATGTCAATTGTGTGAATAGAGCATGTGCGACACAATGTTGTGTGTTCTATATGTACATTATTATGTCAATTGTGTGAATAGAGCATGTGCGACACAATGTTGTGTGTTCTATATGTACATTATTATGTCAATTGTGTGAATAGAGCATGTGCGACACAATGTTGTGTGTTCTATATGTACATTATTATGTCAATTGTGTGAATAGAGCATGTGCGACACAATGTTGTGTGTTCTATATGTACATTATTATGTCAATTGTGTGAATAGAGCATGTGCGACACAATGTTGTGTGTTCTATATGTACATTATTATGTCAATTGTGTGAATAGAGCATGTGCGACACAATGTTGTGTGTTCTATATGTACATTATTATGTCAATTGTGTGAATAGAGCATGTGCGACACAATGTTGTGTGTTCTATATGTACATTATTATGTCAATTGTGTGAATAGAGCATGTGCGACACAATGTTGTGTGTTCTATATGTACATTATTATGTCAATTGTGTGAATAGAGCATGTGCGACACAATGTTGTGTGTTCTATATGTACATTATTATGTCAATTGTGTGAATAGAGCATGTGCGACACAATGTTGTGTGTTCTATATGTACATTATTATGTCAATTGTGTGAATAGAGCATGTGCGACACAATGTTGTGTGTTCTATATGTACATTATATGTCAATTGTGTGATAGAGCATGTGCGACAAATGTTGTGTGTTCTATATGTACATTATATGTCAATTGTGTGAATAGAGCATGTGCGACACAATGTTGTGTGTTCTATATGTACATTATTATGTCAATTGTGTGAATAGAGCATGTGCGACACAATGTTGTGTGCCAAAAACACTTGAATATTGATGCATACAGTCACAAGTCCCCCGTCCATTATGTCTCTAGAATGGCCTTCCTTAATATACAACTCGTGTATCCTGAATAACACGATTTATGGTACAAATTCACCATTATATCTCACATGTGTGTCTATGCATATTTATTTGTAGATTAGTCTTAGTTAAATTATCTTTAACAACATTATCTCGTGTTTAGTATCGACTCCGGTGACAAAAAAAACGTCAATTCAGGAGCTTGGACGATCTTTATATGAAATCCTACTTTCAATTTTGAAAGTTTGTAGATCACAAAAATGTATACGTGAAAAATGCATTTTAGTTGCTTTTTGCGATGTAATGTCGCTTTAAGCCTGTTATTAAAGTTATTGTTTCCTTAATGATATTGTTTTGTAAAAAAGAACTGTTGTACATACTTTTGCTCGCGCTGTAGGCAATTTCCACAGTTAGGTGAAAACTGGTGACGTCATTCCGGATTACTGGGAGGGAGGTGCCTCCATTGTATCAACTTTTCTCAAAAAGTAAACATTCGATTTTATTCGAGGTTTTTATGAATGAAAGTAAAATGTTGTTTATTCAGTCACTTGAAATTGTTTGCAGTGTATGAACATTCAAAATCTATACGAGTCTGTAATGTACTGCATCGACGGAAGCCGGGATAATTATATAGTTCTCACTTAAAGAGATTAACTCTCTCTGCCAAAGCGCCCCCCAGTTTTACTCGGTAGTCGGTATAGAGCATTGGGGCATAGATATACCTCTATCTATGTATGTTCCTTTAATCTGGAAGTTGTGATAGAGCTGTGGTAGCGATTTGCTTCAGGTGTGAATGACCCGGAGTTCGCACCCAGCTGTAGCCATTATGATAGTGTGCTTAGGCAAGGCATTTAAATTCCACATGCCTCTTCTCTCTTCCTCGTGGCGTTGTATTCCATCAGGAATGAGGTCTCGAGAATGATTAATATAAGTTGTAAAGAACTTGTTTTGCAATCAAACTAAAATAAATTTGTATAAACTAAGATGATGTTAAACTCCTTGAGTGGACCTAGACATGTTTTCCTGGGCAGGCTTAGCTGACCTAAGCGGTTAACCAGTACTAAGAAATGTATGTGAGGTGCCTTGCTCATTGGCACTACACATGCCCTAACTGAGTATCGAATACAGGACCCCTCGATTCCAAATCCGACACTAGATAGAGACAATTTATCTGCATACATTATTCTGTTTTTCAGATTCAATATATTTATGTTATTCTGTACATCATTTATACAAAATATATGTTGTTAGGCCTTAAACAGTGCTAATTAGCATTTAATTATAATAAATGTAATAATTTCCTAATATATATTGCTATTCGCAAGGGAGGCCATTTTTCCGCAAGGGGGAGTGTTAATATTCTATGACCGAATAATGACACGTGAGTCATTATTTTGAGGGGAGTCAATATATCTAGATCACCCCCATCTATATAACATATATTCTTATATAGATGGGGTGTTTCTATGGAGGTATTTAAACTTTATATTTATTTTACAACGATTAATCACTCTCATTGGCGAGGATGAAAGCGTAAATGTGGTCATTCATGTGGGAGGAAACCAGAGTACCCGAAGAAAACCCACCTGTCCGATCTGGCGACCACCATACCATCTCACATACTTCCCTGTCTGAGGATTGAACCCGGGTTGCATTGGTGAGAAGCGAGTGCGCTAACCACTGCACTAATCTGACAGTTTCTATGATATGGGCACAAGGCATTTGGTGCCTATCATGGGCTGTGAGTAAAATGTCAAGCTCCTATAAGTTTATAACTATCTAATCCAAATATTTAAACTCATAAAAATGTGACCTTTTACTATCCAGGCATTTTTCAAATAACAGACAAATTTTTTATGTAGAGCCTAGAGGTCTTATTTATAGGACTAATAACAGATAACTCTCCAGTTCAATGTTCTGCTTTGAATGAAGTCATAACCAAATAAAATTCAAATTGTCATTCGATTCTAAATGTATTAGTTAATTACAATATACCAACCCGTGTTGCTGACAGACACGAGTTATCAATTTGTTTCCAATTTGACTGGAAATACCTGAAAACTAAACCAACAGCTCTCATTCTCAATTGTCAAGAGCCGGTTACAAGCCTTTTAGAGGCAATAGCTTGTAACCGGCTCCTTAGCATTTTTCACAACATGCAAATAAAATGTTGCCCAATGCCCACAGAGTTACGTCCCTTCGAATGTTGATTTGATTGCAATGAAAGTAAAGGTTGGGCAGATTTTACTGCAATGTTCTCGTCTGTTGAGAGATAGACACACACTGAACATTAATCATGCGAGACAGTTTAGTTTCTTTGATAGGTCTAATACGAGCGACTGGAAGCAGGCCGTGTCAGAGGCCGAAAAGATAGTTGGGTACCCTACTTCGTTTATGAGTTTGAGATGTTTACTCAGTGATGAGCTTGCCAATGTCGCTGTACAGATCAGGAAACTGGTTGGTACAAAACATCCACTTCTGAAAACAGCAAGGTAAAATAATGGTCCTTATAAGTATAACATGTTGTAATAGCTACAGCATGGTGTCAATAGGATTGTCTAGTTACTGTTATGGTGATCACACTTAAAGTTTAAACTTTATTTATTTTACGATTGCGAAGCAAGTTCTAACAACTTATATTAATCACTCTCATTGGTGCGAATGAAAGTGTATATGTGGTCATTCGTGTGGGAGGAAACCGGAGTCCCCGGAGAAAATCCACCTATCCAATCTGGCAACCACCGTACCATCTCACATGGAACGAACCTGGGTTGCATTGATGAGAACCGAGTGCGCTAACCGCTACGCTAATCAGACTAGGTGATCACACTTAGCACCGATGTGGCGGCGTGGTCCAGTGGTAAAGCTTCAGATTTTGAATCAAACGGTCCCGGGTTCAAACTTCAATACTCATTCAGGGCACATATGTTGCGTCAAGGCACCTCACACACATTGCTTAGTACTGGTTAACCACTTAGGTCGGCTAATCCTGCCTAGAAAAACATGATAATTACACATAGCACTGTGTCAGAACTGTTATCCTGGTATGGTAGTTACACATGGCACGGTGTCAGAACTGTTATCCTGGTATTGTAAATACACATAGCACGGTGTCAGAACTGTTATCCTGGTATTGTAAATACACATAGCACGGTGTCAGAACTGTTATCCTGGTATGGTAGTTACACATGGCACGGTGTCAGAACTGTTATCCTGGTATTGTAAATACACATAGCACGGTGTCAGAACTGTTACCCTTATATTGTAAATACACATAGCACGGTGTCAGAACTGTTACCCTTATATTGTAAATACACATAGCACGGTGTCAGAACTGTTACCCTTATATTGTAAATACACATAGCACGGTGTCAGAACTGTTACCCTTATATTGTAAATACACATAGCACGGTGTCAGAACTGTTACCCTTATATTGTAAATACACATAGCACGGTGTCAGAACTGTTACCCTTATATTGTAAATACACATAGCACGGTGTCAGAACTGTTACCCTTATATTGTAAATACACATAGCACGGTGTCAGAACTGTTACCCTTATATTGTAAATACACATAGCACGGTGTCAGAACTGTTACCCTTATATTGTAAATACACATAGCACGGTGTCAGAACTGTTATCCCGGTTTAGTAATTATACATAAAACATTCAGGTCTGTATCATGGCCGAATTGTGAGAATATATTTCTTCTGAAAGCCATTACATATATTTATAAACTTGCATCTGTCTCCTTCATGATATAATATTGTCGTTGTTTGAATGATAGTTTTTACTTTATACACAGGAACTTGAAATTTTATCCATAAGCCACCAAAGGTCTCGTACCTCTATCCTAGGACACCCCTCTATTAATAGAGGGGGGTGTCCTAGGTAAAAGATTTTAATAGAGGGGGGGGTCCTAGGATAGAGGTACGAGACCTTTGGTGGCTTATGGATAACATTTCAGATTTTAATAGAGGGAGGTGTCCTAGGATAGAGGTACGAGACCTTTGGTGGCTTATGGATAAAATTTCAGATTTTAATAGAGGGAGGTGTCCTAGGATAGAGGTACGAGACCGTTGGTGGCTTATGGATAAAATTTCAGATTTTAATAGAGGGAGGTGTCCTAGGATAGAGGTACGAGACCTTTGGTGGCTTATGGATAAAATTTCAAGTTCCTGTGCTTTATACAGAAGCTTTATTGACAATGGGAAACACGGTTTACAGATTATTCCATTTATCCGTGTTAAACGTTCAATTTTCATAGATTGTTCCTCGTTGGGCGTCAATGTTACCGGGTTGTCTTTCGCCTTCATGCTACGAAAATAACACCAACGATTGTTCGAGGGTTCAAATCTATGTTTATTGTTCAATATATTCACCAGTCGTATTCCAAACCGACTCGCTGAGTCACTCAGTCTAAGGGATTGAGTGTACCTCCACTTCACCATACAGCCTCCACATACACAGTGATAAGCTGGTGCATCCAAGATATCCATTTATTTTATTCTATTAAAATTTGGTAAAAAACCATGACTGCTGCTCAAGACACCAAACAAGCAACTGAGTTCTGATTGATTGAACTGAGTCATGTGACACTTTTGGAGGGAACTTAAAAATAGAATGTTATCAATCACGGGAAGTAACTCATATACAGACATGTCCAAAAGTACAGTCTGTTACACATATATTTATAAACTTGCATCTGTCTCCTTCATGATATAATATTGTCGTTGTTTGAATGATAGTCTTTACTTTATATACAGAGGCTTTCTTGACAACGGGAAACACGGTTTACAGACCCGGGGCCTCATTGTTCTGTTGATGGCCAAAGCTGCTGGAGCCAGGGAGGACTCATTTGATGAACATGAGATGGTCAGTGGAATATATCCCAAGTAAGTGAAACAACATCAACGACTGGACGACATTTTTAAACAGTAGTTTTAAAATTTCAGCCATCAAAACAAAGAACCTATAAATGTGGCGTTGGAGGAAAAGTGGACTATAAAATCACGAGATGACTCTGGTGACAAATTGGGACTATATAAAACCATTAGATGGTGTTGGGGGCAAAGTGGACTTTGTAAACCACTAGCTGGTGCTGGGGGCAAAGTGGACTATGTAAACCACTAGCTGGCTCTGGCAGCAAAGTGGACTAAGTAAACCACTAGATGGTGCTGGGGACAAATTGGGACTATATCAAACCTGTCTTAAGCAGCCAGCCAAGGGAATCACAGAAAGTGGCTGCTTAGCACAGGTGGTTGCTTAATAGAGGTCAAATGTATAATAAAACAACATATTGGGAATCTAGAAACTGGCTGCTTAATACAGGTTGGCTGCTTAATGAAGGTGACCACTAACACAGGTTTGACTGTATATTAAATCACTAGATGGCTCTGTGGGCAACTGGACTATAAAAACCATTAAATGGCTCTGGATGCAAAATGGACTATGTGAACCACTAAATGGTGCTGGGGGCAAATTAGACTATATAAAACCACTAGATGGCTCTGTGTGCAACTGGACAATAAACCACTAGATGGCAATGGGGGCAAAATGGACTATGTAAACCACTAAATGGTGCTGGGGGCAAATTAGACTATATAAAACCACTAGATGGCTCTGTGTGCAACTGGACAATAAACCACTAGATGGCAATGGGGGCAAAATGGACTATGTAAACCACTAGATAGCACTGGGGGCAAAGTGGATACATAGATAGGTGAAGCATAGATACGCCCCATGCAACTCCCAGAGTCTGGCATATAGTAATTGTATGTACGTCGTCAAATCGTAGCCTAATCAACTTGGCCTAGTTATATGACCCTATATCCTTGGACATTGTATGCGGAGATGTTCTATTTAAATGAATGGGCATATCCATAAAATCAGTTGCCTAAGGATATGAAATGTTTGGATAATGTTTGGGTATGATTAAGTTGCCACATGTATGCAAGCCAGCAGTGTTAATTGCTAGAATCCTATGAGATTCACATGTTTAGATTTGTGTAACAGTTATAAGTGTATTTCACTGAAGTGTCGAGATAATTCACTTGTTACTAATTGCTCTGTGTTGCGTTCCAGTCAGAGACAACTGGCGGAGATCACGGAGATGATACACACGGCCAACCTCGTCCACCGAGGCGTGATCAACCTGGACACGCTCCAGGAGACAAATGGCTCATACAAGGATATGGAGTTTGGTAACAAGATGGCAGTGCTCAGTGGAGACTTTTTGCTCACCAGTGCTAGTACAGCCCTCGCCGAACTCGACAATACGCTGGTGGGTATCTGCTCTATAAATTATAATTTGTACAACAAAACAGACATACATTAGTTTAAACTTTATTTATTTTACAAAAATTGCGAAGCAAGTTTTAACAACTTATATTAATCACTCTCATTGGCGCGGATGAAAGCGTATATGTGGTCATTCATGTGGGAGGAAACCGGAGTACCCGGAGAAAACCCACCAGTCCAATCTGGCCACCACCGTACCATCTCACATTCTTCCCAGTCCGAGGATCGAACCTGGGTTGCATTGGTGCACTACGCTAATCGGACAGCCAATAGATTAGACTCTATAAATAACCTAATAAATTGTATGTCAGAATGAAATATTCCATGTTGTGCAACTAAGCGGAAATATAGAAAGTAATCATTGAATCAAATGTGTTATTTCATTGGTTGAAAACAGTGGAATATCGCATTTTGTTTCTCACTGCTTTACGTTTTTGATTTCTAGCCAATGTTGAAACGCTGTCGTGTACGTGAACGCTTTCCAACTCGAACCGACTGTGATGTCATTTATATATAGAGCACATGGTAGCATCCTTATGATATCATAAAAACCTTTTTTGAACATAAAAAAAATGATTTGCTTGTTTAAGGGAATGATCAAATTATATTCCACTCATTAACATAGAAAGCTATTGTTGTAAATCATGGATAGCACCACTCGTAATAATAATACTCTTAATGTCCATTGGGTGAAATATAAATTGATCATAGTAGAACTGTACACTGAACAAGCAGAACAACACAAATATCCTATATATTTCACGGTCTACAGGTGGTGGAGATGATATCTAAAGCAATTGCAGACATGATGTCAGCCGAGTTCACGAAATTACGAGACCGCAATGGTAACACTCTGCTTCCAGACAGTGCCACCTTTAGCGACTGGGAGCGTCAGACATTTCTGCAGTCGGGTAGTCTGCTGTCCAGAAGTTGTGAAGCTGCAATAGAACTGGCAGGACATGACGAAGCTCTAAAAGTGGCAGCTGCCAAGTTTGGAGAAAATATTGCTTATGCGAGACAGGTACATGTTCATACAATCTATCTTGACAGATTCATTCATACTTCAACAAAATAAACAAGACCAGATAATATAGAGCCAAAGTACTAAAGCTTTCAACTCCATATCTTGCTCAAGGTATTACCGGGATCATAAATTACAACTTTTCACTTTCATTTCCAGCTGCCTGGAAAAGTTGGATGTTAAACCATATTTAGTTTAAACTGTATTTATTTTACAACGATTGCGAAGCAAGTTGTAGCAACTTATATTAATCACTCGTTGGCTGGATGAAAGCGTATATGTGGTCATTCGTGTAGGAGATAACCCACCTGTCCGATCTGGTGACCACCGTACCATCTCACATACATTTTGACCGTACACACTCTACAGCTGAAACAGCACTAATCATTGATTCATGCTTGAAAGCAGGTACAGTCTACATCCGTTATGTCGAATTCCATCGCACCGAACAAAATACTTCAACATAACCAAAGTTTGACTTAATGAAATTCGATATAAACAGATCCAGTTATATGTAAAATGATAGTGTCTGAAATGGGACTTTGATCCAACTTCGACATAACAGATGTATTAGATATATTTTACAACTTTCTCAGATGAATGAAGATCTCCTACCATTTGTAAATGCTGGTGCAGATGTTAATGGTATAATGTCGTCTGCTCCATTGATAAAACATACAGAATACTGTGGTCACAGCAGTATCAACCCAGACATGCCCACTAAACAGGTAACATTTTATACATTACTTAGTTGATCTTAGTACACACCATTGATACCAGATGGTTGAATGACTCTTGTAACACGCATAGATATACGGTTGTGGAATGACTCTTGTACCATCAATATATGGCAGCTAGTTGAATGACCCTTGTACTCTCCATAGATACAAGATGGTGGAATGACCGTTGTACTCTCCATAGATACAAGATGGTGGAATGACCGTTGTACTCTCCATAGATACAAGATGGTGGAATGACCGTTGTACTCTCCATAGATACAAGATGGTGGAATGACCGTTGTACTCTCCAAAGATACAAGATGGTGGAATGACCCTTGTAACACGCATAGATACACGGTTGTGAAATGACCCTTGCAACACGCATAGATACAAGATGGTGGAATGACCCTTGCAGCTCGCATATATACAAGATGGTGGAATGACCCGTGTACTCTCCATAGATACAAGTTGGTGGAATGACCCTTGTACTCTCCAAAGATACAAGATGGTGGAATGACCCTTGCAACTCGCATAGATACAAGATGGTGGAATGACCCGTGTACTCTCCATAGATACAAGGTTGTGGAATGACCCTTGCAACACGCATAGATACAAGGTTGTGGAATGACCCTTGCAACACGCACAGATACAAGGTTGTGGAATGACCCTTGCAACACGCATAGATACAAGGTTGTGGAATGACCCTTGCAACACGCATAGATACAAGGTTGTGGAATGACCCTTGTATCACCCATAGATACAAGATGGTGGAATGACCCTTGTACTCTCCATAGATACAAGGTTGTGGAATGACCCTTGTACCACCCATAGATACAAGATGGTGGAATGACCCTTGTACCACCCATAGATACAAGATGGTGGAATGACCCTTGTACCACCCATAGATACAAGATGGTGGAATGACCCTTGTACCACCCATAGATACAAGATGGTGGAATGAACCTTGTACCACCCATAGATACAAGATGGTGGAATGACCCTTGTACCACCCATAGATACAAGATGGTGGAATGACCCTTGTACTCTCCATAGATACAAGATGGTGGAATGACCCTTGTACTCTCCATAGATACAAGATGGTGGAATGACCCTTGTACTCTCCATAGATACAAGATGGTGGAATGACCCTTGTACTCTCCATAGATACAAGATGGTGGAATGACCCTTGTACTCTCCATAGATACAAGATGGTGGAATGACCCTTGTACTCTCCATAGATACAAGATGGTGGAATGACCCTTGTACTCTCCATAGATACAAGATGGTGGAATGACCCTTGTACTCTCCATAGATACAAGATGGTGGAATGACCCTTGTACTCTCCATAGATACAAGATGGTGGAATGACCCTTGTACTCTCCATAGATACAAGATGGTGGAATGACCCTTGTACTCTCCATAGATACAAGATGGTGGAATGACCCTTGTACTCTCCATAGATACAAGATGGTGGAATGACCCTTGTACTCTCCATAGATACAAGATGGTGGAATTGACCCTTGTACTCTCCATAGATACTCTATATTGCAAACATTTTTCTAGTGATACACATTAACTGCGGATTATTACAAGAAACTGTGCGAAATGAATTATATTTAGGCGATTGTCTAGTGCATAGATACATGTACATTATTGATTTTGAGTGATTGGTGACTTTGTTCATTAATGGTTCTAAATTTAATAACTACTATATATATATATAAAAGATTGAGACAGAACTATAGAGGATATATCTCGCACAATTTGCACTGGTTACCAAGTCATCCATTTAACACTTGTACAGTTAAATTCATTTTACCAGAAAATGGCCGTATCCATTTCATATATAAAACTGAACATTGCTAAGTTTGTCTAACTCTCTAGCTCGTTTTTAATTCCAGATGATTACTACGGTGCTAGAAAACGGGCGTGCCATAGATTGGTGCAAGCACAAGTGTGGAGAATACGGACAAACTGCAGTGGACAGTCTGAAATACTTGAAACCATCTGATGCTAAAAGTGCGCTCATTAAAATTGTACACGCTACATTAAATTGTAAATTGACAAAGTCTTGACACACCGTCTATAAATGTATTAGCTTAGTTTACTATAATAAACAGAATTTGATAAATAAACTGCATACAAATTAGCTCATAAGATGAGGTTGACCTAGTTCTTGACCCCCATTTGAACGAGCTTGAGAGGCTGTTGCAAGACTGATATTGACCAGCTTTTGTAAGCCTTCCTACCATTGGTCCATGAGAAGTCTCCATGGCTGATTGGTCTAGCACATTGTCGTTCCTACCATTGGTCCATGAGAAGTTTCCATGGCTGATTGGTCTAGCACATTGTCGTTCCTACCATTGGTCCATGAGAAGTCTCCATGGCTGATTGGTCTAGCACATTGTCGTTCCTACCATTGGTCCATGAGAAGTTTCCATGGCTGATTGGTCTAGCACATTGTCGTTCCTACCATTGGTCCATGAGAAGTCTCCATGGCTGATTGGTCTAGCACATTGTCGTTCCTACCATTGGTCCATGAGAAGTCTCCATGGCTGATTGGTGTAGCACATTGTCGTTCCTACCATTGGTCCATGAGAAGTCTCCATGGCTGATTGGTCTAGCACATTGTCGTTCATACCATTGGTCCATGAGAAGAGTCTCCATGGCTGATTGGTCTAGCACATTGTCGTTCCTACCTTTGGTCCATGAGAAGTCTCCATGGCTGATTGGTGTAGCACATTGTCGTTCCTACCATTGGTCCATGGCTGATTGGTGTAGCACATTGTCGTTCCTACCATTGGTCCATGGCTGATTGGTGTAGCACATTGTCGTTCCTACCATTGGTCCATGGCTGATTGGTGTAGCACATTGTCGTTCCTACCATTGGTCCATGGCTGATTGGTGTAGCACATTGTCGTTCCTACCATTGGTCCATGGCTGATTGCTCTAGCACATTGTCATTCCTACCATTGGTCCATGAGAGGAGTCTCCATGGCTGATTGGTCTAGCACATTGTCGTTCCTACCATTGGTCCATGAGAAGTCTCCATGGCTGATTGGTCTAGAACATTGTCGTTCCTACCATTGGTCCATGAGAAGTCTCCATGGCTGATTGGTCTAGCACATTGTCGTTCCTACCATTGGTCCATGAGAAGTCTCCATGGCTGATTGGTCTAGCATATTGTCGTTCCTACCATTGGTCCATGAGAAGTCTCCATGGCTGATTGGTCTAGCATATTGTCGTTCCTACCATTGGTCCATGAGAAGTCTCCATGGCTGATTGGTCTAGCACATTGTCGTTCCTACCATTGGTCCATGAGAAGTCTCCATGGCTGATTGGTCTAGCACATTGTCGTTCCTACCATTGGTCCATGAGAAGAGTCTCCATGGCTGATTGGCCTAGCACATTGTCGTTCCTACCATTGGTCCATGAGAAGTTTCCATGGCTGATTGGTCTAGCACATTGTCGTTCCTATCATTGATCCATGAGAAGAGTCTCCATGGCTGATTGGTCTAGCACATTGTCGTTCCTACCATTGGTCCATGAGAAGTCTCCATGGCTGATTGGTCTAGCAAGTTGTCGTTCCTACTCCTAGATACACACTGCTCTCCCACAAGATGCACACTGCTCCCACAAGATACACACTGCTCTCCCACAAGATGCACACTGCTCCCACAAGATACACACTGCTCCCACAAGATACACACTGCTCTCACAAGATACACACTGCCCCCACAAGATACACACTGCCCCCACAAGATACACACTGCTCTCACAAGATACACACTGCCCCCACAAGATACACACTGCTCTCACAAGATACACACTGCTCCCACAAGATGCACACTGCTCCCACAAGATACACACTGCTCTCCCACAAGATACACACTGCTCCCCACAAGATACACTGCTCTCCCACAAGATACACACTGCTCTCCCACAAGATGCACACTGCCCCCACAAGATACACACTGCTCCCACAAGATACACACTGCTCTCCCACAAGATACACACTGCTCTCCCACAAGATACACACTGCTCCCACAAGATACACACTGCTCTCCCACAAGATACACACTGCTCCCACAAGATACACCCTGCTCTCCCACAAGATGCACACTGCCCCCACAAGATACATACTGCTCCCACAAGATACACACTGCTCCCACAAGATGCACACTGCCCCCACAAGATACACACTACTCCCACAAGATACACACTGCTCTCACAAGATACACACTGCTCCCACAAGATACACACTGCTCTCACAAGATACACACTGCTCCCACAAGATACATACTGCTCCCACAAGATACACACTACTCCCACAAGATACACACTGCTCTCACAAGATACACACTACTCCCACAAGATACACACTGCTCTCACAAGATACACACTGCCCCCACAAGATACACACTGCTCCCACAAGATGCACACTGCCCCCACAAGATGCACACTGCTCTCCCACAAGATACACACTACTCCCACAAGATACACACTGCTCTCACAAGATACACACTGCTCTCACAAGATGCACACTGCTCTCACAAGATACACACTGCTCTCACAAGATGCACACTGCTCTCACAAGATACACACTGCTCTCCCACAAGATACACACTGCTCTCCCACAAGATGCACACTGCTCCCACAAGATACACACTGCTCTCCCACAAGATGCACACTGCTCTCACAAGATACACACTGCTCTCCCACAAGATGCACACTGCTCCCACAAGATACACACTGCTCCCACAAGATACACACTGCTCTCACAAGATACACACTGCTCCCACAAGATACACACTGCTCCCACAAGATACACACTGCTCCCACAAGATACACACTGCTCCCACAAGATACACACTGCTCTCACAAGATACACACTGCTCCCACAAGATACACACTGCTCTCACAAGATACACACTGCCCCCACAAGATACACACTGCTCCCACAAGATGCACACTGCCCCCACAAGATACACACTGCTCTCCCACAAGATACACACTGCTCCCACAAGATACACACTGCTCTCCCACAAGATGCACACTGCTCCCACAAGATACACTGCTCTCCCACAAGATACACCCTGCTCTCCCACAAGATGCACACTGCCCCCACAAGATACATACTGCTCTCCCACAAGATACACACTGCCCCCACAAGATACACCCTGCTCTCCCACAAGATACACACTGCTCCCACAAGATGCACACTGCTCCCACAAGATACACACTGCTCTCACAAGATACACCCTGCTCTCCCACAAGATGCACACTGCCCCCACAAGATACATACTGCTCCCACAAGATACACACTGCCCTCACAAGATACACACTGCTCTCACAAGATGCACACTGCTCTCACAAGATACACACTGCTCTCACAAGATGCACACTGCTCTCACAAGATACACACTGCTCCCACAAGATGCACACTGCTCCCACAAGATACACACTGCTCCCACAAGATGCACCCTGCTCTCCCACAAGATGCACACTGCCCCCACATGATACATACTGCTCCCACAAGATACACACTGCTCCCACAAGATGCACACTGCCCCCACAAGATACACACTACTCCCACAAGATACACACTGCTCTCACAAGATACACACTGCTCCCACAAGATACACACTGCTCTCACAAGATACACACTGCTCCCACAAGATACCTGCTCCCACAAGATACACACTGCTCCCACAAGATACACACTGCTCCCACAAGATACACTGCTCCCACAATCACACTGCTCCCACAAGATACACACTGCTCTCCCACAAGATACACACTGCTCCCACACACAAGATACACACTGCTCCCACAACACAAGATACACACTGCTCCCACAACACAAGATACACACTGCTCCCACAACACAAGATACACACTGCTCCCACAACACAAGATACACACTGCTCCCACAAGATACACACTGCTCTCCCACAAGATGCACAGCCCCCACAAGATACACACTGCTCTCCAACAAGATACACACTGCTCCCACAAGATACACACTGCTCTCCCACAAGATGCACACTGCTCCCACAAGATACACTGCTCTCCCACAAGATACACCCTGCTCTCCCACAAGATGCACAGCCCCCACAAGATACATACTGCTCCCACAAGATACACACTGCTCTCCCACAAGATGCACACTGCTCCCACAAGATACACACTGCTCTCCCACAAGATGCACACTGCTCCCACAAGATACACTGCTCTCCCACAAGATACACACTGCTCTCCCACAAGATGCACAGCCCCACAAGATACATACTGCTCCCACAAGATACACACTGCTCTCCCACAAGATACACCCTGCTCTCCCACAAGATGCACACTGCCCCCACAAGATACACACTGCTCCCACAAGATACACACTGCTCTCCCACAAGATACACACTGCTCTCCCACAAGATGCACACTGCTCCCACAAGATACACACTGCTCTCCCACAAGATGCACACTGCTCCCACAAGATACACTGCTCTCCCACAAGATACACACTGCTCTCCCACAAGATGCACACTGCCCCCACAAGATACATACTGCTCTCCCACAAGATACACACTGCCCCCACAAGATACACCCTGCTCTCCCACAAGATACACACTGCTCCCACAAGATGCACACTGCTCCACAAGATACACACTGCTCCCACAAGATACACACTGCCCCCACAAGATACATACTGCTCCCACAAGATACACACTGCTCTCCCACAAGATACACCCTGCTCTCCCACAAGATGCACACTGCTCCCACAAGATACACACTGCTCTCCCACAAGATGCACACTGCTCCCACAAGATACACCCTGCTCTCCCACAAGATGCACACTGCTCCCACAAGATACACTGCTCTCCCACAAGATACACCCTGCTCTCCCACAAGATGCACACTGCCCCCACAAGATACATACTGCTCTCCCACAAGATACACACTGCCCCCACAAGATACACCCTGCTCTCCCACAAGATACATACTGCTCCCACAAGATGCACACTGCTCCCACAAGATACACACTGCTCTCACAAGATACACCCTGCTCTCCCACAAGATGCACACTGCCCCCACATGATACATACTGCTCCCACAAGATACACACTGCCCTCACAAGATACACACTGCTCTCACAAGATACACACTGCTCTCACAAGATGCACACGGCTCTCACAAGATACACACTGCCCTCACAAGATACACACTGCTCCCACAAGATGCACACTGCTCCCACAAGATACACACTGCTCCCACAAGATGCACCCTGCTCTCCCACAAGATGCACACTGCCCCCACATGATACATACTGCTCCCACAAGATACACACTGCTCCCACAAGATGCACACTGCCCCCACAAGATACACACTACTCCCACAAGATACACACTGCTCTCACAAGATACACACTACTCCCACAAGATACACACTGCTCTCACAAGATACACACTGCTCCCACAAGATACATACTGCTCCCACAAGATACACACTACTCCCACAAGATACACACTGCTCTCACAAGATACACACTACTCCCACAAGATACACACTGCTCTCACAAGATACACACTGCCCCCACAAGATACACACTGCTCCCACAAGATGCACACTGCCCCCACAAGATGCACACTGCTCTCCCACAAGATACACACTACTCCCACAAGATACACACTGCTCTCACAAGATACACACTGCTCTCACAAGATGCACACTGCTCTCACAAGATACACACTGCTCTCACAAGATGCACACTGCTCTCACAAGATACACACTGCTCTCCCACAGATACCCTGCTCCCCACAAGATGCACACTGCTCCCACAAGATACACTGCTCTCCCACAAGATGCACACTGCTCTCCCACAAGATACACACTGCTCCCACAAGATACACACTGCTCTCACAAGATACACACTGCTCTCACAAGATACACACTGCTCTCACAAGATACACACTGCTCTCACAAGATACACACTGCTCCACAAGATACACACTGCTCTCACAAGATACACACTGCTCTCCCACAAGATACACACTGCTCTCCCACAAGATGCACACTGCTCCCACAAGATACACACTGCTTCCCACAAGATACACACTGCTCCCACAAGATACACACTGCTCTCCCACAAGATGCACACTGCTCCCACAAGATACACACTGCTCCCACAAGATACACACTGCTCTCACAAGATACACACTGCTCCCACAAGATACACACTGCTCCCACAAGATACACACTGCTCCCACAAGATACACACTGCTCCCACAAGATACACACTGCTCTCACAAGATACACACTACTCCCACAAGATACACACTGCTCTCACAAGATACACACTGCCCCCACAAGATACACACTGCTCCCACAAGATGCACACTGCCCCCACAAGATGCACACTGCTCTCCCACAAGATACACACTACTCCCACAAGATACACACTGCTCTCACAAGATACACACTGCTCTCACAAGATACACACTGCTCTCACAAGATACACACTGCTCTCACAAGATGCACACTGCTCTCACAAGATACACACTGCTCTCCCACAAGATACACACTGCTCTCCCACAAGATGCACACTGCTCCCACAAGATACACACTGCTCTCCCACAAGATACACACTG
>CM026387.1:61040947-61173855 GCA_014843695.1 Archivesica marissinica
TATGGTGAGATAGTGTGTATATCTTGTAGTAATGTATGTAGATATGGTGAGATAGTGTGTATATCTTGTAGTAATGTATGTAAATATGGTGAGATAGTGGATATATATTGTAGTAATGTATGTAGATATGGTGAGATAGTGTGTATATATTGTAGTAATGTATGTAGATATGGTGAAATAGTGGATATATATTGTAGTAATATATATAGATATGGTGAGATAGTGTGTATATCTTGTAGTAATGTACGTAGATATGGTGAGATAGTGTGTATATCTTGTAGTAATGTATGTAGATATGGTGAGACAGTGTGTAGTTATTGTAGTAATGTATGTAGATATGGTGAGATAGTGGATTTATATTGTAGTAATGTATGTAGATATGGTGAGATAGTTGATTTATATTGTAGTAATGTATGTACATATGGTGAGATAGTGGATATATATTGTAGTAATGTATGTAGATATGGTGATATAGTGTGTAGATCTTGTAGTAATGAATGTATATATGGTGACATAGTGTGTATATTTTGAAGCAATGTTTGTAGATATGGTGAGCTAGTGTGTATATCTTATAGTAACGTAGGTAGATATGGTGAGATAGTGTGTATATATGGTAGTAATGTACGTAGATATGGTGCGATAGTGTGTATATCTTGTAGTAATGTATGTAGATATGGTGAGATAGTTTGTAGATAGTGTAGTAATGTAAGTAGATATGGTGCGATAGTGTATATATCTTGTAGTAATGTATGTCGATATGTTGAGATAGTGTGTATATATGGTAGTAATGTATGTAGATATGGTGCGATAGTGTGTATATTTTGTAGCAATGTTTGTAGATATGGTGACATAGTGTGTATATCTTGTAGTAATGAATGTAAATATGGTGCGATAGTGTGTAGATCTTGTAGTAATGAATGTATATATGTTGAGATAGTGAATAATTTCTTGTAGTAATGTATGTAGATATGGTGAGATACTGTGTATATCTTGTAGTAATGTATGTAAATATTGTGAGATAGTGGATATATCTTGTAGTAATGTATGTAGATTTGGTGAGATAGTGTGTATATCTTGTAGAAATGTATGTAGATATGGTGAGATAGTGTATATATATTGTTGTAATATATGTAGATATGGTGATATAGTGTGTATATATTGTAGTAATGTATGTAGATATGGTGAGACAGTGTGTATATCTTGTAGTAATGTACGTATATATAGTGAGATAGTGTGTATATCTTGTAGTAATGTACGTAGATATGGTGAGATAGTGTGTATATCTTGTAGTAATGTATGTACATATGGTGAGACAGTGTGTATATCTTGTAGTAATATATGTAGATATGGTGATATAGTGTGTATATCTTGTGGTAATGAATGTATATATGGTGAAATAGTGTGTATATCTTGTAGTAATGGATGTAGATATGGTGAGATAGTGTATATATATTTTAGTAATGTATGCAGATATGGTGAGATAGTGGATATATATTGTAGTACTATATATAGATATGGTGAGATAGTGTGTATATATTGTAGTAATGTATGTATATATGGTGATATAGTGTGTATATCTTGAGGTAATGAATGTATATATGGTGAAATAGTGTGTATATCTTGTAGTAATGGATGTAGATATGGTGAGATAGTGTATATATATATAGTTTAGTAATGTATGTAGATATGGTGAGATAGTGGATATATATTGTAGTACTATATATAGATATGGTGAGATAGTGTGTATATATTGTAGTAATGTATGTAGATATGGTGATATGGTGTGTATATCTTGTAGTAATGTATGTAGATATGGTGACATAGTGTGTATATTTTGAAGCAATGTTTGTAGATATGGTGAGCTAGTGTGTATATCTTATAGTAACGTAGGTAGATATGGTGAGATAGTGTGTATATATGGTAGTAATGTACGTAGATATGGTGCGATAGTGTGTATATCTTGTAGTAATGTATGTAGATATGGTGAGATAGTTTGTAGATAGTGTAGTAATGTAAGTAGATATGGTGCGATAGTGTATATATCTTGTAGTAATGTATGTCGATATGTTGAGATAGTGTGTATATATGGTAGTAATGTATGTAGATATGGTGCGATAGTGTGTATATTTTGTAGCAATGTTTGTAGATATGGTGACATAGTGTATATATCTTGTAGTAATGAATGTATATATGGTGCGATAGTGTGTAGATCTAGTAGTAATGAATGTATATATGGTGAGATAGTGAATAATTTCTTGTAGTAATGTATGTAGATATGGTGAGATACTGTGTATATCTTGTAGTAATGTATGTAAATATTGTGAGATAGTGGATATATCTTGTAGTAATGTATGTAGATTTGGTGAGATAGTGTGTATTCTTGTAGAAATGTATGTAGATATGGTGAGATAGTGTATATATTTGTAGTAATATATGTAGATATGGTGATATAGTGTGTATATATGTAGTAATGTATGTAGATATGGTGAGACAGTGTGTATATCTTGTAGTAATGTACGTATATATAGTGAGATAGTGTGTATATCTTGTAGTAATGTAGTAGATATGGTGAGATAGTGTGTATATCTTGTAGTAATGTATGTAGATATGGTGAGATAGTGTGTAATATTGTAGTAATGTATGTAGATATGGTGCGATAGTGGATATCTTGTAGTAATGTATGTAGATATGGTGAGATACTGTGTATATCTTGTAGTAATGTATGTAAATATGGTGAGATAGTGGATATATCTTGTAGTAATGTATGTAGATATGGTGATATAGTGTGTAGATCTTGTAGTAATGAATGTATATATGGTGAAATAGTGTGTAGATCTTGTAGTAATGAATGTAGATATGGTGAGATAGTGTATATATATTATATATTATTAGTAATGTATGTAGATATGGTGAGATAGTGGATTTATATTGGTGTAATATATGTAGATATGGTGAGATAGTGTGTATATCTTGTAGTAATGTACGTAGATATGGTGAGATAGTGTGTATATCTTGTAGTAATGTATGTAGATATGGTGAGACAGTGTGTAGTTATTGTAGTAGTAATGTATGTAGATATGGTGAGATAGTGTGTATATATTGTAGTAATGTATGTAGATATGGTGAGATAGTGTATATATCTTGTAGTAATGTATGTAGATATGGTGAGATAGTGTGTATATCTTGTAGTAATGTATGTAGATATGGTGAGATAGTGTGTATATCTTGTAGTAATGTATGTAGATATGGTGAGATAGTGTGTATATCTTGTAGTAATGTATGTAGATTGGTGAGATAGTGTGTATATCTTGTAGAAATGTATGTAGATATGGTGAGATAGTGGATATATCTTGTAGTAATGTATGTAGATATGGTGATATAGTGTGATATATGTAAAGTATGTATATAGGTGAACAGTGTGTATACTTGTAGTAATGTATGTATATATTGTGAGATAGTGTGTATATCTTGTAGTAATGTACGTAGATATGTGAATAGTGTGTATAATATATATAATATGTGATATCTTGAGTAATGTAGTAGATAGGTGAGATAGTGTGTAATATTGTAGTAATGTATGTAGATATGGTGAGATAGTGTGTATATCTTGTAGTAATGTATGTAGATATGGTGAGATAGTGTGTATATCTTGTAGTAATGTATGTAGATATGGTGAGATAGTGGATATATATTGTTGTAATGTATGTAGATATGGTGAGATAGTGTGTATATCTTGTAGTAATGTATGTAGATATGGTGAGATAGTGTGTATATCTTGTAGTAATGTACGTAGATATGGTGAGATAGTGTGTATATCTTGTAGTAATGTATGTAGATATGGTGAGACAGTGTGTAGTTATTGTAGTAATGTATGTAGATATGGTGAGATAGTGTGTATATATTGTAGTAATGTATGTAGATATGGTGAGATACTGTGTATATCTTGTAGTAATGTATGTAAATATGGTGAGATAGTGGATATATCTTGTAGTAATGTATGTAGATATGGTGATATAGTGTGTAGATCTTGTAGTAATGAATGTATATATGGTGAAATAGTGTGTAGATCTTGTAGTAATGAATGTAGATATTGTGAGATAGTGTATATATATATATTAGTAATGTACGTAGATATGGTGAGATAGTGGATTTATATTGGTGTAATATATGTAGATATGGTGAGATAGTGTGTATATCTTGTAGTAATGTACGTATATATGGTGAGATAGTGTGTATATCTTGTAGTAATATACGTAGATATGGTGAGACAGTGTGTAGTTATTGTAGTAATGTATGTAGATATGGTGAGATACTGTGTATATCTTGTAGTAATGTATGTAAATATGGTGAGATAGTGGATTTATATTGTTGTAATTATGTAGATATGGTGAGATAGTGTGTATATCCTGTAGTAATGTATGTATATATAGTGAGATAGTGTGTATATCTTGCAGTAATGTACGTAGATATGATGCGATAGTGTGTATATCTTGTGGTAATGTATGTAGATATGGTGAGATACGTGTATATCTTGTAGTAATGTATGTACATATGGTGAGATAGTGGATATATCTTGCAGTAATGTATGTAGATATGGTGATATAATGTGTAGATCTTGTAGTAATGAATGTATATATTGTGAAATAGTGTGTAGATCTTGTAGTAATGAATGTAGATATTGTGAGATAGTGTATATATATATATATATTAGTAATGTATGTAGATATGGTGAGATAGTGGATTTATATTGGTGTAATATATGTAGATATGGTGAGATAGTGTGTATATATTGTAGTAATGTACGTAGATATGGTGAGCTGGTGTGTATATCTTGTAGTAATGTATGTAGATATGGTGAGACAGTGTGTAGTTATTGTAGTAATGTATGTAGATATGGTGCGATAGTGTGTATATCTTGTAGTAATGTACATAGATATGGTGAGATAGTGTGTATATCTTTTAGTAATGTAAGTAGATATGGTGAGACAGTGTGTAGTTATTGTAGTAATGTATGTACATATGGTGCGATAGTGTGTATATCTTGTAGTAATGAATGTAGATATGGTGAGATAGTGAATAAGTTGTTGTAGTAATGTATGTAGATATGGTGAGATACTGTGTATATCTTGTATTAATGTACGTACATATTGTGAGATAGTGGATATATCTTGTAATATTGTATGTAGATTTGGTGAGATAGTGTGTATATTTAGTAGCACTGTACGTATATATGGGGAGATAGTGTTTATATCTTGTAGAAATGTATGTAGATATGGTGAGATAGTGAATATATATTGTTGTAATATATGTAGATATGGTGATATAGTGTGTATATATTGTATTAATGTATGTCGATATGGTGAGACAGTGTGTATATATTGTGGTAATGTACGTACATATAGTGAGATAGTGTGTATATCTTGTAGTAATGTACGTAGATATGGTGAGATAGTGTGTATATCTTGTAGTAATGTACGTAGATATGGTGAGATTGTGTGTATATCTTGTAGTAATGTATGTAGATATGGTGAGATATTTTGTAGATATTGTAGTAATGTAAGTATATATGGTGCGATAGTGTATATATCTTGTAGTAATGTATGTTGATATGTTGAGATAATGTGTATATATGGTAGTAATGTATGTAGATATGGTGCGATAGTGTGTATATTTTGTAGCAATGTGTGTAGATATGGTGACATAGTTTGTATATCTTGTAGTAATGAATGCATATATGGTGCGATAGTGTGTAGATCTTGTAGTAATGAATGTATATATGTTGAGATAGTGAATAATTTATTGTAGTAATGTATGTAGATATGGTGAGATACTGTGTATATCTTGTAGTAATGTATGTAAATATTGTGAGATAGTGGATATATCTTGTAGTAATGTATGTAGATTTGGTGAGATAGTGTGTATATCGTGTAGAAATGTATGTAGATATGGTGAGATAGTGTATATATATTGTTGTAATATATGTAGATATGGTGATATAGTGTGTATATATTGTAGTAATGTATGTAGATATGGTGAGACAGTGTGTATATCTTGTAGTAATGTACGTATATATAGTGAGATAGTGTGTATATCTTGTAGTAATGTACGTAGATATGGTGAGATAGTGTGTATATCTTGTAGTAATGTATGTAGATATGGTGAGATAGTGTGTATATCTTGTAGTAATGTATGTAGATATGGTGAGACAGTGTGTAGTTATTGTAGTAATGTATGTAGATATGGTGCGATAGTGTGTATATCTTGTAGTAATGTATGTAGATATGGTGAGATACTGTGTATACCTTGTAGTAATGTATGTAAATATGGTGAGATAGTGGATATATCTTGTAGGAATGTATGTAGATATGGTGATATAGTGTGTAGATCTTGTAGTAATGAATGGTAGATATGGTGAGATAGTGGATTTATATTGGTGTAATATATGTAGATATGGTGAGATAGTGTGTATATCTTGTAGTAATGTACGTAGATATGGTGAGATAGTGTGTATATCTTGTAGTAATGTATGTAGATATGGTGAGACAGTGTGTAGTTATTGTAGTAATGTATGTAGATATGGTGAGATAGTGGATATATATTGTAGTAATGTATGTAGATATGGTGAGATAGTTGATTTATATTGTAGTAATGTATGTACATATGGTGAGATAGTGGATATATATTGTAGTAATGTATGTAGATATGGTGATATAGTGTGTAGATCTTGTAGTAATGAATGTATATATGGTGAAATAGTGTGTAATCTTGTAGTAATGAATGTAGATATTGTGAGATAGTGTATATATATATATATATATTAGTAATGTACGTAGATATGGTGAGATAGTGGATATATATTGTAGTAATATATGTAGATATGGTGAGATAGTGTGTATATCTTGTAGTAATGTACGTAGATATGGTGAGATAGTGTGTATATCTTGTAGTAATATACGTAGATATGGTGAGACAGTGTGTAGTTATTGTAGTAATGTATGTAGATATGGTGAGATACTGTGTATATCTTGTAGTAATGTATGTAAATATGGTGAGATAGTGGATATATTGTTGTAATATATGTAGATATGGTGAGATAGTGTGTATATCTTGTAGTAATGTATGTAGATATGGTGAGACAGTGTGTAGTTATTGTAGTAATGTATGTAGATATGGTGAGATAGTGGATATATCTTGTAGTAATGTATGTAGATATGGTGAGATAGTTGTATATATTGTAGTAATGTATGTACATATGGTGAGATAGTGGATATATCTTGTAGTAATGTATGTAGATATGGTGATATAATGTGTAGATCTTGTAGTAATGAATGTATATATGGTGAAATAGTGTGTAGATCTTGTAGTAATGAATGTAGATATTGTGAGATAGTGTATATATATATATATATATTAGTAATGTACGTAGATATGGTGAGATAGTGGATTTATATTGGTGTAATATATGTAGATATGGTGAGATAGTGTGTATATCTTGTAGTAATGTACGTAGATATGGTGAGATAGTGTGTATATCTTGTAGTAATGTACGTAGATATGGTGAGACAGTGTGTAGTTATTGTATAATGTAATGTATGTAGATATGGTGAGATAGTGTGTATATCTTGTAGTAATGTATGTAGATATGGTGAGATAGTGGTGTATATATTGTAGTAATGTATGTAGATATGGTGAGATAGTGTGTATATCTTGTAGTAATGTATGTAGATATGGTGAGATAGTGTGTATATCTTGTAGTAATGTACGTAGATATGGTGCGATAGTGTGTATATCTTGTAGTAATGTATGTAGATATGGTGAGATACTGTGTATATCTTGTAGTAATGTATGTAGATATGGTGAGATAGTGGATATATCTTGTAGTAATGTATGTAGATATGGTGAGATAATGTGTATATCTTGTAGTAATGTATGTATATATGGTGAAATAGTGTGTAGATCTTGTAGTAATGAATGTAGATATGGTGAGATAGTGTATATATATATATAATATATATTAGTAATGTATGTAGATATGGTGAGATAGTGGATTTATATTGGTGTAATGTATGTAGATATGGTGAGATAGTGTGTATATATTGTAGTAATGTACGTAGATATGGTGAGATAGTGTGTATATCTTGTAGTAATGTATGTAGATATGGTGAGATAGTGTGTATTTATTGTAGTAATGTATGTAGATATGGTGAGATAGTGTGTATATCTTGTAGTAATGTACGTAGATATGGTGATAGTGTGTATATCTTGTAGTAATGTATGTAGATATGGTGAGATAGTGTGTAGATCTTGTAGTAATGTATGTAGATATGGTGAGATAGTGTGTAGATCTTGTAGTAATGTATGTAGATATGGTGAGATAGTGTGTATATCTTGTAGTAATGTACGTAGATATGGTGAGATAGTGTGTATATCTTGTAGTAATGTAAGTAGATATGGTGAGACAGTGTGTATTTATTGTAGTAATGTATGTAGATATGGTGCGATAGTGTGTATATCTTGTAGTAATGAATGTAGATATGGTGAGATAGTGAATAAGTTGTTGTAGTAATGTATGTAGATATGGTGAGATACTGTGTATATCTTGTATTAATGTACGTAAATATGGTGAGATAGTGGATATATCTTGTAGTAATGTATGTAGATATGGTGATATAGTGTGTAGATCTTGTAGTAATGAATGTATATATGGTGAATAGTGTGTAGATCTTGAAGTAATGAATGTAGATATGGTGAGATAGTGAATAATTTCTTGTAGTAATGTATGTAGATATGGTGAGATGCTGTTTATAGCTTGTAGTAATGAATGTAGATATGGTGAGATAGTGAATAATTTGTTGTAGTAATGTATGTAGATATGGTGAGATACTGTGTATATCTTGTATTAATGTACGTAAATATGGTGCGATAGTGGATATATCTTGTAGTAATGTATGTAGATATGGTGATATAGTGTGTAGATCTTGTAGTAATGAATGTATATATGGTGAAATATTGTGTAGATCTTGTAGTAATGAATGTAGATATAGTGAGATAGTGTGTATATCTTGTAGTAATGTACGTAGATATGGTGAGATAGTGTGTATATCTTGTAGTAATATATGTAGATATGGTGAGATAGTGTGTATATCTTGTAGTAATGTATGTATATATGGTGGGACAGTGTGTATATATTGTAGCAATGTATGTAGATATTGTGAGATAGTGTGAGTATATCTTGTAGTAATGTATGTAAATATGGTGAACATACATATATTTGAGACCTTCGTAAATTTATATATAGGATTTAGAAAGCAAACTATTAAAAGCAGTGCAATATTATAATATAGTACTGTGGATGAGGATATGCATACATCGTGTGCGGGAATACAATATCTAAGTTTGTGTTCTTTATGTTTATTTATCGTCGCCAGCGGTTGCCCATATGAGCGACGCCTCCTGAAGAGATTTTAGTCATTTTGGAGGATAGTGCGATGATACAGACAGAGACCCAATCCAGAGTCTGATATGGTTCTTTTACGTGCAAAATAGCAATACCGGTTCTAACTAGTTTTCTAGTAACGTATGTCATTGTTATTTATAGCAATACGTTCTGATTGGATGAATATAAACAGCCTGTTCCAACTAGTTTTCTATTTATAGTAACTTAGTTCATTTATAGGATAGGTCTATACATGTCTATGCATGATTTCGTGACGTCAACGACTGACTGATGCAATATTCCGGAAACTATAAACACGCTCAGTCCTTTGCGACTTGAGTATCGGATGCCAAAGTGTAAGGATATTTAGGTACTTATACGTATTATATAATAGTATCGCGGCCATCAACATATTACGATCGAAATGACGATAATAAATATAATCATTTTATCGGTATAATGAGAATGTGTAGAGGGAGGTAATTGTGTACGGACATTAGCTACGTAATTAGAATTAAGGGTAGATACGGACATAAATGGAGCGACACACCACGAGTCGAATGGACCATTAATAAGAGAGATAGTGTTTTCCCGCCATTTTTATCCTCCATTTTGAAAATCGTAGGCGCGGAACGTATAATCGTTTAGTACAATTATCGAAACCCCCGGATAGATAGGACCTATAATAAAGCTTATATAACGAATTTATATCGGTACTTACAGTTTTTCGGATCACTACTTCCGGTATGAGGTCGGACCATTAATTGAGTCGCGGATTCGTCATTGTCTCTTCGAGATCTTTCCGACGATACCAAATACGGCCAGTTTCCTCGAAAGTTCATTTTTCTTCAAACTTATTTACGATTAAAGGGAGATAATCAGTATTATAGATATATCGAATAATGATAGATCAAAATGAAGGGTAGCGTCGGACTCGTGACGACGATACGCGTATATTAGAACTAACGTATAGTAACGTTACTTACCTTTAAATATTTTTCATTTTCAATATACGGGACTTTAAGGATATTTCAAATCTTTAAATCTCTATATCTCGAAAACTACTCGCCGTATAAATAAAGGAAAGATATCGTCGGATCGGTCTCGCCGAGCTACGTCGAATTATACAGATTTCTAAGCTCTAACGCCGAGTAGAAAAATTGATGACTTCAGATTCGTAGGCCAAGTCTTTTAGCTCCATTATAAACAGCGTAGAGCGTGCTCATACGCGGCGCTACCCCTATATCTAATAATCGAATTATGGATATCCGTATAAATACTAAATAAATAGCAAAACGTCGCCACATAATTGTTGCTGTTTTTAGATTGATTTGAGTACCGCTGTAGGCCTACATACAGCATTTACATACATGTACATCTTATAAATCTGTTTCGCGCCTAATGTGACATATGTACGCTAAATAACCATTACATATCCATCAGCAAATCCGTTGTTTTGGAGGATAGTGCACAAGGCAGAAGATGCTCCACAGACAGACAGACAGACAGACAGACAGACAGACAGACAGACAGACAGACAGACAGACAGACAGACAGACAGACAGACAGACAGACAGACAGACAGACAGACAGACGACAGACAGACAGACAGACAGACAGACAGACAGACAGACAGACAGACAACAGACAGACAGACAGACAGACAGACAGACAGACAGACAGACAGACAGACAGACAGACAGACAGACAGACAGACAGACAGACAGACAGACAGACAGACAGACAGACAGACAGACAGACAGACAGACAGACAGACAGACAGACAGACAGACAGACAGACAGACAGACAGACAGACAGACAGACAGACAGACAGACAGACAGACAGACAGACAGACAGACAGACAGACAGACAGACAGACAGACAGACAGACAGACAGACAGACAGACAGACAGACAGACAGACAGGCAGGCAGGCAGACAGACAGGCAGGCAGGCAGACAGACAGACAGCGGATCTGCTACCGCTATCAAGAACTTAATATTTTATGAACGCGTGGATTATTTTATTGAACCGGGGATGTTATTAGTTTATACAAATTTATGTTAGCTCGATCGCGAAACAAGTATTTGACATTTATTAGCTGCGGATGACCTCCTGATTAAGTTATGTACGCACTCTGGGCTTATCAGTTAATCCGCTATGTTGTAGCTCAAAGAAATGTTGTTCGTTAATTATCTGTCTTACCTTTAGATTGTAACGGCTGGCATTGACAACCTTGGTATGTAAACGTATTAATTACTTCAACTTGTTTAGAATCATGAAACAATTTGACTCGAGCTATTTATAATTACCTGTGTCAGTTTGGGCTAGAAATTTCTCTCGCATTTCTAGATAAATTGTTAAGATTATTTAGGGCCAACTGACAAACATACAACCAGACAGGCATACCTCATACCGCTTGGATTCAGTTAATTATGTTAAAGGTCATGGAACACCACGTATTAACGATTAGACATTTATATTAATCGTTGTATCACTCTATACGATAAAATACGTGTACTTTATTCGTGTTTTATATACGCTATGGCTATGAGTTGTCTAGTGACATGCCCCTCTAAATCGTACATTACGGATTATTAATAATTTATCGCGCTTTTATGGAATTATACTTAACGAGGTAAGATATATATTATTCATTTTCGCTAAAGTACATAGGTTAAGTTTATATATAGCGTATAATTAGGATTTCTTACGCGATAAAAACGTACGCCGAGTTTGAATAATATAATGAACTTACCCGTTGACAGCATGGTTGAAGTTCGTGAAGCTTATGAAACGATTGAGGCCTAAGTCCGTTCTAATCGGTCTATATTTATAGAAGCGTTCGTAATCGTTATTTATGGATCGGTTCGTAGTCGATATTTATAGAATGGTATGCGATCGCTATTTATAAAGCTATTATCAATAGGCTCTATAGTGACGCGTATACCAAAAAAGCAAAGAGCTCGGTAGTTGCGCGATATGTCATCAATAGGCTCTATAGTGAGGCGTATACCAAAAAAGCAAAGAGACGTCTTTACTACTTATATTTCATTGGCAAGCAAAAACGAAATCAATAACATTCCTAGTTGCACCATTCATTTCTAACTGATTATTACTAGTATGCAAAGCAAGCAGAACGTACGTACATACATACATACGTAAATGATGCAGTGGACATTTTGCACACAACTCGATGGTAGTAGATATGTTGCCAAGTTTGATCTAGAAGGCAAACACACGTTACAAGGGACCGTTTTCACTTTGTTGTTCACAAGTTCAGTTATTAAGGGGATAGCGCGAACGCAGTTCCCACACCAATAAATTGCGTACCCGAGTAACCCACATTTGGGGCTATCCCAGGCGTCAGCCCAACCTAAGTGCAACGGAAAGGCCTCTTCCTGGGGATACCGCCTTTTTCTTTTTCATAAAATTTATTTTGCAAATATATATATATACAGGTTAAAATCCTCACTGTAAAGCAGAGGACCCGACTGTTTAGAAGAATACCTATAATGTTATATACACAAATCATACACTCGCCTTTTGTATGTGCTCTGGAGGCCCGCATACCTGTGCTGTCGCACAAATAAGCGGATACTCACGTGCACATACAGCCCTTAAGCACACATATATAATTTGTAACAACATTTGTCCCTGGTATTCACACTAATTGTCACTTGCGATGTACACTAGTTTAAATGTCTCAATTATCACAGATTCGACGAACGTAATTGAACACATTGGAATTTTATTAACACGTACAAAGGAATATACTTAACACAAGATGAATGCACGTTTAATGTCCTTAACACATGTATCGAATTTTAATTATCGCGCCTCCCCGCAATTTGGGACCGGGTAAAATCCGTTATCACGGGTAGATGGGACCACTCGCGCAAGCCAAAATGCCACCTTTATGGTGCATGTCTTAGGTGTTCCATGGCGAGTGAATCACACGGCCAACCACCCTGAAACAAGGAGAGATAGCTGACCCGGTGCCTCACCGCCACGGCCTCCCGTACCTTTTTACATGCATTATAATATAGTTACATTTATTTTCAATTTTAAAATGTAAAAACTCCACCTTTATGGAAATGTTAAATATGAAAACACCAAAGCAAAATAGCTGTCCTTTATTCTGTAGTCTGCCAAGTTTAAAGAATATTGTATTCAAGAATGGTAAATAACACATGAATAGTAACAACAGCACAGTTAGGATTGTGAAAAAAGATTCGTTCTGTCTAATGTCTATAATATAATACACAATGTGATTACTGATACCGGTACATATCCATAAAGTGTATTGGTTAAATAATGCAAATCATATTTTATTTTAGGCAAATTTATTTTATCAAGCATTATTTTTGCCAATTTATGAGGTTGTGAGAATGATTAATATGTGTTGCAATAACTTATTTCGCAATCGAGATATAAATTTGTATAAACTATAACTGTGTTACTTCGTGGAAGTCGTGATAGCGCAGTGGATGCGTGTTCGCTTCAGGTGCGAAAGGTCCGGAGTTCGAGCACTGCTGGAGCCGTTACGATTATGCCCTTATGCAAGGCATTTAAATTCCACATTGCCTATTCTCTCGCCCTCGTGGCAATGGATTCCATAAGGAATGAGGGCTCGAGAGTGATTAATATAAGTTGTAATAACTTGTTTCGCAATCGAGCTAAAAGAAATTTGTATTAACCAACTGTGTTACCCCTAAGCCATCAGACACGTTCCCGTCATAGAGGACATAGAAGAGGACATAGAAAATGCACACTTCGGATAATATTTTATTGTTTAATATTTGTTGTATTTATGAGGAAATCATACAAAAATGTTTATACCTAGTCAATGTTATAGAAAACAGTCCCAATAAATGTGGTGGTAGTTCCGTAAGTTCTAAATGAATAATGCCCGTGACATGAGTGCGTGCTTGGATGAGTGTATGGTATAAATAGGTACGGTTGTGTGCCAAACCCAAATACAGACGGATATGTAGTACAGTGGTAACACGCTGGACTGGTAATCCAGGGATCGCAGGTTCGATCCCCCGTCTGACCCTAATAAAATTAACAGTCTTTCAGATGGGACGTTAAACCGAGGTCTCGTGTCGGTGCTTACACCGTGCACGTAAAAGAACCAGAGGAGATTCTGGAATGTGTCTGTCTGTACCATGCACTATCCTCCATAATCTAAAACAGCTAATCTCTTCAGAAGGCGTCGCTCATATGGGCAACCGGCAGCGACGATAAATAAACGTAAATACATACACCAAAACCATGCTTTATGTAATTACAAAATGTGTTAATGGCACCTAAATAAAAGATATTTAGAATTTGAGAATTTTAACACATGTAAAATGGTGGCTTGTCGGACCGGAGCTAGTCCAAATGTTTAGACTTGAAAAATGTGACATTTTACTAATCCAGACATTTTTCGAAATAACAGAAGAAACAAATAAAAAATGTAGAGGTCTTATGTATAGGACTAGATCGGAGCCTGGAACGCAAGTAAACTCTCTATTCAACAGACGTACTACACAAATGTACATTTATCTACTATAGTTGTCATACACATGTCCAGTTCTGTGGATATATGGGGGAGATTTTGTGGGGGGGGGGGTGGTAGGGGGCTATGTTCTCCTTTATTGTGTCTTAGGTCAACGCCGAGTGCCTGTAGTGGATTATCGACCGCAGTAGACACTAGCGACCAGCGTGTTTACATGGGCCAAGGAAATAACTAAGCCGCACAACGCATGCGTAGTTGTAAGCTAACAATGGAACCGATCACAACCGCACTAAACCGAAAGTAGCATCCGTGCACGTTTTTGGAGAATTTTGCCATCAATAAACCATGACAAGAAACGAATTTACATTCGATCGATAGAACAATTACATGGTTAATGGATGCTATCACAAATCCCGAGATTTCCGGGTTACATATATCGGAAATACGTACCAATGTATTGATGTAAGTAACACATCTTAAATTTCTATCTAGTATCTACTTCATCATTTTCATGATTTGTTGTCTGCTACAATTATTTGAACTTTAAAAAAAGTATTGCCTTTAAATATTACTCAGCATGCAAAGAGTTAATGCGTACATGTATGGTCACATCTACATTTTAAGGGAATTGATTTATGATCTATAAGGCGTCTCTGTTCAGTACCATTTGGATTAGCTCATTTAGTATTCACTACTTCACCACTGTACCTCGCATTCGTGGACCTAACAAAGGCATTCGACCTGGTTAGTCGCTGTGGACTTTTCAAACTGCTACACAAGATTGGCTGTCCACCAAAATTGCTAAGCATGATCACGTCGTTCCACAAAGACATGAAGAGCACCGTCAGCTTCGACGGCGACATTTCCAAGCCTTTCCCCATCCTCAGCGGAGTCAAGCAAGGCTGCGTCCTCGCACCGACACTCTTCGGCATCCTCTTCTCACTCCTCCTGACATATGCCTTCCAGTCCTCCTCTGACGGTGTCTACATCCACACCCGACACGATGGCAAGCTATACAACTTGGCCCGCTTGCGTGCCAAAACCAAAACAACCCGTGTCCTACTCAGGGAGATGCTGTTCGCTGACGATGCAGCCCTCGCAAGCCACACACACGATGGCCTCCAGCGCCTCATGGATCAGTTCTCCAATGCATGCCGTGAGTTTGCCCTAACCATCAGCATAAAGAAAACAGAGGTCATGACCCAGGACGTTGCAGATCCAGCTCCCATAGCCATTAACGGCTCTACACTCGCCATGGTCGACAACTTCAGATATCTAGGATCACTGATATCCAACAACCTGTCCCTCGATGCTGAGATCAATGCACGCATTGGGAAAGCAGCCACCGTCATGTCAAAACTAACCAAGAGAGTCTGGGAGAACAGAAACCTAACACTGAACACCAAGTTGAAGGTCTACCAGGCCTGCATACTCAGCACGCTCCTCTACGACAGTGAGTCATGGACGACATATGCCAGACAAGAGACAAAGCTGAACTCATACCATATGAGGTGTTTTCACAGGATCTTGGGAATCACTTGGGGAAGATAGGGTCATCAATACAGAGGTCCTCAGCAGAGCGAGTTCAACAACCATCTATGCAATGCTCAGTGAACGCCGCCTGCGCTGGTTAGGTCATGACCGACGCATGGATAAAGGACGCATCCCCAAAGATCTACTATACGGTCAACTTGAACAAGGATCACGTCCAACTGGTCGCCCCCACCTAAGATACAGGGACGCTTGTAAGAGGGACCTCCGTTCAGCGCAAATCAACATAGAGTATTGGGAGGACACAGCATCAAACCGGTCATCATGGAGACACGTTGTGAAAGCTGGGGTCAGACGAGCCGAGGTTGAGCGAACTACGCTTCGTGAGCAGAAACGACAGAAGCGCAAGACATCAACCAAACTGGATGACTCGATCTTCACCTGCGATGACTGCAACAGAGACTGCCACTCAAGAATAGGTCTACTCAGTCACCGCAGAAGATGTTCCTCAACAAGAGCGCAATCCATCGTCTCATAAGACGGACGGAGGCTGATGAATCTGTGGTATCACTGCACCCCGGGGCGCGAATTAGACCAATCCGCCAATTATCACCTGTTTCGCTTGAGGGCATCTGATTGGGCCAGACTGACCACGTGACGAGATCCGGGGGGGGGGAATCATATTGAATTTCGACTTTTGACAAGACAGATAGGTAGATCTATTAGACGAACAGAATTAATCACTAGGAATCGGTTAGCGAAATCACTTACGAGCCAAAATGTGAGTTTATTTCGTTTAACAAACTAGAGTAGATCCGGGCATCATCGGACATGTGTGGCCAAAACCACGCGTATCTATTTAGAACTTACTGAAGCACATGGTCGCTACATTTTCACCCAATGGTATAATCTAATTGAAGGCATGTTCATTCGGCTATGTTCAGTGTTTACCGCTGAAATTGTATTAAATAAGGACAAAAGACATCTTCCGAAAGCCGGGTTGAATCGGACAAAATCGTACTTTATCGGACACAAGACAGTGGGAATTATCGGCCATGCATTTTGCCTGTGGGGATAATCGGACATATTTTTGTTTTTTAAAAAATCAACTGTTATCATTATGATTATTATAATTAATATGTTGATTGTAATTTATTTTGGTCAAATATACATTGTACTGTTGTTGTACCTTGAAGTCAGTGGATAAATCTAATCTATAATATCCACAACAGGTCGATATAATATCCACAACAGGTCGATATAATATCCACAACAGGTCGATATAATATCCACAACAGGTCTAACTAAATGGTATCCGGTGTTTTCGGCCTAGTGATTTCAGCCACAGTGAATTCGGAGGGTATGTAACATTTTGGTTGAAATCAAGTATATCGTGTGTCGCCACAGTGTCTACTAAATTCCAGTCAAATAATTAATATCTACAAGACCAAGAATCCAAGCCTCGCCTTCTCTTAGTTTAATTGTTATTTGATTTAACAAATAGGATGATGAGTGTGTGTTTGCATACGGTAATTCTTTGCATGCATACTACATGTCTACTGTTGAAATAGAATAAAACCGAACGAGTCTGCATTACGTTACATCTATTTTTACACAAATGAACACAATTATATAGGCCTACAATGATCTCGGTATTAATAAACAGCAATTTCAAGTCATAGAGTGAACACATAGATAATACAACAGATCTATAGCAATTTACAGTTAGTCCTTACCAAACAGTTAGTCCTCCCCACCATTCTCCCCCACCACTCGCAACCTCCTCCCCTCCCCCATGACCTTACTACAGAAAAAACACTGGGCCGAATTTACCGAGGGCCGAAATTACCTGTATTCTAACTAAATTACTGTCTCTTTGATCGTTTGTTTTCAGTTTTAATACTATCTCTCTGTTTCTTCTCAGCAGATTTTCTTTCCTCGTTTTAGTTTCCTTTCTTCCTTTTCACGTTCCAGTTTTTCTTTTTGTTCTTTTTCCTTCTTTTTTTGCATGTAAATTTCATCGGATGTAAGTAGCCTGTGACTTGTCAACTTTTTACTGGTTTTTGGCTTTGTGGTTTGAACAATAGAGGCTTCTCGCGTGACGTCATTGCTAATGCGTCGGCCATGTTGGAGTACATAAACACCGCTCCACTACACAAATTCAATACACATGTTCTGCAAGATTTCTTTTGTAAACACGGACAATAGGCGCATTATTAACGGATAATGGTTAACTTTTGTGGTGTATTCGGTTGTGCGAATCAGGGGAAAAGAGACAAGGTGTCATTTTATAGACTGCCTGCTGTAATTACTTCACAAGGCGAGAAAACAAATGAACTTTCCCAAAAAAGAAGAGAAACATGGCTGGCGCACATTAATAGAAGCATCAAGCCGAGTAACTTGCAGTACACGAGGGTGTGATCTGAACATTTTGTTACAGGTAAATTATCATTTTTATAATTCGACAATAAATATGTAACGTTCATCATATTGCCGAGTATCAGTGAATGATGTTTTACAAGTTCTACCACTTACATCCCCGCCAGGGGTTCGATATTAGAGGAAGAAAAACTGCAGATTTCCACAAATTTTCTCCACAAACATTCAAAGCTATGTTGCAAACTTGCGTCCAGTTTGATTAAATAGCCAGCACTGTATTATTTTACAAGCTGAATAATTGTATGCCTAAGTCTGGGTGCCATAGTTTTTGATCAGTACATGTATATTTCTGATCTGTTGGAGTCGGACACTTCGCCTCAACTCAAGACATCTCGATCTCAAATTAAATACAATGAGGCAGGTTTTAGGTGATATATATTATAGGATAGTAACTCTGCATGTGTATGTTACATTAATGTCAAACTCATTGCGGGGACCTAGATATATTTTCATTTATAATCCATATTTTCCTAGGCAGGCTTAGCCGACCTAAGCAGTTAACCAGTACTAAGCAATGTGTGTGAGGTGCCTCGCTCAATGACACTACATACGTGGCCTGACTGAGTATCAAACCACGGACCGTTTGATTCCAAATCGGACACTCTACCACTGGGCCATGGACGATAGTATGGTTACACTTGTAGCAAACTCATTATTTGGCCCATATATTTTCTGCACTAAAATAATACAAATTCAGTTCCTTAGAATTGAGAGTGCAGTCACTTTGACACTGGTGATATTAATTTATATGAAGGAATTCTTATTTTTATTTCAGGGAAACCATCAACATTGTATGATGCTACAAATCCAGATTGGGCACCAACATTAAAATTGGGCCATGGGAAAGTTGGATGTGGACCGATATCACCGGACAGTCGACAGAGTTGAGAAGAGGAAACGGCAGCACGATGCTGCCCCGACTATACCCAAACTGCAAATGGATGAATCCACTGAGACAGATCGTGAAGTGTCGTCACAAACTGAATTACATTCTGGTGCAATCCGCGGTATGGAGAATGAACTTCAACATTTGTTGGTGGAAAATGCATGTATTAAAGAAAAGTTAATAAATTGTACACTTGATCGGGCATTTTTCAAGGATGATAATGAGAAAGTGCGTTATTACACTGGTCTTCCCAAATTTGACACCCTGGAAACATTGTATGAATATCTGGAACCACATATTCCACAGTCGACTACATTGTCAAAATACCAGCTTCTTGTAATGACAGTAATGAAGTTGAGACTCAACTTGTCGCATATGGATCTAGGAGTGAGATTTAGAATTACAAAATCTTCAGTCTCTAGATTATTTTTAAATATGCTGGATGTAATGTATACAAGACTTAGGCCAATGATTCTTTGGCCTGATCGCGAACAGCTGAGGGAAACCATGCCAATGTGTTTTCGAGTTCATTTTGGAACAGAGGTGGTAGTTATCATCGACTGCTTTGAGGTCTTTTTGGAGAGGCCATCCAATCTACAAGCACGTGCACTGACCTGGTCGTCGTATAAACATAATAATACTGTTAAATTCCTAATTGGAGTTACCCCACAAGGTACCATATCATTCATATCTGACGGCTGGGGTGGACGGACAAGTGACAAATATGTCGCAGAAAATTCCAAATTTCTTGACAGGTTGCTTCCTGGTGATTTGGTGCTTGCGGACAGAGGTTTTGACATAAGCGATAGTGTGGGTATGGTTGGGGCCAAACTAGCTATCCCAGCATTTACAAAAGGAAAACCGCAACTAACTGGCAAGGACGTTGAACAAACGAGACGCATCGCCAATGTGCGGATTCATGTGGAATGGGTGATTGGTTGTCTTCGGCAGAAATACACCATTCTCGAGGCAACATTGCCTATTGACTATGTTTTGTCCTCAAGTGGAGGAGCATCCACCACATTGGATAAGATAGTCAGTCTGTTGTGCTCTTGTTAACCTGTGCCCATCCGTTGTGCCATTCAATTGATTAACTCATCACAAGCTCCTAGATCCATATGCGACAAGTTGAGTCTCAACTTCATTACTGTCATTACAAGAAGCAAGCTAACATATTTTTAAACTACAAAGTAATATTCCATGAGCATTAGTTTATAGATATTTAGTTTAGCTCAATTACGAAACATTATTTTATACATGTATCATTCCTCATGGAATCCATCGCCATGCGTGTGAGAGAAGAGGAAATGTGGAATTTAAGTACAGAAGCTTAACAGCTAGTCAGGCCTATCGCACTCGAAGCAAATGCGCTATCGCGACTTCCGGGTAGAAACTGTTGCTCGTGGAATATTATTTGGAAATTTGCACAATCTTCAAGCATGTGATATGTACAATGTAGCACCATGAATTTGTTTAGCAATATCCATGTAGTGTATATATAAATTATATACATACATACATAATGAAGAATAAGATTATAATGCAATTGATACTGGTTTTATTTTGTGTATATCATCATGCCCCAGTAAATGCCTACTACCAGCATATGAAACATGTAATTAGGCAATAACAAATATATGTATAGAATCTCCATGCGTCCCTGAAATAAAATTTACTAACATATTTTTTATTTATATAATAATGTATTTCAGAAAAATATTTCGTTTTTTTGTGTGTTTCAGTCGATAACCGGAAACGCATATATTTCAGTTCTTAGACGCATATATTTCAGTTCTTAGATAGTTCATGCTAGACAGTTAGTGTCATCGAGTCTTTACTGTATTGAACATGTGTTGCGGAGGCCAATTAAAGTGTCCCATATAAAACAAACATTAGATACTCTTATTTTCTTTCCACGTAACGCCTGTTCTATTTTTTCTTGGATTTTACCCTTTTGTTCTGCTCAAGTTTACGAGTCAGGGCAGAACCATTTGCCTTTCGGAACATTCTTAATTTTCAAACAAGACAAATGAAACCATTCAACTTTGCAGTTTTGATCATCGCATCCAATCATTTCATCTATATCCTCGGGGCCCCCTACAATAGCAGATGATGATTGAGCTGGCTGGTTAGTAGTATCCGACATGGCACCAAGCATATAGCCAGTTTTCGTATAAAACTTTCCTACCAGTTCTGGCAGAATTGCTTTGTGGAAGAAAAGATCGGATTGATCAATGATTTCCTGTCACATTGTTTCATTTGGCACAACCCTCTCGACATGCAAGTCTTGTTCTGTCCACAAAACAAAATCTGCATACTCGACACCAGTAACATGTATCTGTGTTTGTATCTGGTACATGTAAGCATGGTCAGTTCTCAATGCTATTATGCCTGCATTATCTGCATACTCGACACCAGTAACATGTATCTGTGTTTGTATCTGGTACATGTAAGCATGGTCAGTTCTCAATGCTATTATGCCTGCATTATCTGCATACTCGACACCAGTAACATGTATCTGTGTTTGTATCTGGTACATGTAAGCATGGTCAGTTCTCGATGCTATTATGCCTGCATTATCTGTAATGCATGCACGTACTTCATTTGTACAATAGTCCTGAATAGAACTGTTACGTGCACAGTAGGGGCATTTAATTTCGACTACACCAGCACCGCAACAGTCACATGTAACAAGTCCATCTGGAGATGCACCAATGTGGGGGTATGCTGGGTTCAGTACCAATCCTGATGCAGATAACTGGAAGTTATCATGTATGGCAGACATTTGCTCAATGTATACATGCCTGGCTGTAGCTTCATGTTTGCATCCCCATTCCACAGCATGATTACTGAATGTGGCTGAAGTACATGCAGGATAGCATATACTTCTGATAAGGGATTGCGATGGTTGATCAGGATTGGACTTGCAGACACTTTTCATTTTGGAAGCTGTCACTCGTCCGGCTCTAAACCTGAACCACATTTTATTGTCCGCCTGGGATTGAGTAGCTTGTTCCACTGCCACCGCTTGATCCTGTGTCAAGCGAAGCTCAATTTTCTGGCAATATTCTAGCAGCTCATTGAATTGAAGTTTCACACATTCAGGCTTACCGGTATACAAATCTGTCAATATTGTTGGGTAATCTCCAGAGAGCAAAGTTGGTTTAAATAACTGACAATGAACTGGCACAATACTAAGAATGGCTGCATTACAACTGTTTGAGCTCAACTTTTGAAAGAGTGTCGCAAGATCCTCAGTTGTCGGATCTGGTACTTGTTTCATTTTTCGCTTAGCAGGTGTCTGAACACTATCAGTAGTTATAAGCTCGTCAATCTGCTTTTTTTTGTCTTCGCTGACGTGAAATCCATTTCAGCCACAGGTTTATAGACAACAGTTTTCATGGCTGTTGGTAGCTTCCAATAGGCTGCTTCCTGTGTAACAGTTTTTGAGTCACGAATTCTCACTTTAGTCTCAACGTAGAACAACATCGCACTAATGTGTATACACGTTTCTCCCAAACCTGCCATACAATCGCAGTGACCGAAAAGTACCATTCCATTTTGTTCAGCAATTATCCACGGCTTCAGTGGTGTGTCTCTTGGCCTTTGGGAATGCAGCACCTGCAAGTAAAGTTTAGAAGACTAATTAAGAGTGTGATCGGGTTGGGGTATCGGAGCTGTAATCTCAAGCTGACATGGTCTACCATACTTGTAAGAACAGATTGCCTTTTATTCCTGCAGAGTACTTAAATTGAAATTTTGGATAAAATTCAACAAATTAATTGAAACATCCAGGCAGTCTGAATCAGCCAAGTACCCTATATTTCGTTACCGCCTCGATCATTAACGTTTTTTTGCATCTACTGTGAGCGATTTCCTATTCAGGCAGACAATAATGTGTTTACTACAGGTATGGATCAGTTCTGGTTAGATCTAATAAGGGCACACCAGGCAAGCAGCTCACACAAAGCTTGTGCCACTCAGTAATTTCATCAGGATAAGTTCACAGACCAGGACTGTATACTAGAAAGTCACCCATATTGATATAACATGCATATAATGAATGGTCCTGTTGTCAACTTTTAATCAGGACATGTTCACTTTAAATCAGGGCTTGTCCATTTTAAATTGAGACCTGTCCATTTTCAGAGGGGACAAGCTCTGTGCCGATCTGTTAAAATATTTCCGTGAACACTGATATAATCACTGAATAATGTCCAACATGTTTCCATGACTGGAGGTGTGTAAATTCGGACACATTTGCTGCTACTGTTCTATGTGTGATGAACAATGAATATATGTACATACCCTTCCAATAACAACGTGTTTGTTGTTAATTTCAATCGCCGATACATCCCTCACCCACCCGCTAACGAACTGGTTGTATGCGTCTAGTCCTTTGTAACAACGTAGTTCAGCCATTGTATATGGGCTGGGACTGAACACGAGATAGTTTACAATGTCGGGATATGTAATTGCTGGCAACAGATCGGGAGCGTCACTTAACCGATTGCGTTGGATAGTGTATGGATCAATGTCACTAATACAGCTGATTTTCCGAAGATATCTTTCTCGTGCACTCAAATCTAAGCAATCAAAATACTTTGATTTCGCTATTTCCGCGTTGCAATTCGCCATATTGGAATTTGTGTATGTAATCCAAGATGGCGGCGCCTCGTTTTCGAGTACGATTTATAGCCTGCGTAGGAAGCCTCTATAGGCGCTGGCAACTGAAATACTTTCTTTACTTCATCCTTCCAAGAGATAACATCAAGATTGGCATTGGCTGATGATGGGATTATCTCAAGTTGGCCCGTAGTAATGAGGTCAAGTAGTACTGCTGGGTCACCAATGGCAGCAGTGCCATTTTCATCAGCTGTCGCTATCACCACTGCACCTGGTGGCAGATCATTTGGGGCAGATGGGTATGTGCTATCGTGCAGTACCTGATCTGGCACTGCCGCATAAAAACTGTCATATGGGGCTGCATGTTGGTGGCATTCAATGGTGTCTGCAGTCATTTCTAAGGCCACTGGTATGGCTGTCACTATATTGGTATTGCTTGTGTCAGTGGCTGTTGGGGACTCTGGTGTCTCATTGTAAGACTGTGAAGCAGCTGTATGCGTATCAAATGGTAGAGATAGAGCAAATGCTGATATAGGTATGCGTTTATCGTTGAATGGGTATATGCCACAAACTTCAAAACCTTTCATTATGTTGTCCTTATTTACTGTTTTGGTGTAGGCAACATTGAACAACCTTGGCCATTCCATTCCCACTTTGAAACAAGATTGTTTGGCGACTGACTCTTGAAATCGGTACACTGGCGATTGTACTCTCTCTGAAAGGGGCCAAACACTGTTTTATCTAATGGATTTAGATACTGTGTCGTGTGAGGTGGTAGTGCAAACAAAGAAATGTCATTTGCTCTGGCCAGTTCAATAAGGCCAAGTGTCTCATGGGAACTGTGACTATCTAGGAGCATTAGCTGGGGTCTTTCGGAACCACAGTGTTTAAGGAAATGGTCATTGAACCATGTGATTCCTAGTGTGTCTTCCATCCAAGCTTTTTTCTGGTAAGTATATTTAGTACCATGTGGCCCTAGTTTGGGGGTATATCCCTACCTGCAGCATTAACACAGGCTAATGCTGTAATCCCATCTCGACAATTGCCGACTGCCAGGAACGTTCCTTTGTCCCGCTTCTGCCAATACCTTGGTGGGTTTATGTGTAAGTGAAACATTGGTCTCATCCATATTCCATATCAATTGCGGCGAGCTGTGCAGATTAAGGTCAGTAATAATCTTTCCCAGATCAGTAAAATACCTATTTGTGACTTCAATGTTGAGCATACGAGCTCGCACAGAGTTCAAAGGCGTTTGAGATCTTAGACTTATATCACGGTGACGTCTTTTAAATCCGTCAACCCAGTCCTTACCAGGTTGTCCATTTCTGAATGGAGTTTTCAGTTTCATAGCCCTAGCAAGCCGACCCACCTTAATACATAGTTGCGCTCGGGTTATCCCGAATCCCATCCGACCTGCTTCCTTGATTTTCATAGCTATATCGTTTTCTACTTCTAAAGGAAACAGTTTGTTTCCCAGGAGTGCAACCCTCAGCAACCCTTCCTGTGACACGGTCGGACAGAGTGGACTTGGGTACAGAAAACTGTTTTGCTGCAGCCCTTATGGATAACTTCCCGTTTTTGACAGCAGCTAGTGCCATTTCCATGTGTACCCTATTGTACCGACATCTAACACCTTTGGATTTACGAGCCATTAATCTGTTGAGAGAAACATTGATTCCATATTAAGTACATAATGTTTTTCAAGAGGGCCTGGCCTCATGGCAGATTAGCCCTGGCTAAATGAGTCACCCTCTATAAATAAAGAATTTACTTACTTACTTACTATAACAACTGCAACAACCTTATGAAAACATGACAAACGTAGATCTATATGGAATTCATTTTAATATCGTCAATAACTCTATCATGATCTGGAAATGGGACTATATGCATAAGTCTTTCAACCAGAAACACAATGCTTTTGATATCGCATTCATAATGGTTTTGGTAATTATCAATTGCGAGAAGCATAATTTTAGCACAATGACTATTATTTGCCAACTCCATTAAAATAGCAAACAAATCAGTGAGTGCATCATTGTCAAAATACCACTCATGATCAAGTAATTGAATAAGTCTTTCTTCTATAAGTTTATAGGCTATGTTGTCACGGGATCCTATTTGTCTATGTGATAACATATGAGGTACATCCATCATAACCTTATGTATCTGAAATAAACAAAGACATTGTGCAAGCCCTGTGATTGTGATGCCTGGAGTCAGACCATTAATATGCCAATTGCCTGAGCTATGGAACATAGTAGATATAGATCTAGTGTACAAACTTCACAGTCCACAGACGAACAGGTGCATCGAACAAAACTTCGTATTTTGCGAGGCTGTAACTTGACCAAAGTGACGTCCGATATTCCCCGCGCATATTTTATGTTTAAACTTTGGACGTGGGGATTATCGGACATACGTATTTTGATAAAATGAGATAGGAAAACATTAATAACTTGGTGAAATATTACTAAAAGTTAAAGAACAATATTTACTTGATGCAATAAGCACATACAATGCAACAAAATTTCGCTTCAACAGGCGATACTATGTGAACAGACACAGACCTGTTTTCGTTGGTTTGTGCCTCGTTATGAACAAGATCTGGAAAAGACTTGTGACATCACGACACGTCGGGAATCTCATCCAATGAAAACTGCCGTTGTTTACTTCAGTATGCCAAATGTGAAAGTGTAGAAATGTGTGGTAGTTAACTCTTCAAATAAGCTAGTGACAACGATTTGTTAGAAGTATATACATGTATTCGGACACCAAAGGAATACTCTATCTGTGTGTCTTTTAATAGTGGTATTTTTACTATAATAAGACGCACACATTTTTTGTTGCCCTATGGTCATATAGAGTGGTGGAATCTATGCTCGGCGTAAATCCCACATATATCGTCCGACTCCCCACATATATCGTCTTGACTCCTTATAACGATGCACACATGAAACGACGCGAATTATGTTTTGACCTCGTTTACAATATCCGGTGACGTTATTTTCATCTGCAATGCTTGTAAACATGATACGAGATTTCCTAGACTAAAATGTGGAAAGTGAGAAATTACAAAGTAATTTTTATAGCAATGTTATTGCAAGCAGTCTGTTTTAACAACAAAATTCAAATGCAACTTTGTGCATTACATTAAATAGCCTATATTTTAGGTGGAACATACTACTGCAAACATAACACTTCTTGGTCCGTCTGCTCGGCTAAGCTCTGCGTATTGGTAGGTCACGTGGCACTTGATTCACTGTTAGGAAAGGTGTATGTGTTATATACGTTATTGCTGTGATCCCTCTGCGATAGTAAAATAGAGCCCAATCAATATTTGTGCAGGCTACCAAACGCAAGAATAAACAGTATTCACCAACTTCGATGGCCACTGTTTTTATGCATATACAAACTACTGGGAGTGGGACAACAGCAAGGCATAATTTCTAGTTAAATGTTATTATTTCCAAATTGTTCATATACTGAGCCAAAAAAGAATGTATCCACTCTATGTCTCTACGTCCCCGTAAGGGGTTTGACATTAATGGAACATACATATCGATTAGGGATGTCAGCGATTAATCGGTTAATCGATCGCATGTCCGATTAATCGGTTATTTTTCTGGTAATCGAGTATTTATTTTTATAAAAAATAATAATTTTAAGTCAATTTCAATACAGTAGATATTTTACCTGTGAAAAGCATAATTGATCGTTAACACCCGCTGCACCAGTCGACCATAAAGGTGAGATAATAAAGGTGCATGATTAAGTCATTCGGGGGACCCAATTATCGACTTGACGAGATAAACAATGTGTCACAAAGCATGTTTACAATTGGGTTGTTCTAGTTGAAAATGTTCCGAATTGTTTTATCGTTGTCGGCAAGCATTAATAGAGTGGCTATCGGCTCCCTACTCAATAGAATGGTGTTAGCACAACCCGTGAATTACAACCTTTATTATGGCAGTCGGAATAGCCTTTGATATTGGTAAGCCATTGTCTACGACCATTACAAGTCCAACACAAAAGGCACTGTCGAGTCATACAGTATATAAACTCAGTTCTTCCATTAAGATTAATGCATTTCATTTTAACTGTCATGTCGATAAGTTGAACATTCAAGTCAAATGTCTTTTATTCACCCATATCATACATTACATCTACGTGTGGAGAATGCCACCGAATAAGTAAGAATATACACCTGCTCGAACCATAATAGTTGACGTACCACTTGGCTGCAAGGTTGATAGATTGATTAATTGGGTTTGGTTACACAGGGTCCTTATAACTATGCTCTGTACTCCAACCATGCAGAATGGCATGTACACCTGCTCGAACCATCATAGTTGATGTACCACTAGGCTGCAAGGATGATTGATTGATTGATTGGGTTTGGTTATAGATATGCTCTGTACTCGAACCAGTACTGGGCACAAGTGATATCTAAGGCGACTTCAGACGATAGTCAAAGGTAATAGATGAGTGGGATTATATATAACAAACAGGTACAAATAAATATGTCTTTACTTCATAAGTTCATCAATCCAAAACGGAAATAGTATCTACAACGATACTTGCAGTCGCATCCGGATTTGTACAATCCGGTGTTTACATACTTTTACTACCATGTAAAAGCCTGCTACAAAATAAAGTTTACAACATTATAATTTATCATTATGCTTTAATGTTGGTAAGCTAACATGACACGATGATTTATATAGCACTGTAAGACTGCTACAAGCTCCGAACACCTGGAATTGGAAATAAACACGTGAGATTATACAATTTTAAAGACAATTTTTCAACAAATTGTTAACAATAACACCTTTTCATAATGATAACACCCTAACCGATTAACCGGTTAGTCGGTCGGAAAGTTCGGCGATTAATCGATTACCAAAATAACGATTGTTGACATCCCTAATATTGATATATAGAAAAGGAGTACACATCCGAATTTCTAATTTGCATTGAAATAAAGAAGAAACCTTTTTTGATATCCTGTAAAATTTTGAAGCAGTTGCTATACGCATTTCATCGAAAAAACTTGATCGATATTACATAGGGGTCGATTTCCGAAATAACAACCGTTTCGATAAATCTGCATTAGCTATCGGGAAAGTTAAAAATTCCATTTAATGCTGTCGACGTAACGTTGTATGTAATGTGCCGGTAGGTTGTTCCATTCAGCCTGCAATGCTGCTGAAAGGTCATGTACCGTGTTGATTACATAATGTGTTCTAACACGACGTCCCAACTCATCCCAAATATGCTCGATGGGATTTAAGTCGCGACTAATTGCCGGCCAGTCTAAAACGTTCACGTTATTATTCGTCAAGAAGTGTCGAGTTAGTGCTGCTGTATGGGGCCGGGCATTGTCATGCATAGGTGTGACGTTATGTCCATTACGCTGAATAAACGGAAGCACTCCTGCTTGAAGAACATTATTGATGTAGGTCTGGGCATTATTAATGTTTCCGTGAATAACGATTAGACGAGTCTTTTGATAATTCATTATTCCGCCCCAGACTAAAAATGAACCTCCCCCAAAACGGTCTCTTTCAATGACGCACGCATCAGCGTAACGCTCTCCACGACGGCGATAAACTCGTTCACGTCAGTCGGCATGGCTCAAATTAAATCGCGATTCATCCGAAAATAACACTGATCTCCATTCAGCACGTCGGAAACGCCGGTGACGTCGGCACCAATCACGTCTCGCAGCCCTATGACGCCTTGTTAAAATTTGGCCAAAGTATGGTCTGTACGGACGAATGGGGTCATTATTTTGCCGAAGTCGGTTCCGAACTGTCTGTGCACTGATGTCGTGCTGATGCTGACAGACGACGGTTACGTAAATGTTGAACCGTAATGTACCGATCATCCGCCGCAGTCGTTACACGTGGCCGACCTCCTCGGGGACGGTCACGAACATTTCCCATGGTCTGGAAACGTGTACGCAAGCGGTTAATTGTTGCCCTTGTGCAGCCGAACAGCCGGGATGTATCGGCTACTGATGCGCCAGCATTCAACATCCCAATCACCTGATTTCGTTGGTCGTTATTTAGTCGTGGCATTATGCTTCGATTGAATCTGATGTGATCTTTTTGTATTGTTCGTAACTGCTGGTCAAATCAGTGCAGTCAGATACCAATTCCAGATATCAACTATCGCTGCACGAGATGCACGTGTAAAACAAGATAATCGCTCCTTACGGTTTAGCGCTTGGCTGATTTTTGATAAAACTAAGGTTAGCAGGTACTCCAAATAAATGCATTATGTATTGCTTATTTTGGAGAATTATTAATATTAATGAAATTATTCAAAAATTAAAAGTGGATACTTTCTTTTTTGGCTCAGTATACTATTATATCGACATACAAATGACAGCCATTTAGCTATCATGTAGTTGATAAATAGTTGCCATATCTATCCCACCTCCATAGATATTACTGGGACTACATGAGATTCTGGCCTTTATTATGAACATTGGTTTGGCTACTACATTGTCAATGTATGTCGTATTGGTAATGGCGTCAAGAGGTGCTTCTATGAGGGAAAGGGTTAACATTGGGCATAGTAATAATTGTTACTCGGAACGGAGGAATTTAACACCCAACAAATTATGATTACTCTTCAATATGGGACAAGTTGTTTCATGTAGAGAAATGTCATTTATTTGGAGAGTGGCGCATCGTACTGTCTTGGTGAAAGCGTATGTGATTTTAAATGAATATATCACTTACATTTTATGTTTTACAGTGCTTTGTCAGCCTGATCCTGACATACTTGGAACTAGTATGTCAATGCGCTCATCAACTTCAACGTTAGAATTAGCCTCAATTAGGCATATCTAGAGATCGTTCAAATATTGAAAATACTTTGGGTGTCAGCTTTATGAACTTGTCATTCCCCTATGCAAATACATCTTTGAACGTTGGCGTATCTGTGGACTGTTCAGATATTGAAAAAAAATTGGGAGTCAGCCATACTACTCCATAGCTTCATCGTTGGAGTTGGACATATCTATAGACATAATGCCAAATACAGACATTGAATCCGATGTAGAGAAGATATTGGATCTGTTGTACCGATATATACAAGTACACCAACAAAGTGTGCCGACAACTACTACAATGTATATGCAAAGCCAAAGCCTAAAAACCGATTGAGCGAATGTATTGCATGTAAGTATATAACTATATATTGTACACATGTGGCCTGCTGCAAGGGGAACGGACAATATCCAGGATCGCCCCCCGGACAATATCCCCTCATATATTTTGACAGACGGACAATATCCACCCCTATCAAAAAGTCAATGTGGACAATATTCCCTTACCCCCCCCCCATGGATGATCATAGGGCTGAAAATACCACCCCCCCCTCTCCATTGGGATTCACGGGTAGGACAATATCCCCCCACTCCATATATTTTGAATAACTAACAAAGTAAAGCATGGGTTAATAACCTTTATTTCTGTATACAAGCACATAAGTAATAATGTTGTAGCACAGTGTGTTCTCCATTCTCATGCTCAAAATCAGGGAAATTGATGAGTTTTGCTCAGTCTCTGTGAATCAAATTTACTGATTTAGAGTATGAGAATGGAGAACAAAAAATGCTCAGTAAGTTTTATAATCATTGACCCTGAACCTGTGGTCATGATACAGTGCAGACCTGGGCCCATGATTATAAAACCTTAAATAAATACGTTCTCCAAACTCGTACTCGAGAAATCTGTCAATATTCGAATACAACCAATCAAATTTCCTGATTTTGAGTAAGAGTTTGTAGAACGTATTTGAAATGATTTATAATCACAGCCCCAGGTGTTACTGAATAACCTTTATTTCTGTATACAAGCTACATTATTACCTATACAGAAATAAAAGGTTTTAGTGTGTAAGTTAATAATGGGGGGGGGGATATTGTCCTACCCGTGAATTCCAATGGGGGGATATTGTCCGCCTTATGATTTTCCATGGGGGGGATATTGCCCACCCTGACTTTGATGGGGTGGATATTGCCCGTGCTGTCTTTTTTATGGGGGGGATATTGTCCGCCTGTGTCAAAATATATGGGGGATATTGTCCTACACTCCTGTTGCACAGTAGCCCATTTGAGTTAGCGTCAATGTTCAAAATTAAAGTTCTTTATTTTCATAAAAAAGTGGCTATTATTGTAGGGTTAAATGTCCTGTATATGGTAGAAACGTAAAGATAACTTGGGTGACATTTGTTCAAATTTTGAACTTTTGTGTGTAAAGTATGGCTGTGTGACAGACATTACACAAGTGAGTACAAAGTGCTTTACTGAACAACTTTTTGAGACAATTAAACATTTTCGGAGTAGTTTAAAATGAAGTCGGTTTAGTTGCTTATATTTAGTAAAATAAATCGTGGATGACATTTCACAATTTTGTCGATATTTTTCTGTATTTCTGGAGTGGCTTTAATGTAATCAGTTAGCTTAACTGAACACAGCTTCATTGAAAAATGGTCAAGTCTTCCAAGTATTTGTTCTTGTTGTGAATAGCAACATTGTGGTTTGCATCTCTCTAATTTTAAAATAACTTAACAATGCCACTGAATCTACTCTAACACAGTTTGCCAGACCTTGTTCATCGTAACACATTTGCTATTTTATGCCAGATAATGACAGGTATCCTGCCAGGATTGTTCTGACTTTTCAGAGTACATGTAACAATATCCATGTCTGTGTTTTGTCTGACGCCTCCTGATAGAAGAGATTAGTCATTTTGATTTTTGGAGGGTAGTGCAATGATACAGAGACCCATTCCAGAGTCTCCTATGGTTCTTTAAAATGCACAGTGCAAAGCAGCGACACAAGACCTCGGTTTAACGTCCCATCTGAAAGACTTATTTTATTAGGGTCAGACGGGGGGATCGAACCTGCTATCCCTGGATTACCAGTCTGTTAATCACTGGACTACAGATCCGGCTGAATCTCCATGTCTGTGTAGATACTCTAGTTTTATGGCCCCTGTATATTAACTCCTTTGATTAGTCTTGTGGTGATTTTTAGTTCACAGCCCACAGGTACGAACGTGATTTGAGTACGAGTCCCACCTATACTGTATGCATTTTGTTCTGATCAAAATACTACTCACCGGCAGCAAACGATTATCCCAATCATGTTCGCCTCATTAAAGCAGCATTACATCATTACATAAACAATTTTTTTTGCAATAAAACACTCGAAACAGGTCACGCGCATTTGTTTACAATCGGAACAGGACGTACATTCGGAATGAATCGGCAATGATGAATAAACATGGTATATTGCCGTCAGTATTCCAGCAAGATTGAAGTGTGAATTATTATTACAATGTATCTCAAATGATGTAAATGTGATTGGGTTTTAATTGGAAACCGTGCAAAATGTTTCATATGCCGAATAAGTATTAAATTAACGGGAAACCACTTTAGAAGTTGTCATTGGGGCGCACATGAGATATTTTTAACATAATTTTCATAAATCATTATAAAGAAAATATATCATTTCTCACAATAGTTTTGCAGAATTTGAGCATCAAGTATCGGGATAATCTTTATTAATTAATAGGTTCCGGGGGGGGTGTTGCTTACATATCCTGTTTTAATAGCTAACAATTCTTAATTATTCTTATCTAGTTTATTCAAATTGCGAAACCAGTTATTTCATCATTAGTTTAATTGAGTCCGCCTCCGTGATCGAGTGATCGCTGACTTGTATACCACTGTAACCTATCATCACTGATGGTCACGTGTTCGAGCCCCGCTCAGACCGTGTCTCATTTATATGAAAAAGTTGGTAGTTTCTTACAGAGGTTGGTGCACCCAAGTACTGGTTAACCATTGGAGCCTGCCCAGGAAAGGTGTTGGGTAAACTGCCCGCCGGCGATATAGCCCAAAATGGTGCTGATGCAGGCGTAAAACCCGAAATATACTATGCAAAAAAAGAAACTTTACATGGGGTACTGATGGTTATAACGTCGCTCTGGAACAATATAGTGTACGTATGTAAATGTTATATGAAACTTGGAAGCAATATCTGTGAGTTTGTAATGGCGTCGGTAATGGGTTTCCTCAAAATGAAGGTCAAATTTGAGGTCAAAAATCACAAAAAGGTGAACAAATGTTTGTGACTTTTTGAGTATCAGTCTGAATGCTTGTGTGCATTAAGTTGTGTTAATAACGTGTGTGACCGCCGTTGGCCCTAATGCAGGTTGCTATTCTCCTCCTCATGGAATTTGTGAGACGGCGAATGACGTCATTGGGTATGTTCTGCCATTCAACAAGGAGGGCATGTCTCAGGTCATTGACATTGTTAATTTGATGATTATTGCGTACCCGACGCCCAAACTCGTCCCACATGTGTTCTATGGGGTTTTGGTCAGGCGAAACCGCCGGCCACGGCAAGACGTTGACGCCGTTCTGAGCCAAAAACTGTGTCGTAACACGAGCTGTGTGGGGCCTCGCGTTGTCCTGCTGCAGAATCACTCCAGGACCTCGATTTTGCATAACTGGGAGGAGATTGTTCCTCAGGATGTTCACATAGCCTACTGCATTAAGGTTGCCCGGAACGATGACCAAATCTGTTTTATGATTGTCCATTATGCCTGCCCAAACCATGACGCTGCCACCGCCAAACCTGTCTCGTTCCTGCAAGCAACATTGGGCAAATCTCTCGTTCCGTCGCCTGTAAACTCTGACCCTGAAGCGTGACTCGTCGGTAAAAATCACGTTTCACCATTGGGCTCGGGTCCAGTGCCTGTGACGTCGAGCCCAAGCTAAGCGGGCGGCTCTGTGACGCGCAGTTAGAATTTGTCCTGTATAAGGTCGATGCGCTCGAATTTGTGGTCTATCTTGTCTAAGACGATTACGTATAGTCTGAGCCGAGACGCTGAGCCGCCATGCAGTTACCGTTGCTGGGGTAAAGCGATTACGCAAATGAGATGACGTAATGAAGCGGTCGTCTCTACGTGATATCGCTCGGGGCCTACCTGATCTCGGCCTATCCGTAACTGACCCAGTAGTTGCATACCGAGTTGTCAGGTTGTGAATTGTTTGCCTAGAGCACCCAAAATGAAGAGCAACGTCATTTACAGACGTGCCGGTGTCGCATGAGATTTTCACCCGCGCGATATTTTCACCCGTGGGTGAAAAAAATGCCATGAGATTTTCACCCGCCCCCCAATATTTTTGTCAAATGTTGTTGTTGCTGTGTTGCTTCTATCTTATGGTATGTGAGAGTCATATGACTATTTTATATATGGTGGTGACAAAATTGAGAAAGAGTTGCAGGGGGGTGGGATGAAAATCTCGTAGCCATGATATTTTCACCCACGGGTGAAGATATCATGGCCATGAGATTTTCACCCCCCCCTTAATTGTCTTAAAGCAATACAACAACATATCCATTGACATAGCACAACTTTCAATTGACTGAGTGTGCAGTAGTGGGGAATTGTACTCATTATATAAAGAATTAATAGACGCACCTACCATTCACCTCAAAATTTGTAGCTTTTTATTTTTGATTTTTAAATTCCTTGTATATCTTGGAATATGACTAATGTTGATGCTGTATTGCTTCTATCTCATGGTATTGGAGAGAAATATGACTATTTCAAACATGATGGTGACATAATTGAAAGAGTTGCTGGGGGGGGTGGTGAAGATCTCATAGCCATGATATTTTGACCCGCGGGTGAATATATCATAGCCATGAGATTTTCACTCCCCACCTCCCCCTCTAATTGTCTTAAAGGAAAACAACAGGTGGGGGGGGGTGGATATCATGACCATGATATTTCCACCCGTGCCCCCAATAATAATTTTTAAAGTGATATAAAAACATATGGAAAACTTCAGTCATGTAAATCAAACATGTTTTTAGTGGGCATATGAAATAATGAAGTTCTTACCGATGAGCTATACAAAAGGGTTTACTAATATATTATTTTATTTTCTTCTTCATACTGTGGCAGAAATGGTGATGTACATAACTATTAGTGAGATTATTAGGGTGTAGGGGTGAGGTTGCGATTAAGTTATCGCCATTTTAATATGATGAAATAGAGGTGCAGACATTGAAAATACCATATCACTGTCGAGGTATTATGATAGTGATACCCGCCCATTCCCACCATTTCAATATTTCAAATACATGTGTTGGTTTTGCTGTGGGGTGCTGGTCGTTTCTAGTTCAATTTACTTGGTGAATATGGACCGTGTACATATGCAACCACTGTAGACCTAGTCCATGGTCTGCATTGTTCTCATTTAGTCAGAAATATCAGACATGCTTCTAACAAAGTATAGATTATCATCATTTGCAGGAATGATGTATACAAATTATTTGTACACAAATTGCAAATTCAGCCATGTTGTATCATGTCACAGTCTGAGTAACCAATACAATAAGTGTATTCACACCTCCTACATTATTCCCAAAATGAGGCTAGTCATATTTCTCTCCCATACCATGAGATAGAAGCAATACGGAAATATGACATTAGTCCTATTCCATGATATACAAGGAAAAAATAAAAAATAAAAAGCGACAAATATTAAGGTGAATGGTAGGTGCGGTGCAACTATTAATTCTTTATATAATGAGTACAATTCCCCACTACTGCACACTCAAAATTGAAAGTTGTGCTATGTCAATGGATATGTTGTTTAAGACAATTAGGGGTGGGGTGAAAATCTCATTGCTAAGATATTTTCACCCCCCCCCCAGCAACTCTTTCAAATTTGCCATCATATTTGAAAGTCATATTTCTCTCCCATACCATGAGATAGAAGCAATACAGCAACAACATTAGTCATATTCCATGATATACAAGGGAAAAATCTAAAATAAAAAGCGACAAATTTTAAGGTGAATTGTAGGTGCAACTATTAATTCTTTATATAATGAGTACAATTCCTCACTACTGCACACTCAGTCAATTGGAAGTTGTGCTATGTCAATGGATATGTTATTTAAGACAATTAGGGGTGGGTGAAAATCTCATGGCATTTTTTTCACCCGCGGGTGAAAATGTCGCGCGTGAAAAAATAGGCGGGTGAAAATATCATGACACCGGCTCTAAGCATACCGACAGCCTGATTTCTGTGATTTTCAGATAGACGTGGCATTCCCGTTTTCAATTACAATTGTAAACAATTTTGTGTTTTCGTGTCACTGATAAAGAGTACGTGTTACTGTATAAGAAAAAGCAATTGAAATGAACCCGGGATAGGTCAACACGAGGTAAGTGGTCAAAACGGGAAGTGAAAAGCGTGCTAGCCCGTGCACAGTACAATTGCACAAAATCTTGTATCGGTGTACTCTCTATACTCAGGCCAATAAGTAAATATCGATAACGTTCACTTTAAACGGCTTAACTACATACATAAAATCACTATGGTTCTTGTGGGGCGCAAACTTGCACCATTATGGTTACCAAGGTGAGAACCATATGCAGTTTCTTTATCTGTACTGGATGAAGATGCTGGTATCTGTGTCTCAAAACTGTTAAAATCAAGTAACGTGTCGGAAAATATTCGTAATTAAATGAAAACATTAATTCACATGCAAATTTACATTAATTGTCGATTTATATAATTTTTATGTTCAGTAAGCAAGAATGTTTTCACATAACAATTATCACTGGATAAGAACACATTGTTACCTCTCCAAGTATGCCTTGCTTGTAGACAATACCCCATTCCCCACCAATGAATTAAAACCTTTCAAATTAAAGGTTATTGCATAACATGTGGGTATGCAAACTCACAAAATGAAATGGGTGTTAATTAGATTCCTGGCAAAACGAACAACTGATGACTAGCAGGCCATCTGTTAAGGTACAAATATGTAATTTGCAGCTGTCCTTAAACAAAGACCCCCCTGTTCAAGCAGGTTGTCAACCCTAACCCTGCCCCACCCTCGCCATTTTAGAAGGGTGTTTGGTAAGTGGAGTAACATGTAGATGTGTTGCCAGAAAAAACCCCACCCAAAATGCAAACTGAGTTTGACACCCCCCCCCCCCGACAAAAGCACGTCCAAAGGGGGGGGCAGGGCTATTTTTCCGAATAGCCTTTAATGCATGAGAATCACTAATGGAACGATTCGTAATAATTATGTATCTATCATTATGGCACAGTCTTTGATATTGCTAAACACCATTTTCCACTTGTCTCCTGCATGTATATATTAAATTTAGAATTAATAGCGTATTAACTGTAAAAACAAATACATTCATTGTTAACTGTAAAAACTAATACATTCATTGTTACTTTGAATATCAAATGTATTCTAAGCACAACCAATTTGGTATTTACGAAAATATATAGGCGATAAAGTAACTGTCTTCCTTCTCAAATACACTGAGTACATTTAAAAACGCACCACTTAGTTGATTCCGAATATCTCCATATCGGGTACAGGCACAACAGCAAACTTTGGTACATGTCCTCACTAATCTTTTCCCAATTTGTAAATTCATAAATGATGCCATTTGAATGATCATGTGAGTAGCAATTAAACTTCAACGGTACCCGTCTGTAACATGTAAATAACAATTAATAACTTGTGTGGCCACCGCGACCATTCACGAGAGCCTGACATCTGCGACGCATGGATAGGATTTTTGACATTATCATGTGCTGTGGTAGATTGTGCCATTCCTCTAGCAAGGCATTGTGAAGTTCTGCAACTGTACTGGGTGGGTGTATACGAGCATACACATTTCTCTTCAGTACACCTCATACATGCTCAATTGGAGACATATCGGGAGAATATGCTGGCCAGTCAAGCACATGAATGTGGTTATTGGCAAGAAAATTCCGTGTCATCGCAGCAGTGTGTGGTCTGGCTCCATCCTGTTGCAGTGTACCTTATTGTCTTGGAAAATGCTGACGAAAAAATGGCACTACAACAGGTTGCAAAACAGTGTTGATGTTAAGTATGGGCATTTATATGCCTATTGAATATCACAAGTTCAGTTTTATTGAATTGTGTGATACCAGCCCAGAAGTGAATGGACCGGACCCACTGCCACATCGGTCATATTCTAGCGTACATGCGTCGGTGTAACGCTCATTACGACGATGCCAAACTCTTTCGGCCATCTGCGCGACTCGACTGTATCCTGGATTTGTCGGAGAACATGATGCTGCCCCACTGTCGTCTCGTAAATGCGCCCTTGCCCATCGTAACCTTTCTCTTCCGTGTCGTGCTGTGAACTGAGATGCCCCGACGGGTCGCCTGGCTTTCAGCTGAGCTGTCCGTAAGCGGTTCATCACCGTATTGGGATGTATTCTGTGCCTAAAAAGAAATACGTCGCATGAAATTGTGAAAATCATTGTGGATTTTTACTTTCTGCTAAAGTCTTAGTTATTAGTCCCCTACCGGTCACCGGTGGGGACTATAGGTTTACCCTCAGTCCGTCCGTCCGTCCGTCACCATTTTTTTGTCCGATTTTAAAATAACTTTGCACAATTGTTCACCACCATGAGACGATATGTTCTGCGGGGAAAAAATTGTCGATATCTCAAAGGTCAAGGTCACACTTAGAGGTCAAACATCAAAAACAATTTAGTTTGTCCGGACTGTAACTTTATCATCTATCGTACGATTTTGAAATAACGTGGCATAATTGTTCACCACTTTAAGATGGTGTGTCATGCGGAAATATCATGTTGATATCTCAAAGGTCAAAGTCACATGTGGCGTTCAAACGTCAAAAAGTATGACAATTTAGTTTGTCCGGACCGTAACTTTGTCATCTATTGCACGATTTTGATATCTGGCACGATTGTTCACCACCATGAGGCGGTGTGTCATGCGAAAATAAATTGAAGGTCAAGGTCACTGGCGTTCAAACAGTTTTGGCCTAATCATTATGAAACTTGATTACAATGATCATCTCTACAAAATCTAGGTCAAGTTCGATATTGTGTCATCCGGGGTCAAAGAATAGGAAAACCGTATGTAGTCGCTAGAGGTCACAATTGTTACCTAATCTTTACGAGACATGGTCAGAATGATCATCTGATAAATCTAGGTCAAGTTCTAGGTTGAGTGTGTACATTCCTCCATCTTCATCACCAAAGACCGTAATATGCAATTTCAACAGTCTCCTACAGGAATTTGTAACACATACCCTACTTGTATCATCTTGGGAGATTTCAACTTGAGCCTCGCACATCGTCAACAAATAGAACATATAGGTAAACACTAAACAGTGTGGACTTCACCAACTTGTACATGAACCCACCCATGAACTTGGTTCAGTACTGGACCTTGTGTTTACCAACCATCCAGAAGATGCATGTAAACTTACCAACACACCAATCTGCTATTCAGACCATCATGCATTGACTGTTCTTTTGAAGTTGATCACATATAATGGTATAAACATAATTTTGTTCTACTTTTTCATGCACTTTACCCCAATATGTTGAGCCCACACAGCCTTGCCTTTCCTTTACGTGTGGCCTTGATATTTTTTAAACTATAGACCTTGTTCTTGTGTGCAACACACTCACTCATCGTGCTAAGTACATGTGCCAAATAATTGGACACACCCATACACACACAAAAGCGAGTTCGACAAAATTTATGCTCGTTATACCCTAGTTAACACTAGGCCACTTGTAAAATGTATATGCCCCAATAACACTACTGTAAAGTCATGCAGATGCCATGTGATAAAAGCCGGTAGGGGACTGTGGCCGTCCCACGGCTAGCGCCTTGTTTTATTTATGTCTCATCAATGTACAACAATAACAGAACAACATTAAAATAATACATGGTATAGTACATTGCCACTCATAAATGAGTTACAAAAGACTGTATTTATCAAAGTAAAAAACACATCACATTATGCAGTTATTGATACTATATTATTACAACACATGTATATACATACATGTATATTTGTAAACAACACATGATAAATCTGAATAGCCTACTCTAATCTAACCTAAAATAAGCTTACAATAAAAATGATATCGTAAAATGCTGATGATTGTACGAGAGCACTATTGCGCATATTAAAAAATGTTTTGAAAAAGCAAATATCAACTCTGATCAGATCAGAATTGAACTGATTAGCATAGGCTATTCAGCTGGTATTAAAAATACATTGGATTATTAAGAAAAATGTACAAAGGTAAAAATAACATCTTTGTAGAATATTAAAACAGGTTTTGGCACTTAATCTCATAATTTCTGCGTTGGAAAATATAAATATTAGCTTATCATTTGGAGAAAGAGCAGCAAAGTAAAAGTTATCTGTGTTGCTTTCTTAAATAGGATTTGTCTTAAATCTTGATACAGCATACATTCCAAAATCACATGGGCCTCAGTTTCAATACAATTGTCACAAAAGGGACATATATGATTTTCTAATGACAAATTTTCATATCTACCGATCTCTAGTCTCAATGATGCTACACCACATCTAAATTTAGCAAACGCTGCTCTATGTCGTAAAGAAAGTATAATTTTGCAATATTCTTCTGTTTTATATTCTGATTTGAATAAGCAATAAGTTCGTAATTTATTTGTGCCTCTGCCGGAAGGGCCGACAATATTATTAATCTGTGTATACCACATTATCTTAAATTCATTCATAGCAGCAGCTTTGACTTTACATACAGATGATGATATTGTGCAGCTCTGAATTCGAAAAATGGTGAAGCTAGGAACCAATATCTATTTTCCCAGGGAAAAGTAAAAACTCTTTTGTAATATTATGAAACACAGTGGTGGAACCTATGCTCGGCATAAATCCTACCTATCATGGCCTATAAAAAAAGTTAAATGCACTTGTATATTATTATATTCTTTAGTCGTGAACACAACTTTCAAAAAATTGTTGTTGAAAATTTTAGCTTCATTACCATGCGCCTCAATACAGCTATTGCAACGGCACCCATTTCCATTGGGAACTAGATACTTTGGGCACCTATACACGGCCAGCGTACATGAACTTTTGTATTGCACGGGTAAATGTTGAATTGTTGGACACTCGTTTCAATATGTTCCGGCCAACTTGGCCTGTACTTGAGAAATGGTACTGGCCAAGATGAAATTGTACAGGCCAATTAAGAATTAGTTCCGGCCAAAAATAAATGGTACAGGCCATTGAATGTGGTTCTGTCCGGTAGCTTGGCTTTGCCACCGGATGCATGTGCCCCAGGCAATTGCCATGCTATGGGGGTCCGGGGGCATGAGCCCCCCAGAAATTTGTAGGCACAAAATGGTGCATTCTGGTGGACTTTGGGGTAAAATCAACCTCTTTTTTTATCTTAAATTTTGTCACTTTTTTTATCTTAAATTTTGTCACTTTTTTAGATAATGTTTCTTCAAAATTGCTATGTAAGTAACTGTTTAACTAAGGGGGGGTTGATTTTGAATCATTTTTAGGACTGTCCCCATTAAACTTATCTTTTTTTTATTAAAAACCTTTCCATGTTATGTTTTTGTCTTGTGGTTTCAGGATTAGCAGAATTATTCTGCTTGGAAACTAAACCTATTGCAGCGGGCATTTCCCGACATATGACGTACTTACTTATCTGTATCATCTGAACGCTTTTCGTTTTACATAATTGTAACAAGTAAAGCGTCTCGTCAATGAACAAGTACTCGGTGATCTTGTACATTTTATCCCTGCAGAAAGGTCCATATAATCTGCTGTCAAAATATTGTTGCGTCACAGAAAACGCATTCAACGATTCTCATTGTGTCTCTGGCCATTTCATTGCATCAAACCCGCAAGAAACGCACAGTGAGAAAACACTGCATTATCAAATTCTGGTGTACAGAAATATCTGTGCTAATGAGTTGTAGGATTAAAGACCGCCATTTAATCCAATTATCCGTAATTAAAATGTCACCAACTTCTCAACACCCCATGCAATCAAGTGCCAAACAGCTGATTTCCAATAAACAAACGCTTGTCATCATCGCACGCCTGACCGCACACGCGACCTTCACGTACCAGGATTTTCGGCCGATTAAGTTTCTTGAACAATGTTATTTTGCCGATATTTATGGCATGCGCAAAGGATTTTCGCAACAGAAGATTTTTGGAGCCAGATTTAATTTGTATGCGCATTTGGCGACAAATGCGACCGACAGCGGGAACCCTGCCCCCGAGTGACCTTGGCTCGTGCTCAAGGCCGTAGCTTACAAGCGGAATCCCTATGAAAACACGGGTTTTCCCGAAATGACGTCATAACCGGAAACCACACAGAATATTTGATATTTTGTTAATTCGATGAGAAAAAGCGCCTAATATGGCGAAGATACTGTGTGTCCTGGTTCAGGCGAGTATGAACTTCAACAAACTCGCCAAGGGCTATCAAATAAGACATCTCGCCACAATGTCGAGTGCGTAGTAAATGTTTCTCGCCAGTCTAAAAACGTTATCGCCATGGCGAGTACGAGTGTCCAACGCTGATATATTATTTTAGTTTAAACATATTTTAATATAATAACAATGCATATATCTATCACACACACATAATCAGAATACAGAAAATGGATTACCCCGGTAGGAGTCTTATATAATTCGTCTCCTCTAAATATAATATTTTGACTTAGTAACATCAATTACTAACAATATTATAACTCGTAAGAAACTTTTTTCTGGTTATTTGTACATTTCCCCCCAATTCGGATAGCTACCTGAAATGATCATAAACTGCATCATTTCGGTGGAAATATTTTCCCCAACAAGTTGTCTTGTTTATATTCGGCTACTGAACCAGTCAGGTGACCATTGCATTAGGCTACCAGTACTAACAACGGAATGCTATTGAATCATGCTTCACCTCTGTCAGCGAAAATAGGTTAAAACTATTTTAATTTAAATATTTTAAATACGGATGTAAATGGAAAAAATACGCTGCACATAGGTTCCACCACTCTAATAGCTGAATTCAGTCACATCAACTTTTTTTTTCCATAGGTGCATGCTGCGCATTATAAGGCAAAACTAAATTACAACCAGAAAATTTATTGTAGTCACTTTTAATGTCCAAAAACAGTGTTTTACGAAATATCTGTAATGTCCGTCACACTCTGTTACAGCAAGAAATGGTCATAGATTTGGATACTGGTTGTAATATCTGTCTATAACTTCACAGGTGAATACTCATATTAGTTTTAATAATATATATGCTATAGAACATACCAAGTAAGTTCTGATATTTATTTTATTGTCATTTTATAACATTTATTGTTTTCAAAATGTACAGGCATTACATCAGGTAGTACCGCTTTTGTTATATTAAAATAAAATGATTTTGTAATTAGGAAAATACAAAGTGTTCTATATGAATTTAAAGCTGGATAATTTTTGTTATATAAAATGAAATGACAAATCATGATAGATTAATGATAATCTTATCAGTTTTTGAAATAAGGTAAAAATATAGATGCCGCATTAACATTAACACCTAATTTTGGTCAATTTTTGGACGACGTAATATGCCAGTGGCCAATTTTTTTCTTCGAAATTTAGTCACTTGCACACTTGTATCATGGAACATATGGCGTTAGATCAAATTATCAATTGTTCCGATCTGCATGTAGAGGAAAGAAAGAATTCATAAAGGTTTCATTGAATAATCTGTAGTGTAATGCTTTGCATTTTCAGCTGAATTGAATACTTGGGGACGAATGAAAACAAAGGCACTGGATTTGGCAGATATTCAAACATGTAAGAAAAAGATGTGTACTTGTGCCAGACTGCAAGAAAAGTGTCAATGAGAGATATTTTCAAGTACAGACAATTTTATTGGGCAAAACCAAAACATGAGAAATTTAATTGGCTTATCCAAACTATTCTGCAGTCTGAAAAAAGTGGAAGACATAGACTAGTGTATATTGAAAGACAAAAAGGACTGTGTACCAAGGCTTTCATAGACATTTTAAGAATTGACAAATTGTTGCACAAAAGCTGTGCAATTATCAAGACAATAAGATCACAGTGAATTCAAAGAATCCGAGGATATGTTCAAGTCTTAATATGGCTGGAGGAATACAGCCGGTTTTATGGTGATAGGATGCATCACAAGGAGGATGTGTTGCTGCCATATAAGTTTAGGAAGCAGGACGTATACACAACCTACAAAATGGAACACAACAGATTTCGTCTCCAGAAGCCTGTTTTATAAAATTTGGTGCTCACATTTTCTTCACTTGAAAATCAAACAGGTAATTACATTTGTTACTATTATGCACCGAGATCTATATGAAGTACATGCAGGCTATGTCCGAGTCACAAATAAATATCCGTCAATTCTTTTCTGTTCGTCCATATCATCCAGCAAGGATTTTCATAAATTTATAATTATCAAATTTCAACTCGTCTAGATGACGTACAGAAACATGGTTCCAACCATGTCTGTCACCGTGCTTTGTGACCAAATGGTTATGGTCGTTCACTTCAAATAACTTGTAGGTATGTGCTTGTTGTGTCTAATTATTTCATATGAGCAATATATCCAGCTGGCTTGCAGTGGCCGATAGTTCTACCTTGGTATCTATGCCTGCAATACAATTACTGCTCGGAGGGCCACCCAGGGTCTTCCTCCACGGTGCCTTCTTAACTTAAAAATAGTAAGTTATCAATAACCCTTTCCCTCATAGAATCACCTTGACGCAATTACCAATATGACATACATTGACAATGTTACATAGTAGCCAAACCAATGTTCATATAATAGGCCAGAATATCATGCAGTCCCAGTAATATCTATGGAGGTGGGATAGATATGATGACTACTTATCCACTGCACGATAGCTAAATGGCTGTCGTTTGTATGGATATATAATAGTACATTAACCTAAATCTCTATGAAGGAAAGGGTTAACGGGCAAACCAGCATAATCGACTACATTAGATAACGGACCGATTGCTACTTGCTAGTATTTCAATGGTCTTGGTTACAAAGAACTACTACAATCACTTTTCCACTTAAGGAGGCCTCCGTGGCTGAGTGGTTAATGTCGGTGACTTCAAAACAATTGCCCCTCATCGCTATAGGTTCGACTCCCACTGGTGTGTTGAATTCTTTCCAGCGAGGAAACTATCCAGCTGGTGTGCCATATGACCTAAATGTTAAAACTACCAAAACAAAACAAAAAAGGTTAAGTGTCCAGTCCATAGCACTTAACTGCTTGAGGACTTTTTTACTAACTGCACAATTATTAATGCTAGCCATATTGAGATGATGTGCAGAGCAAAATATTCAATCAGTTTTTGTTGTTGTTTTTTTGTTTGTTACATGGCGAAAGTCACAATATATTGGATATGTTATCTGCTCATGTGTCAAGATTACTCAGTGGGTAAAACTCATCACCTTCAATTATAGCTTTTGTTATACCTACAATTTATCTTTGCATGCTAGGCGGTCTTGACATAAGACTGTCGACAATGTGACTGCCAATAACTATTGACCAGGCCTGTGCTTAAAACCAGTCATCACTGGTCGATACAAGTCAATACTAGTTAATTTGTCGTGGGTCATTCATTTGTCATCAATATTCTACTTTAAATGACATTTCCATAATAACTGGATCTTTAGACGTGTGTGTGTTTTACGTTTATTTATCGTCGCTACCGATTGCCCATATGAGCGAAGCCTCCTGAAGAGATTAGTCATTTTAGATTTTTGGAGGATAGTGCAATGATAGACAAGTGACCCATTCCAGAGTCTCCTCTGGTTCTTTTAAGTGCACAATGTGAAGCACCGACACGAGACCTCTGTTTAACGTCCCATCTGAAAGACTGTTAATTTTATTATGGTCAGACGGGGGATCGAACCTGCGATCCCTGGATTACCAATAGCAAAGTTTGCTCAAATGGTAGGGTTAGGGTTACATTCATGTACTCTGCATCTTTACATATACTTATTTAGTACATGTCTTTAAAAAATCTCTGAAAACCCATAAAGCTCAGAGCTTTGATATTTTGCATTGTACAGTCAAACCTTGTTAACGGGTTACCTCTATTAAACAACATATGTTTTGAGAGTCCTTTCAGCATTTCAAATTGTAATATAGCGGACAATCCAGACCAATAACATAAGTACAGTGTAACACTGTCAGTGTTTGTATATAAATTATAGTGTCACCCCATATTGAAAGACCATTCCTGTAGTTTGATTGCGAAACAAGTGTTTACAGCATTAGATTAATCGTTTTTCAAGACCTCATTCCTGATGCAATCCAGCACCATGAGGGAGAGAAAAGAGGCAATGTGGAATTTAAGTGCCTAATGCTTATTACTATTAGTGTCAATTAATGATTAATGATGTTGTTTTCAATCAAGACAATGACTGTAGGTCTGGACTTGACGGGGAACCAGGGTTCCCGCTGTTGGTCGCCAATGGCACAGGTTTTGTCAAATACATGGCTTCAAATATTTATTTGAACTATATGGCTACACGTTTTTTTAATTGGCTCCATTGTTTTTCAATTGGCGACAGAAGTGGCGCAGACAAACATTCAGACAGAGGGAACTCTGTGAGCTAAAGAAAATACCGGTAGTAAATGTTGGAAAATCGGAAATGAATTCATAATTGCTCGATATGTTTTTGCAGACAAATTCATTTTCCCGATGCTCTACATGCACAAGTCTTGAGAGGGAATGTGAGAAAACCATGGACGTAAAGATTCGAGGTCATTACAAGCAACTTAAGTTTGAACATGTTGACAAACAAATGCAAGTTTACAACCTATTGCATTTACATGTAAGTTCAGACATTTGACCTATTGCATTTACATGTAAGTTCAGACATTTGACCTATTGCATTTACATGTAAGTTCAGACATTTGGCCTATTGCATCTACATGCAAGTTCAGACATTTGGCCTATTGCATCTACATGTAAGTTCAGACATTTGGCCTATCAAAGCTACATTTGATATCTAAACTATTTGTTTACATGTTATTATGTTGGGATGTATGGGATTGTCTGTGTGTCCTTCCGAATTTGTGTTCGCCTCATATTTCTTGAACCATTCGAGGGGTTTTGGAGTAACTTGGCACAAATGTTCACCATAACAAGGCGATACATGTTGAATAGTTCAGGCTTCAGACATGTTGGTTAATGATCAACGTCGCACTTATGTCAGATGGATATTTTGTTTTGTGTTGGCTTCATATCTCTTTGGGGAGGTGTGCCGGATCCGCCCTCCCTCCCCTTATATATAGCTACCATAATGTTGTTACATGAAAAATAGTTAATACATGTATAGTGTTGATCCAAAATACAAGGAAATGAGGACCCTCGTTCAGATTATCTGCCCTTGTGGCGTTGGTGGCGCTGTGAGCAAAGCGGGTCAAAGTCTATTTCCGGTTCATAAAATACTGATCAAATTGAGCGTAAAAGAAAACGGAACTCGAATTATAAATTTACTATTAGGCCCTACGTATGATACACAATGGCTTCGAAGTTCGGCAGCCTAACACTCGTTCAACTACAAAGGGAGCTGAAGAATAGAAACGCTAAGATATCGGGAAGAAAACATGAGTTGGTTGAAAGGTAATCACTGGAAATATCGATATTTTATAAACACTTTTTTATATCAGAAACTGCCCTACAGGGTGAACACTACATACCATTGTTGACGTTATTCGTCGCTCACAATGTATAAAGTGAATTCTCGATATATCTACGATTAATATTTCAGTTTAATGAGCATTTTAAGAATGTTGTACATGTGTGCAACTCCTATCGTCCCAAGCCAAATCGTCCCAAACGGCCCATTATTTCGACTGTGCCATCATTTCGGATGATAACTGGTCATAGAAAGACCATCCATAATAATTATTGTTTAATTATTTATTTTATGATGGTGCCAAGCAATGTTTGCAATTGATCAGTTATTAACCGGACTAGCAGTTAAAACTAGAATTACTGGTCGATACCGGTCAATACTGGTCGATTAAAAATTGTGATCCAAGATACATTTACAGTGTTCCGTTAATTATTTCCAAAGTATTAGTAGTGTTTTGTACTTTATTTTCTTATTTAAGTAAACATAATAAAATATTGATCTGTTGATTATTTAATGATTATTGCTGATTACAAAGTCAAATTATGTGTTCAGTCAATCAGTGGTCAGTACTTGTGCACATGATCTGATCATCATAGCGATGCCTAAGTTGCTGTGAAATATGAATATATATAGCTACATGTTATTGTATCAAATCGGTGGGACCATTTCAACAATATGTTACATTTTATGAAATACATGTACATTTATTACACATGTACATGTATATATATATATGGGTATGCATTAGGCAGTGAAACGTCAAAAGAAACCAGTCACATTTTTATTAACACCCAACTTGACGCACGCTCCAAGTTTGAGAGATATGCGGCATACATGTACTTTATTCAAATTTCTTTTAGATTGCAAAACAAGTTCTTACAGAATTGGTTTAATCACTCTCGGGACCTCATTCCTGATGGAATCCATCGCTACGAGGGAGAGATTGTTGCAAAATCCTGTATATCTTGCCTATTTTATTTACATATAAATGAAAAGTGCTCGACTTGACCACGGAATAAGCGATTTGACTTGTTGGTGGTCCGACTAGTCCATGATCGGACCATGTCCGACTTGACTATACACTATTACAATTTACATCCACTGATATGTGATTATTAACACAAGCATATGTTGCCATTCCAGGTTGGACGCCTATGACAGAAATGCAAATTTCGGACAACCAGATGTGACTGGGGCAGACTTCCAGATGACAGTACCAGCATCAGCAGACTACCGGGACCTACATGAGGAGAAACAGTTTGTGCAAATTAACATGGACAACATACAGAGGTACCTTAAACAGTTTGACAAGAAGCTGGATATTTCGGCACAGAACCTGTATGGCGAGAAATTCTTGTTGTTTGTCCGTGGTGCTGTGGATAATGACCTTTTCTTTGTTAAATCGGCATGCAGAGCAGAAATGAAAAAGTCTGTGACGTACTCCATTGATATATCGTTTGACAGATATGGATTGGTAAATGAAGCACAGTGTGAGTGTGCTGCAGGAATGGGCCCACAAGCCCACTGTAAACATGTGAATGCTGTGCTATGTGCTATGTTTGACTTCTCCACTAAAGGAACTTTCAACGTCGAAGAAACCTGCACACAAAGATTACAAACATTTCACCATGCAAAAAGGTTTAAAGGGTCGCCACTGAAAGCTCGGGATCTGCAAATTCCTGCAGCACACAAGGGCACATTGGACGATTTTGATCCACGACCAAAGGAGTTTAGGAATATGCCGGGTTATAGTGACTATTTTAGGAATACATGTTTGAACACCCCCAACATTTCGTCAACAGCCATATTCCAACTATTCCCTGCAGCAAACGCCAAAGCTGTAGCCCATGACCACGACTACTTGAAATATACACCAGAAGATGTGTTTCTCAAAGACATAAATCTGTCGTGTGTTAGTAGCAATATTATAAGAAACATTGAAATCAAAACACAAACTCAGAACACAAGCAAGGCCTGGTACCGTGAAAGAACAATTCGAATTACATCTTCCAATTTCGGTAGTGTGCAAAGCTACAGAAAAAACCGATTTTCATAAATTGTCATATACCTTAACAAGAAGTATTGACCTGAAAGTCCCAGCAATATTGCATGGGCAAAAATATGAACCAATAGCTGTTGGGAGATACATGCGTGAGAAGAAATGTGTTGTCAAAAAGTGTGGCTTATGCGTCTCTAAGGATTATCCCTACTTAGCCGCCTCCCCAGATGGTGTCGTTGGAAGCTCCTTACTAGTGGAAGTGAAGTGTCCATTTGTTGCCAAGGACAAGGAAATTTCAAATATTACTGTGCCCTATCTGAAACTACATAATGAACGCCTAAGTCTAGATAGAAACCACAACTACTATTATCAGATACAGGGTCAGTTGTTGTGTACCTGCTTAGGTGAATGTGACCTTGTTGTTTATACACTACGTGACATGAAGGTACTGAGAATTGTGAGGGATGATGCCTTCATTACCCAAATGGTGAGCAAGCTGGAGAAGTTTTATAATGACTTCCATCGTCGTACCATCCTGAATAAGCTGTACTACCAATGTGACCGATAACTTAACGAATGTGCTGAGTAACATTCAGACAACCTGTATACGACAGTGTTATGAAATGTAATATCAGGCTGTACATATTTCTGTTGAAAAATAAATGAAATTACACTGTACATTTTTTGTATACGAGTGTCCCATCTTTTATGCCAGCAATTTTAATAAAACATGCTAATGGTGATGTACGCACATTAATTTCATTTCTATTATGATTTGTTACGAAGAAACGGAGCTACCAAGACTTTCATCAACACTCAAGTAAATGTTTGATAAGGACTATAACAATTTTAAGTATATTATATCCCGGCAACCCTTTCAACATGATTCGCCACCATCCAAATATCCATTGTGCACACCACATAGTCGGGACCAAAGTTAACATCCACACATTGTATTTTTTCAAGTACCCCGACAACAGCTTAATCCTTACAATGATGGAAAACGAAGTGTCTACTGGTTGTTTTTTGTCTCCCAATATATATTAAGTACATTTTTGGTAGCATCTTCAGTGGCGGATTACCCAATAGGCAATGTATTTCGCGGCTTCCAGTCGATTGACCCAAATTGTTGTCATTGTACATGTAGCAAATTCCATTAATATAGTATTCCCTTACTACCCTTAGTATAAATATATTAATTTATTATACCTCGCATGACTATCGATGCAAAATTCCCATAGGCCAACAGTCAATATTCGCTGACCGATCAATATTTTCGTTAATATTGACCGGTCAGTCAATATATACAGAAATATTGACTACCTTCCAGTCTGAATCAGTGAAATGCTCATTGGGGTATAGCTAAAAACAAAGCACATCTCTTACGAGTAGGCGCTTATTGAAATGCATACCTAAAAGCTGCTAGATACTTACAGATGTCACTATTGTTAATGTTTACCTACAACATGTAGTTTAATATTGCATGCCCGCCTCATCATGCTCATGGACAACATGACAAATGAACAACAAGTTACATGTACATGAAAATAATATGTTTTATTTATTTCAACCACTGTTGTTTTTATAATATAACAAGATATATATACATTTGTATATTAAAATAATTTCATGGACGTAGTAAGTTGTGCTTTAATGTAATGCTTTAGCGATACCCCCCCCCCTTCCATCAAAAAGACAGGTAGGGCTTTACATGAAAATCCTAGGTAAATGTAGGACATTCATCCCTCTCCCATGCCACCCCATGGGGCAATGCCTCCAGAAGTGAATTAATAGATTATATTCGGGAGGATAGTGTACAAGCGGAGCATCAGATCGGATCAGTGCTTAAATGCAACACACAAACACAACACACACACACAAATGGTTCATAGTGCACACGAGTAACATCGGATATGTGCTTACACAGGGTTCATAGTGCACACGAGTAACATCGGATATGTGCTTACACACGGTTCATAGTGCACACGAGTAACATCGGATATGTGCTTACACACGGTTCATAGTGCACACGAGTAACATCGGATATGTGCTTACACACGGTTCATAGTGCACACGAGTAACATCGGATATGTGCTTACACAGGGTTCATAGTGCACACGAGTAACATCGGATATGTGCTTACACAGGGTTCATAGTGCACATGAGTAACATCGGATATGTGCTTACATGTGATTAGGAATTACACAGGCCAGAAAAATGCCACGTTCCCTTTTGAAAGGTGCCACGTTCCCTTTTGAAAGGCGGAAGCTCAAACAAAATGTACATTGTTTATACATTCATTTTCCACATGGAGCTACCAGCATAATTGTCATTGCACTTCAGTGTTATAATAAGTATTAAAGCATATTTACAGTCAATTGTTCCACGTCTATAAATAAAACGAGGCAACCACGACTTGGATATGGAGCCTTACAAATCCCAGGCATTTTTTGCAGGTGTTGCAAATACAGATACATATGTATTGATAACAGTTACAATGTAAATAGATATGTTTGACCAAAATACATATCCTATTACTATATAGATCAGTTTGTTTCAATAAGACACCTTTAAAATATAATCAAATACATTTATTGGAGATGTAAAAAAGTAGTGTCCTTATCTATATATACATTGTAGATCTTGTTTGGCGGTGTACATGTATAAGATTCAGTTAAAAGTGAAATTAAACATCTCTTTAAATAGTAGTAGATATCTTGAATTGTCATTAACTCTGCATGCTGGGTAAAATAAATGATATACATAGTTCAAATTATTGTAACAGATGACAATTTATTGTACATCTGGTTATTATTTTCAAGTATATATTCCGTTAGGATAAGTTTACAGTCAAACCTGTTTTAAGCAACCAGTCAAGGTAATCACAGAGTGGCTGCTTAGTACAGGTGGTTGCTTAATAGAGGTCAAATGTATAATAAAACAACATATTTGGAAAGTGGCTGCTGAATACAGTTTGGCTGCTTAATGGAGGTGACCACTAACACAGGTTTAACTGTAAACATATTCCAACAGGATATATACATGTACTTCCAGGAAAATGATAACCTTGACAAACAGATATAATGCGTATTAGAAAATAAGATCTGTTTGTCTAACCCGATATTGTGGACTACTAGATATCTTATATAGTATGTGTTGGACATCATCATGCGTTAGTTTTACCTTACATACATAAGCATCCCTAGGAATAATACATTTCCGAAAATTGCACAACATGAAACATACAAACACAATTTCTGAAGCAAGTTTTGTTTCCGTGCACGACATAGGTTCAGTTAAGATTCTGTATGTCTTGCCCAGTCCAATAATCCTTTCTATATGAACGCGTTTACTGGCAATTTTTCTGTCCTTCAATACTGTTGCTTGGTTCATGCGATTTTTTTAGAGAAGAATGTAGGAATGTTGATGGCAACATCTATTGGAGCAAAGATGTCCTGAACATTAAATCCTTTGTCGGCCATTATCGAATCACCAGGGTCACACTGACTTACGAGTTCACTCCGCTCAACTATCTGCCTGTCACTGGTTGATCCACCATAGGCTGGCTACACATAAGAAACTAGTCCACCGGGTGAAGCGCCAATGAGACATTTTATCGTGTTCCTGTTCTTATATGTCGAAAAAGTCGACTGTTGCGTTTTTGGGGCTTTAGGTTTTTTGATGGGGCACTCTGTACCGTCGACGATTACCCTAGTTGTTGGAAACTTCTCAAAGAAACTAGTGGGGGCAAAGTGATGAACTAGCTCTCTCTCTGGCCATAGATCAAGTTCTCTCCACTGCTTCGACATGAAGACAATCCATTAATGACAATGTTACTGACGGTCGTTTCCGATATGCCGAACAGGCGCGATAACTCAAATGTTGTTGTGTGACGGCGCAGCTTCATGAGAAGTAGAAAAAACTGATCTGGGACACAGACAGTCACAACCTGATGGTAGATATAGTTCAAATTGTAAGCGGCTGGTCCAAGTGTCCTTAACACAAAGAGAAACTTAGCATAATGTTCTAATCCTGTGTAGAAGTATATGGCTTCGTCATCAGTACGAAAGTTATCAATTGAAAATAGTGGCTGTGCAGGTGTCTGTGCAGCAAAATCTATCACTTGCTTCGGACACACTTCATTTTCAATCATGTCCACATCTACATGTACACTATCCACACAAGTTTCTGACAGTGTGGTACAAACTTCAACCTCCTCAGATACATCATTGACATTGAATGCCAGGTCAGCAATGATGTCGTCGGGCTGATTTACACAGGTCTTGTTGCCAAACAACATCTTCTTGGTGGACCTCCCCTTCACCCGTCGTGTACGTGCGCCCGATTCTGGTGTAGGCGCATCTGTCCAGCTGAACTGAGATGGAACAGCGTCTTTTTTCAGGCGTCGTACAGTTGGAGTTGTACCTGCAAATATACAAGAATACAGTTAGCAAAGTTACAGGCAACGTTGTTATAACATACAGAGTGCACAAACATTATTATATGATATTTTCAGTAAATGGCCAATTAAAGACGACACGATTATGGATGCTGTATTGGAAACTTGACATTTTCCGAGAAAATGCACAAATAAATTCCTTGTGCCGGTCTAAGGATGCAAACATTTGTTGTCATTAATTTTCATTGAACTCTACATGTCTGTTAAAAGGTTTAGTTTGAACAAGAAATGTGTCCGCAGCACACACATGCCCGTAACAAACTTCCCTGTAGAGTATTCACCCCTAACATTATGGCAGTGAGTGAAACCTAGTGTCTGTAATACAAATTCCCCATATACTATTACATGGTGTTATTCCATCACAGAGATCCTCCATCAAACCCATCATTTTTGCTTGCAGTAATAGTTTATACAAATTTATTTTTTTTACTGCAAATTCCTGATGGAATCCATCGCCATGAGGGAGAGAGGAGGCATGAGGGTTAAGTGTCTTGCCTAAGGGTGGTTCTTCCGGCGGGTCTAGAAATTACAACCTCTTGTATTCAAGGCAGACACTGTATCCCATTACACCACGGATGAACTACAGTAAGTTCAGGCAATGCATAATCCCCAGTTTATACTAATTTATTTTAGTTCAATTGCGAAACAAGTTCTTACAACATTAGTTAAATCGCTCTCGAGACCTCATTCCTGATGGAATCTATCGCCACGAGGGATAGAGAAGAGGCAATGTGGAATTTAAATGCCTTGCCTAAGGACACGATCGTAACGGCTCCAGCTGGGCACGAACTCCGGGTCTTTGCACCTGAAGCGAATGCGCTACCACGACATCCACAACTGTTTTGTTAACTTGATATATGTTCCTGGTTTTAGGCTAATGTTATATATATCCGAAAGTTTTTTGTATCTTGTACTTGAACAGACGATATGTTTAGTAACTGGTGCAAAGTCATGACTTATCTACTTAATGGTTTTCCGAAAGTCAATGGCTTGATTCCCAAACGCTACATGTCACTGGTATACATGCAGTCTTGCAAATACTCGTAACATAACCCAACATCCAGTCCAGTTCTTTGTTGACATTGGGTTACATTATTGTACATGTACCCAACAGTCCTGGTTACACGGTGCTTTACAGACTGCTGTAATATCAAAGCGGCATTACTTTGAATAAGTTTGTATTACTACTACATGGAACCTACCAGCGCAACATGAACCTGACTTATATAGTTCATACAGGCCATATATAAGTAGCACTCCTATAATTATAAACACATGGACTTGTGCTGAGAAAAAATGTTTGGCTGTGCTGGGAAAAATCTGCCTACACTGCAGACCTGTTAGTTTGAACCCTGCTGGGTTTACAGGAGGCAGTATTTCTCATCTAATATGACACATAATGTGTGAACAATGAAGTCATATTATCCCGATTAGGTAAAACGACCAGCCGTCCGAATTTTGGTGCAGCATAATTGGGGCGAAACTACCCTGGAACGCATTACGACTTCATCTCGGGTAATCATTACAAGACACTCGATACGATTCAATTATTACGTGTATATATATTTATACCGCAAACAAGATTTACATACCACGATACGTTAGCGTGCTATAATCTTCTTCCAGAAAATGTCTACCACACACAACACTGTGGCTACTTGGTTCCCATTTTCTGTGCTTCGCCTGACACCGTTTGATGGCCTGAATCCACTGTTCTCTTCGTGCATCTGTTGGAAACGCATGCCCTCCTCGATTACAACAATTTGGAACACAACAGCCGGTATTCGGCATGATTATTTTAACTTTAAAAGCGAGTTTATAGTTCTAGCAATGGCGATAACAATATCAATCAGCTGAATGTTGACCCGCTTTGGCTACAGCGCCACCTGGCAGCTCGATCAGGGGAAGTAATCAAGCGAGGTTCCTCATTGGATATAAATGGCCTTCTTGAATGTGATTTCAACTTCACTTAAAATTGTGGTTACTTTGTGACTGGTAGAAACAGAAGAATATCCAACTGTCTTTTGTAGTCATTGCATATTTGGAGGCAATAAAATATAATATCTACTTACCGCAATTACTCTAATAGAGGACAATGGATGTGTCAATGTTATCTAGGAAAATGTTTGACATTTACTATTATGAGAATTACAGAGTTTATGCTGAAATATTAAGGAAACACAGTTTGAAATGTACATGTATTAGAATCATTACCATGTCTGTATTAAACCAGGGTTAAAAAGTGGCAGAACAGGAAATTATGTTCATATAGATCTGATTCTTTTGCAAACTGTTGCATAATATATTTCCAACACTGACTTTAGTAATGCCGCCTTCTAAATTAAAAATTAATAAAAAATAGATGCCATCATACATGCGTAATGGCTTGCATGCAAGTTTATGTGGTTTGAAACTTAAAATCAATACGCTCAGGACTAAATGGGGCATATTTATACAGTGGTGTCTGTATCATTGCACTATCCTCCAACAATCTAAAATGACTAATCTCTTCAGGAGGCGTTGCTCATATGGGCAACTGGTAGCGACGATAAATAAACGTGAAACACAAAAATGGAATTAGGTCATAGCTGCAATGTCAAGGTGTAAGTAGCAGAACACAGTCTCCTCGGGAAATATGTTTTTGTTATATTTTAGTTTAAAAATTGTTTAAGTGAGACCGTCGCACTAAAATCTTACACTTAGGACATGTTTTACCACAATTTTTATAACTTTTTAACGAAATGTCCGATTAAGCTGAAACTTTGTGTGAATTGTAAGCACTATTGGACACAAATAACAGACCAACAGATTATTTATATGTCTAAAACTATTTTATTTATTCAGTATTAAACAAATGGCATCATTTTTTTGGAAATCGCCCATTTGAAGCACCAGTATGATGTCTAGTGTTGAAATTCTGTTGCGGTTGGATGATTTTTGGGTGGATTTACGGCCATTTGAACATTTTTATAAAACACGTCCAGCCTTCTGTTCATCCAAACTTCATAATACTGCCTATGACCATTTTATTGCAATAACTCTTTTATTACTCTACTGAAGGGGGTGGGGAGATATATATATTTTTGGAAATCAATTTGTAGTGTGGTCTTTTCAATTGTCTGTCCGTCGGCATGCACATAATTTATGTGTGTGTGTGGCCTACATTACAGTAGGTGGGGCATGTATGTGTTGTGGGAGTCGGGAGGTATCCACCCGTCGTCAACAATTCTTATACCCTAACCTGGTTTTCATGGAATTTCCAAGTCTTATTTTTTCTGTGGTTGAAATATTGCTCGGCATATATAGTCAGTATTCTTTTTATTGTACAGGTAAGACTTTGATGCCACATTTTGTTGGTAGGCTGAGTTTCCTGCTTCATCCCATGTTAATGAGTCAGAAATGCATTTTGTACTGACCCAAACAAAACCCAATAAGCTGCTAATAGACCGGATTTAGTGGTCTTTTCCCATGCAAATGATCTAATACTAGTAAACCAATAATAAACCAGTAATATCTCGGAAATATGCAAGTGAGTTGATATCAAACCACTAATAAACTGGCTTAATAGACTGTGCAACCATTCAATATGTTCACGGTCAAAATTGTAGGTGCACTGAATTCTATCTTGGTCTCAGACCGATTTTGTTTGGTCTTGAAATCCGATGAACATTTGATTATCACCGATTATGGTAGAAAAATATATACAAGGAGTTGCATTGACAAATAAAGGTCATAGTAATACTATCATACCTACTAATAACAAGCACTTTTAAACCATGGCTTCTAAAATTCTAAACAAACGCCAGTTTCCTGGTCCAGGACCGAATTTTAAAATGGCAGACCAAAAAATTGGTCCAGAAAATTGTTGAAAAAGCTAAGAAATCGTTCAAAATACATTTTTCTTCCAAACCTAAATTGGTCAATATAATCTATTGATAAGGTGTATACATTTGTTCACACCTGTTAACGGTCTTAGATCGATATGCGACCTGCTTGACTGATTCCTGTTGATTGCCCATATTGTCCGATAATCCCAAAGCCATACATTAATCAGAGACAGACGTCCCCCCGCCCCCCAAGGTAGCCTGGGAACAGACGTTGATCTATTTTGCCTGGTCAGTCAAATAAATATATTTTAACGCCGAGACTATTAATTGGGCCGTATTGAGTTTCCGATCATATCAACACGCCTAGGGAAAAGTGGGGGATTGTCTTGTGTAATTAGTGCCTCACATTTATCTTATTAATAGGCCTATTAGCATGTGACTTAATTAATGATGTACTTTAATTGAAAGCGAGGCACTGCAATGTTGATAAAACTTTATAATTGGCCGCCCTTGTTTACGGGTCAACGGAATGATAAATAGTGTTAAAAAGTACAATGTGTGTCTGATTTGACATATTTACTCGATATTTAAGTTGTCCTTAGTTCAATTACGCCAAATCAATCCATTACTATCTAAATGTAATATTTAAAATCCGCCATCTCGTCAATATAACACAGAAACGGGACATTATGTTTGCAATGTAAATGAGTCTATGGGAGCATTTGTGTATATTCGGAAATGATGGTATATAATCTTGCCTGTTTGGCGATTTCCAATGAATTCCGTTTCTATATTTAGCGATATTATCTCGTAGAGAAGAGTTGTCGTTCTTCAAATCTACACCCTCATAAAAGTGTGTGTAAGTAGATGGCGCTACGATCGGAAATCCAGTTTCCCCAGGCTGTGATTTTGCCAGAAGTTAAAAAGTGAAAAATCGACAGGTTGGAACCCAGGCACCCCCAAGATACTAAATTGTAAAACCGTGATTTATATAAGGGAAGTAACTGCTACGAAGCTTTTTGAAATTACAATGGGTGCGGTGCGTGTTTAAAAAATATATGGGGGACAGATTCTTTATGCCTGGCGAAGTGCCAGTGGCAATTCTAGAATATAATTGCATTAAAACAGATTTTGATTTGAGCTCCATTGTATATATTTCAGACAATAAACCAAGTAGATCTAATGAAAACAATATGTGTCGGGTATTGTAAATCATGGCCAAGGAATTTTCAGCACGTTTGTCGACTATAATCAGTTTGCCCATGACCCCCCAATCTGTCTATCAACATAATTCTGAAGACATTAAAGAAAGTAGCTGACCAGCAGGTAGGAACATTTGAATTATAAATTATTGTTATGTATTGTTGTAGATGAATGGAGAGCTATTGCAATACTGTCAAAAAGTGATTTGATTTTGGAAGAAATCATTCAAGGCTTTTTGTCACCATAGTACCCACCCCCATTTACTAATAACTACAGTAAACTATTCTGGCCAGTACCGTATTTAGCTGTGTATAGTGCGCACATTTCTTACTGAAATCCTCATCCATTTTATCTACTGCGCATTATACACCAGTACAGACATCAGGTCATTTTTTTCCGGACCAAAATTTCGTGAAAAAACTGAAATTCGACCCAAACGGCCCACAGTCATTCTATAAGTTGTTACATTCGACAATCGTTATAAACTAGCTATTAAAACCAGTTGCCGATAGTCTATATAAATAAATCAAATGAATAAGACCACAAAATTAGCATATATTTCGTTTATTTTGGCAAACTTTGATGAATTTAATTGAAACGGTAAATGCATAAAAAAAATGGCGATTTTGATAACATCACGTGGTTTTATCGTATGTAATATTTCCCGTACTTTTCGCGTACTTCGCCGTACAATGTACAATGCATTGCATAATAAAAAAACTTTTGGCTGCAGTATTTCAATTGATTGTAGCGATAATTAATTTCGACAAACCTTTCACAATGGGTCCCAGTTAATTAGGTAGGCTTCACGTGTTGAGAAGTTTGAGCATCTGCTGACATGTTTGAGAACGTGTTGAGATGTTTGAGAACGTGTCGAGAAATTTGAGCAGGTGTGCCCGAGTGGTTACCGTTACTCGATGAGGTATATCTCGAGTGATTAATATAAGTTGTAAAAATCACGGAGCACAATTTTTAGCGATTTTTGAGAAATGTTAAATTTTGACTTGGAAAATTGCGTTTTTCACGTGCGCAGTATACATAGGAACTCAGTTTTTCCGCCGATTTTCGTGCCAGATCGTGGGTGCGCACTATACACGGTAGCGCACTATACACAGCTAAATACGGTAACTAAAAAATTAAGCAGATAGTGCTATTCTCTAGTTTCGCATTGCGATGTACATTCATACCCGAAGAAAATGTTATCAAATTCAAGATGCAACTTACTTGTTTCTATGTGTAGATTTGGGGGGGGGGGGGTGGAGATCAGATCCTAAATGGCCAACATGCTACTAGAAATATATTATATTTATAATTAGTATGTGCAGGTCATGAAAAATAATTCATTCGATCCCCCGTATTTAGTATTGAATGAGACTTGAACCTGTAGGCCTTATTGTTTATTCATTTTATAACCGGTGTCATATAGATCATTATTCTATAATAGATTATGGACCTGCGGGTCACTTTTTCCTATAGAATAATTATACAGACAGTGTCATATAGAATATTGCCCCCACTCAAGATGACCCGCGGGTCATTATTCAGCCATAGAATATTGACCCCCCCTTGTGGAAAAATGTTAGTTATCACTGTTTAAGGCCTAACAACATATATTTTGATTCAACGATGTACAGAATAATATAAATCTGAAAAAAAAGTATGCAGATAATTTGTCTCTTTATCAATTTCTAAAGATGATCATGGGGTGGTGTGTGCGGCGGCACGATTTACCCAATTCCACCCAAATCTACATGTGTTTGTGCTTTATACAGGTAAATAAAGTTATATATCCCATACTTATAGGACTAAAAACTTCATTGTGTCATTTTAAGTCGTGTTTTGTACAAATAATGCACTAAATCGATCTTTTTACATTCGGTCAAGGGAGGCTACTGCTATGCAACATATAAGGGACATAACATATATAGTTTTACAATATGATTTTTCCATGAATATAATTATGCACTTACCGTGTGTACATGATGTATTCCATCTGTTCAAGATACCTTGAGATCCAGGACTGTGGTAGAAGGTCAACGCCAATGTGGTCTTGGTTAATCTCGGGGGCAATGATATATCGGCCACGTCTACACCCAGGGAAATATTCAACTATGCAGTATTGTTGAATATATACAGTCGTCGGGTGTAACAGAAGTCTTCATAGCAGAGGTCATCACCCGTGGAAACTTAAAATGACACAATGAAGTTTTTAGTCTGTAAGTATGGGATATATAACTTTATTTACCTGTATAAAGCCCAAACACATGTAGATTTGTGTGGAATTGGGTAGAATTGGGTGGAATTGGGTAAATCGTGCCACCCGGTGGGTGCTGTATAACTAGGAGGTTCACATAATGCATAATATTTACACAGACAAACATAAAACAAATAGGAACAATCACCCCCACCCCCCTATGTATACACTGAACATCAATGCCATAGAATAATGACCCCCTCTATGTGTAGACTATATGAGATTGTCACTTTTCGATGCCATGGAATAATGACCCCCTCTATGTGTAGACTATATGAGAGTGTCACTTTTCGATGCCATGGAATAATGACCCCCTCTATGTGTAGACTATATGAGAGTGTCACTTTTCGATGCCATGGAATAATGACCCCCTCTATGTGTAGACTATATGAGAGTGTCACTTTTCGATGCCATGGAATAATGACCCCCTCTATGTGTAGACTATATGAGAGTGTCACTTTTCGATGCCATGGAATAATGACCCCCTCTATGTGTAGACTATATGAGAGTGTCACTTTTCAATGCCATGGAATAATGACCCCCTCTATGTGTAGACTATATGAGAGTGTCACTTTTCAATGCCATGGAATAATGACCCCCTCTATGTGTAGACTATATGAGAGTGTCACTTTTCGATGCCATGGAATAATGACCCCCTCTATGTGTAGACTATATGAGAGTGTCACTTTTCGATGCCATGGAATAATGACCCCCTCTATGTGTAGACTATATGAGAGTGTCACTTTTCGATGCCATGGAATAATGACCCCCTCTATGTGTAGACTATATGAGAGTGTCACTTTTCGATGCCATGGAATAATGACCCCCTCTATGTGTAGACTATATGAGAGTGTCACTTTTCGATGCCATAGAATAATGACCCCCTCTATGTGTAGACTATATGAGAGTGTCACTTTTCGATGCCATGGAATAATGACCCCCTCTATGTGTAGACTATATGAGGGTCACTTTTCGATGCCATGGAATAATGACCCCCTCTATGTGTAGACTATATGAGAGTGTCACTTTTCGATGCCATGGAATAATGACCCCCTCTATGTGTAGACTATATGAGAGGGTCACTTTTCGATGCCATGGAATAATGACCCCCTCTATGTGTAGACTATATGAGAGTGTCACTTTTCGATGCCATAGAATAATGACCCCCTCTATGTGTAGACTATATGAGAGTGTCACTTTTCGATGCCATGGAATAATGACCCCCTCTATGTGTAGACTATATGAGAGGGTCACTTTTCGATGCCATAGAATAATGACCCCCTCTATGTGTAGACTATATGAGAGTGTCACTTTTCGATGCCATAGAATAATGACCCCCTCTATGTGTAGACTATATGAGAGGGTCACTTTTCGATGCCATGGAATAATGACCCCCTCTATGTGTAGACTATATGAGAGGGTCACTTTTCGATGCCATGGAATAATGACCCCCTCTATGTGTAGACTATATGAGAGGGTCACTTTTCGATGCCATAGAATAATGACCCCCTCTATGTGTAGACTATATGAGAGGGTCACTTTTCGATGCCATGGAATAATGACCCCCTCTATGTGTAGACTATATGAGAGGGTCACTTTTCGATGCCATGGAATAATGACCCCCTCTATGTGTAGACTATATGAGAGGGTCACTTTTCGATGCCATAGAATAATGACCCCCTCTATGTGTAGACTATATGAGAGTGTCACTTTTCGATGCCATGGAATAATGACCCCCTCTATGTGTAGACTATATGAGAGGGTCACTTTTCGATGCCATGGAATAATGACCCCCTCTATGTGTAGACTATATGAGAGTGTCACTTTTCGATGCCATGGAATAATGACCCCTCTATGTGTAGACTATATGAGAGGGTCACTTTTCGATGCCATGGAATAATGACCCCTCTATGTGTAGACTATATAAGAGAGGGTCACTTTTCAATGCCATAGAATAATGACCCCTCTATGTGTAGACTATATGAGAGAGAGGGTCACTTTTCGATGCCATAGAATAATGACCCCTCTATGTGTAGACTATATGAGAAGGGTCACTTTTCGATGCCATAGAATAATGCCCCCTCTATGTGTAGACTATATGAGAGGGTCACTTTTCGATGCCATGGAATAATGACCCCCTCTATGTGTAGACTATATGAGAGGGTCACTTTTCGATGCCATGGAATAATGACCCCCTCTATGTGTAGACTATATGAGAGGGTCACTTTTCGATGCTATGGAATAATGACCCCCTCTATGTGTAGACTATATGAGAGGGTCACTTTTCGATGCCATGGAATAATGACCCCCTCTATGTGTAGACTATATGAGAGGGTCACTTTTCGATGCTATGGAATAATGACCCCCTCTATGTGTAGACTATATGAGAGGGTCACTTTTCGATGCCATAGAATAATGACCCCCTCTATGTGTAGACTATATGAGAGGGTCACTTTTCGATGCCATGGAATAATGACCACCTGGAATGGGTCTCTCTGTCTATCATTGCACTATTCTCAAAAAATCTAAAATAACTAATCTCATCAGGAGGCGTCGTTCATATGGGCAACCGATAGCGACGATAAATAAACGTAAAACACACTCACACTATGGATGCTTCTACAGCAGAAATTGATGCATATTTCTTTAACAAATTTAATTAATATGTTATCCACTTATTATTGCAAACTATTCTTATCATGTTTATTCATATTCTCTTAATCTGTGCACAATTATGTAATATGTTGTTAACAATTGTAATTCTGACTATTGTGGACTATTGTCTTCTTTGCCACAGGTGTGAAAAGCAATACAACCTTATTTTTAGGGAACTGCAACCAACAGTGACACTTCCTGTGTTCCCAATACACTGGTTACATGTTTTATATCATTCATAAAAAGTAATATTTTAATATTGTATGATCAAGGACAGACAACATTATATTTTATAACGTGTGCCTCCCTATGTATTCAGTGCAAGAACCTGTTCCATGCATACATGTAAAATGTGACCCCAAAAATTTAGATTATCTGATTGAGGGTAGGTCACTTTTCCATGCCATAGAATTATGACCCCCCTATATGTAAATTATCCGAGTAAAGGCAGGTCAAACTTTCATGCCATAGAATAATGTCCCCCCTACAATTATGTAAACTATATGAGTGAGGGGGGGGGTCACTTTTCCATGCCATAGAATAGTGACCCCCTGTGTGTAAACTATGAGTGAGTAGGTCGTTTTTCCATGCCATAAAATAATGACCCCCCTATGTTTACACAGTACGAGTGATGGCGGTCACTTTTCCATGCCATAGAATAATGACCCCCTGTATGTAAACTATACGAGTGAGTGGGTCGCTTTTCCATGCCATAAAATAATGACCCCCCTATGTTTACACAGTACGAGTGACGGTGGATCACTTTTCCATGCCATAGAATAATTACCCCCTGTATGTAAACTGAATGTAGGACGTTTTGGCCAGCGGACGTTTTGGCCAGGACGTTTTGGCCCGGATGTTTTGGCCAGCGGACGTTTTGGTCAGCTGGGTTTTCATTGTAGGACGTTTTGGCCAAAATGAGTTTTTGAGGGGAAAATTTTTTATTTAAGTTAAAACAAAAACTTAAGTAATTTCGAGAATACGGCCCAGGATGGCTCTATTTAGCAAGTGGGTGATGCTGTGCTTTCAGAAGTATTTGATTTACTCAGTTGAACTACTTTGAATTTAATTACGAATTGCAATTCCAATAATGTGAGGGGAAATTTTCTGTTTTGGTTGTTAATGTAACACCTTTGAAGTATTTGATTTACTCAGTTGAACTACTTTGAATTTAATTACGAATTGCAATTCCAATAATGTGAAACCTTTGAAGTATTTGATCTACTCAATTGAACTACTTTGAGATAAATGCAATTACTAAATATCCTCTTTGAACTCCACTAATTGAAATTATTGTTATTGCAATTTGTATTTAACTGTAGGTGATAATTTTTGGGTAGGAACACTAAATTCTCAGCCCTCTCACAACTTTCTCATAACAATCTCTACTGTTCCACAATGGAGATCATCAACACCAAACGCGGCGGCAAAAAACTATGTCTAGATGGTTTGATGTACACTGTCAAGGTCGAGTCCAAAACCAAAGATGAAATCAAATGGCGATGTGTCCGTCGAGTAGCTGACTCCTGCTGTGCAATTCTACAGACGACCAAAGGCTTCGAGCAGCCCCAAGTCATCAAAGAACACAATCATCTTGCAGACCACACATCAGTAGCTGTAGAAAAGTTGCGTCAGGGTATGAAAGAGCAAGCCTGCACCACCAACGACAAACCAAACCAGATCTTCACCTTCTCTACTGCTGCGGCTCCTGACGAAGTCAAGACCAGACTCCCCACTGCAGACACGGTCAAGAGAGTCCTGCGACGCACCAGAGCAGCACATCGACCCAAAGATCCACAAGACTTGGTGATCGAGAACCAGTGGACCCAAACTGCCGGTGATGCTCCTACTGCCTTCTTGCACTTTGACAACGGCCCTGATGCTGACGAGAGAGTTGTCGTCTTTTCTACACAAGACCATCTTCAACGCCTTGCATCCTGTGACACCTGGTGTATGGACGGTACATTTGCAGTGGCTCCTCACCTCTTCGGCCAACTCTATGTCATCCACGGTTCTGTCAACGGTGTCTTCCTGCCACTCGTCTATGCCCTCCTCCAACGCAAGACCCAGACAACCTACGAGACACTTCTCAACGTTCTCGACCAGGCTGGCTGTGATCCCTCTGTGATAATCATAGACTTTGAACGTAGTGTAGAAAATGCAATTACTTCTATTTTTGGTGAACATGTCAATGTACAATTTTGTTTCTATCATCTCACTCAATGTATCTGGCGTAAAATCCAATTGTTAGGTCTCACTGAAATGTATGTAAATGATGATGATTTTAGATTGTTCTGTGGTCAGATTGATGCTCTTGCCTTTCTTCCAGTTGATGACGTTGCAGAGGGGATGTCCTACCTCAGAGACAACTGCCCAGATGAAGCTGCCGACCTCCTTGACTACTTTGATTCCACCTATGTCTCTGGCCAACTCAGACCGCGGCGGCAACAAGATGAGCTTCGCCTAGCCTTCAGACGCACACCACCGATGTTCCAACCCGCTCGCTGGAACCAGCATGATGTGACACTTGCCAACCAACCCAGAACCAACAACATCTGTGAGGGGTTCAACAACAAGTTCATGCAGCTGGTCGGCCAAGATCACCCCACCATCTGGAAGCTAATCGAAGTTCTTCAAGCTGAGTGTGCCCGTGTCTCCACTGTGATGCTGCAAGATGACTGTGGCATCAGACCCAAGAAGCGCACCAAAAAGGTCTACACTGAACTTCAAAACCGTCTCCACAACCTGTGCCAAGACATAGCATCCGGCAGAAAAACCATCCCCCAATTCCTGCGAGGTGTTTCCCATAACCTCCGTGCTGGCCAACCAAATGTATGAATGTATTATGTACTTGACTTTTAATAAATGAAATACATCTTATACTTCTAACAACCAAAACAGAAAATTTCCCCTCAAAAACTCATTTTGGCCAAAACGTCCTACCCTGAAACCCAGCTGGCCAAAACGTCCGCTGGCCAAAACGTCCGGGCCAAAACGTCCGCTGGCCAAAACGTCCGTTCACCATGTAAACTATACGAGTGAGTGGGTCACTTTTCCATGCCATAAAATAATGACCCCCCTATGTTTACACAGTACGAGTGACGGCGGGTCACTTTTCCATGCCATAAAATAATGACCTCCCCCTGTGTGTAAACTATATGAGTGATGGCGGGTCACTTTTCCATGCCATAGAATAATCACCCCCATATGTGTAGATTATAATAGGAAGGGGTCACTATCCATATCATAGAATAATCACCTCCATATGTGTAGAGTATATGAGTGGGAGGGGTTCACTATCTATATCATAGAATAATCACCCCATATGTGTATATTACATTAGAGGGAGGGGGTCACTATCTATATCATAGAATAGTTTTGCAATATGCTCAATGACGAAATCTGCAGACTAATTGGCATCGACCATCGCAGGACAAGTGCATATCGCCCCCAAACAAATGGTTTAATGGAAAGGTTTAATCAAACACTTGTCCATACATTGGTAAAATATACCAATTATGAGCAAAATAATTGGGACAACTTCATCCATCCCGCTTTACTGGCTTATCGATATGGCCTGGAAAAATGACCCCCCTCACTTTATAGTTTACATACCGAGTGGTAATTATTCTATGGCATGGAAAAGTGAACCCTCACTCATATAATTAATATACAGGAGGGGGGTCATTATTCTATGGCATGGAAAAGTGACCCGCCCTCACTCGTATAGTTTACATAATGGGGGGTCATTATTCTATGGCATGGAAAAGTGACCCCACCTCACTCATATAGTACTGGGGGTCATTATGCTATGGCATGGAAAAGTTAATATACTGGGGGGGGGGTCATTATTCTATGGCATGGAAAAGTGACCCCCCCTCACTCGAATTGTTTACATACTGGGGGGTCATTATTCTATGGCATGGAAAAGTGACCCCCCCTCACTCGTATTGTTTACATACTGGGGGGTCATTATTCTATGGCATGGAAAAGTGCCCCCCCCTTACTCGTATAGTTTACACATTGAGGGGTCATTATTCTATGGCATAGAAAAGTGACCCCCTCACTCATATAGTTTGCATACTGGGGGGTCATTATTCTATGGCATGTAAAAGTGACCTACCCTCAATCAGATAATCTACACTAAGGGGGTTGGTCATATTCTATGCATGGAACAGTTTCTTGCACTGGGAGGCACATGTTATAAAACATAATGTTATCTGTCCTTGCTCATACAATAATAAAATATTATGTATTATGAATGATATAAAACATGTAACACAGAAAGTGTCAGTTGATTGCAGTGCTCCAACAATAAGGTTTTATTGCTTTATAATGGGGATATTCACACCAGTGGCAAAATTAGTTGGCCACACCAGTCAGAATTATAATGGTTAACAGCATCTATTATATAGTTATACATAAGTTTGAAAACCTCTTGTCTAAAAGCTCTAAACATGTAATAGAAAATACAGCAAAGTTTATATATTATGCAAGTATTATAGGGACAGGAAACTAATTACAGCTAGATAATGGACATATGCATTCATATTTCACAAAACAGTTATTTAACGAGATAGAGATCAGTATAATCGTTAATATATGTGTCTTTATCTTGTGAAATGCAGGGAAAAATTGTACAATATTATATACAATTAAACCGATGTTAGCGTTCACTTCTTTTAAGCAGCCAATCCGTATTAATAAGCCAGTTTGGATATTCCCAATATATGTTATACATTTTACCTCTATTAAGCAGTCTCGTATGTAACTTTCTGTGATTCCCTTGGCCGGCTGCTTAAGAAAGGTTTGTCTAAAGTGCTGAATGGAAACTACACTACTTATAAATACATTAAAATGTCATGTATGTCATTCATTAAACCAATGTATTGTAACACTATAATATATAGATATTTTATATTTTAGTACATATAAATATCCAAAATACAATCAATCATTCAATAAACGAGCACATCCGTTAACTGCGACGTAGTAATTGATAGTACCACCATGTAAATCAAAAAACTTGTGAGAACATTTTTCTACTTCATTGAAGTATAAGGCGATTTAAAGATAACGACCTATATACTACTGGTAGTATTTAACTGATAGTACTACTTTCCTCTAAAATCTCGTGCAAAAAATACTTTAATCATTGAGGCTCATGAATGAAATTACACAACGACCTACAGACGACATTTTTCATAAAGTTTGATTTTTCATACATATGAATGAGCTAGCATGAGAAATACTCATATATCATTCATTTATTTGCTTTCAAATGATCCTTTTCAAAGTTCATACGTACACGCTTCTCCAAAACTACTCCATTATAAACCATGTTTTCACTTTTTCACAATACATGTATATGTATTTTATCTGTATAATTATGCTATAAGCATCAGCTGATGTCTTAATGCAATAAATGTTGTTGTTGTTGTTGTATATATGTACACATTTTCTGGCAAGTTTAAGAGAACATGCATGAATATGATAAGAATGGTTAGTACTGTGCTATTTTTATGGTATTTATTTTGAATTGCATGGTTTCAAATACCAATTAAGTGGAGTGTATGTCTTTTTTCATACATAAATTCAATATAATTTTATTGATAATTGTTAATTTTATAGCTTATGCAAATATTAATAAAATATATTGATAACATTGTTTTTGTAGGCTTTTGGGATGGTGGTCATTATTCTATAAGGAGGGGTCATTATTCTATAATAGAATATGGGTCATTATTTTGGTGGGTCAATATTCTATATGACACCGTGACCATGTTTGTCTACAATAATAATAATATCCATTTTCTTCATACTTGTTGGCATAATTTCTAATTCAGTTCCGATTGCCTCCCTAATACTCGAGCTTGGATTTGTAAAATGTTCTGATTTTATCAATTTCACTCTTATTGAAGTAATTAGTATGCAAATTGTGCTCTTCTTTAGATGACATACTGATCTGTGATAGGTTGTTTTTATAATTATCCACTTCTTAATGCTAGTCGGATTCATTTACTGAATGATGAATCACTTTTGTAATACTATTTTGTATGGAGTACACGTACATGACAATAACAATCTTTCTAGAAATTATTACTGAGATTATGAATATGCTATGTGTTTACAAGTTAGACCTTGTCCTGAGGATGGCATACAGTGTACTGCATGCAGCCAACTGAATATCCGCGACAAGCTAGACCTTGTCCTGAGGATGACATACAATGGACTGCATGCAGCCAACTGAATATCCGCGACAAGCTAGACCTTGTCCTGAGGATGGCATACAGTGGACTGCATGCAGCCAACTGAAAATCAGCGATAAGCTAGACCTTGTCCTGAGGATGGCATACTGTGGACTGCATGTAGCCAACTGAAAATCAGCGACAATTCTGTAATCATGAATGTAATTAACATTTTTAAATTTCAGGGCAACAGATTGCCGGAAGTCATGTATGTGCAAGCTGACAATTGTTTCAGAGAAAACAAGAACAGATTTGTTCTTGGATTCCTTGCTTGTTACAGAAAAGATTTTCAAAGAAGTATGATTTGTATGCTAGTTTTCCATGACTCATTCTAGGTCAGAAATTTTGGGAGAAATGAGAACTCGCCTGATCACGTCTTTAAATGGCGTTATTTAATAAATTTCAACACATATGGTTAAAATGCACAGCATCACCATTAAATATCACATTTCAATAGAATGAGTGCTTTATAATGGGCCAGTGTATCTTACTGGACATAATTTTGTATGAAAATTGTAACGGGAGAAGTGGGGCCCCGAAGTCAAGAGTCCCTATGGCGACTATTTTGCCCTAACCACCCTCTAGAATGAGCTCTTGTTTTCTGTTATACTGTAGAAACACTTAACATTTTCTCTTACGGCATTTGACATATACACTCCGTTCCACATTTGCATGCAAGTTAAGTGACTGGTACTATCCAGTACATACATGTATATCAATCATCATTATATATATATATATATATATTTGATTGAACATCGCACACGGTCTGCTAGTCTGCGAACATACTTTAGTAACCAATAGTGGTATAACTAGGACAAATTTAATAGTCTACTAGTAGTATGTTAACATTTTGCATGTTGGTAACCATTTCATTGGAAAGTAAATGTGTACCACTATCGACTTCAGTAAGAAGACAAATCATGTATTTGTGTCTCATAGACTGCTCTTGTTATAAAATCAGATACATATCTAACATGTTTTATCTCTATTTTACTTGTTTATTTTTCTAGATATACATGTCTTTTCTGCCGGTTGGTCATACACATGTAGATGTGGACGCTGCCAGCTTTCAGCAAAATCTCAGATAAACTCAAAACTAGAGATGTATGTATGTATGTTCCTTTAATGTCAAACCCCTTGCGGGGACTTAGACATGTTTTCCTGGGCAGGCTCAGATATAAGTGGTTAACCAGTACTAAGCAATGGGTGCCTTGCTCAATGACAATACATATGTGGCCTAACCCGGGACAGTTCGATTCCAAATCAGACGCTCTACCACTGGACCACGGACGCCACACAAGAGACATTGCCACAATTATTAAAGATATTGCCAGATACTGAAATGCTAGACGACATGTATGATGCGAGAGGGTGGCTTGAGCCATGCTTCAATACTATTACTTATATTTCAAAACCCTTGCATTATCGATTAAGCAATTATGAAGGGATAGTACGTACAGGAAAACCATGACTTAAACCAGATTTTGGCAGGTATAGTTACCTTCATGTAGTCAATAGTTAGGTGAATTTCAATGAATTTGTTATCTATAAGCTACATTTGACATTTGTAAGGTGCCCGCTACTCATGTGACATCACATAATTGCCATATACAGCATGTGTTGCTACTGGTATAAACTTATGAGGCGAAATTTACATAGTCGCCATCATTGTTATCGTCGCGTAAGTAAAAGATAGAGGCCAGTGCTGTTGCTTTCAGTTTGTTAATGATTCAGTTAGGATTTATATATTTCTAACTGATTTGCATACAATAAAATAAATATCATTTATGCTTAATTGAAAGTGAACATTATATGCAAAAGACACCGATGTAAAAAATCCAGATACAGAATGCTATTACATGGCTTAATCAACATAATTAGCAGTTTGCCAAATACAATTTATTGTTTGACATCTGATTACATGGTACATGTAACACCAATTTAAAAAAGCTATTATTCACACCCATTAGTTAATGATATTTGTGTACTAATCAATTCTATAAGTATTTAGAAAAATAAGAAAATAATTTAGTAGAACTTTTAGGCTATAAAACATAACTTATATGCTTTGATTTCTATCTTAACTTACATGCTTTGATTTCTATCTTAACATTATTCAATATGTTATATAACTTCAGCTCTGACAGAAGCACATTCTTACACATTAAAGATATATGCTTAATTGCTTATTATAATTGTTATGAACTAGTGATGTGAATAAGATAAAACTTGAGCTAGTAAGAATGTATATCTTTTAGTTGATAGTAAAGGCAAAGAGGAAGAACAATGTACAGAAGAAAGGAAAAATGGAGGTATTTTAGTTTATATTACTAACGTTAATGATTAATAGCTGTGGCCGTTACGATTGTGCCCTTTTAGACAAGGCATTTAAATTTCATGTTGCCTCTTCTCTCTCCTTGTGGCGATGGATTTCATCAGGGATGAGGTCTCGAGAGTTATTAATATAAGTTGTATGAACTTTTTTAGCAATCGAGCTAACATAAATTTGCATAAGCTAATGATCATACCTGGGAATGTAAAATAATTTTATCATCTGATGTTGTTTTTTTCACAAACTTGCACCATGTCACACGTGTCATTTAATTTTCATTTTCACCGTTTACCTGGCTTCAATGACACTATTTACCTGTATTATTGTTTTTGTTATGAAACAAATCAAAAGCGAAATACAACTGACAATGTCTGCAATTTTGTCACTAAATTTAAACAATAAATCCAAATTAAATTAAGGCCTGCTCTGGCTCTTAATTTTTTGTAGCCAAATCTGCGTTTCCTTTAGCCAATTCCGACGCGCGCCATTTTCCCCAGAGTATTTATAGTATATTAATTTATTATATGTATCTTGCAATTGCACCACCTAAGTGCTGTATGCCCATAAACTACAACTGAGGTAAGGGTTACATACTGCTTTCCTTTGAGATATTCAAATTAACATACACAATTAACGACAACAAAAACAAAACAAAAGTTGCCGACACACTTACGGCTAACCACAGGCACCATACACCACACCAACAAAAGTGTGCGTCTAACAGTCGTGTCAAGCTTTTCAATTTGGTAGCATAATTTTCATCTACAAAGGATTTGGGCAACAATGTAATGCCGCCCTGCTCTTAATTAATTATCAGCTGCTCAATATAATAAGCATTCATAGTGTGTCCCGTGTTTGCACACTAATCAAACATTACGCCCCATTAAATAAACAAACAACACGCTTGTATGATTCTCCAGTCCGAGATATTAGTCGCACGCGACACGATTTCACCTTGACCCGAGTAATTTTCCAAAAATAGTCTCGGGGGAATTTCCAATTTTCGGATATTTTACAGATTTTCGCCGTTTTTATAATTTTCGCCAAACTGAGTTTTTATTAGCCAATGTTGCAATATTGTAGCCATTAAACTGAGTTTTTATTAGCCAATTTTGCAATATTGTAGCCATTGGCGAGGCTGGCGATTGTTCATGTAATTTTCCTCGATTCAACTTTAAATTCAAGATGGCGGCAGATTTGTATTTCTTTCGACTCACGACGTATAGTCGTTAATGTATTCATCCGCGCAAAAACACGGCGGCCAGCTATTTTAATTTCTTCATTTTGTGTTTGTTTTTCACCAATTATCATAAAATAAAAAGAAAATTGTTTGTTTTGAGTGAATATGGAATATATCTCACCTCAAAGTGAGAACATTTTCATATTTTCACTCGCGCTACGCGCTCGTGAAAATATTTGAAATGTTCTCACTTCTCAGTGAGATATATTCCATATTCACTCAAAACAAACAAATATCCTCTATATATCACTTATAAGGGAAATTCCCGTTTATTTGATATAAATCCGACTAGTATTAGCACATTTGGGTTTATTCTTTTCAAATCACTGTTCCCTTTATCAGTGAAATTAATCTCCAGGGCCTGATAAGAACGTGCAGTCAATATGGTATGTTTCATATCGGCTGATAAAATGCATGGAAAAAGCGTGCGTATACTCGGGTGAAGGCTCTATATAAATTCGGTCCCTTACAGTGCACTGTGATTGCTTTCGGAACATCACACTTGACTGTTGTGGAATTGTACATGCGACAGATTTGGGTATGTAAATATATATTATATTGTTCGTAGTTGTCATTAGGTTATGTTATCTGAACGTCGTCTAAAGCAACTCTCCGAGACGTTACCAGAAACATGTTGTAGTAAATCGTTATTAAATGTGGTTCTAGTGATTTACGACGATGGATATCTACTGTTCATTACATACATAATAATTAAATAATAACTACTGTTGAATCCAGTGTTGAATATATGGCTGGGGCAGAGTGGTGATCAGCTGTTATTGAAAGGGGTGTCATGTACGCTCAAATTGCAGGAGCGGAGTAATAGGTTATCGAGTGGTTGTAAGTTTGTGTATATATATATATAGATATACCATATGAGGTCATGATGGGTCCGGAGTCGTTGTATATTTAGACCGTGAAGGTCACCATATGTATTGATTCTACATAGACGTGTGTGTATCTATGTCTAAGCATTATAATAATAATAATAATAATAGACTTTATTTAAAGAGGGTTACACATTTAGTTACAAAACTAATCTTCCATGAGGCCCTCAGACATACAAAATTTACAGTGATAAATGAAAATAAAACACCAAAACAATACAGCAAGCATACAACGCACTCCATACACACTGATTACATTATATAAATGTAGCATTCTATCTAGAAATTCAGTTGGCAAATGTGTTGAGAAAGTAACAAGTGACAGATTGTACAAAAATGTATGAAAGTGCATTTTAGGGGTTCAAAAAATTCCTGAAATAGGTGCCCGCCATTACCAGTATACCAAGTGTTTTGACTGCTGACAATAGATATATATACAAGAAAAGTTTAAAAATTGTGCCCTGTATCCAAATTTAGTCATGTGGGCATGCAAGCAATCCCGAGTGGATTTTTACACTTATGCAATTTTGATATTTGAAATAAAATAAGAATGAGAACATGGCTTGACAATACATTAGAAGCATCTCTGTTGAATCCTTATGGTAACTATTGTCTTGTTGTTGTACCACAATGCTATAATATAAGGTGGTAAGAAGAGCCGAGTAGATTGACGTAGCACAAGGGTTTTATATTTGTTATTGTTGTAGTCGCTTCATGCCTGAACCAGGAGCCGTGAGAGGCGTCGATAACAAGCTGGGGCACGAGCCGACTGGGATAGTTTGCCGGCGTGAGCTGGTGACGTCCATATACTGGAGAGTGTCAGCGGTTAGCGGTAGCTGTACAGCATCGAGTCCGCCATCAGTGGACAGAGTCCTTAGGACGCAGGGAGTTAATGATCTTGTGTATTGTAAATCTTTAAAGTGTGCATTATAGCACTGTGACGGCAATACTTGCCAAGCTTTTAATGTGTGCATTATAGCACTGTGATGGCCATACGTGCCAATGTTTAAATATGTGTATTATAGCCTAAAGAGTCCGCCTTCGTGGTCGAGTGGTTAAGGTCGCTGACTTGTATACCACTGTAACCTATCATCACTGATGGTCACGGGTTCGAGCCCTGCTCAGACCGTGTCTCATTTATATGAAAAAGTTGGCAGTTTCTTACGGAGGTTGGTGCACCCAAGTACTGGTTAACCGCTGGAGCCTGCCCAGGAAAGGTGTTAGGTAAACTGCCCGCCGGCGATATAGCCCAAAATGGTGCTGATGCAGGCGTAAAACCCGAATTATAACATAACATAATATAGCCTAAAGTTAAAGCCGAGTGTGGAACGGCAGAGATTTAGATCTCGGAACTGTGACATAAATTAACGGCATTGCCAGCCGAAGACCGGGCTCTATACCGGAAGTGAAGCAATCATCTGTGAAGAGCCAAACTACGGACAAACATACGTCTCTTACCATCCATTGTCTGTGTTGCAAGTGTTGTGTGATGTATATTAAAAATTGTAAATCTACTTAGTCTTTATGCATACACTTGATCCTGGTATCCGTGACCCTGAGATAAGCTGGCCCTCGTGTCATTCTGTGACACAGACATCCAAGAGAATCACAGAAAGTGGCTGCTTAACACAAGTGGTTGCTTAATAGGGAGAACATGTAAAATGAAACAACATATTGGGAATCTGAAAACTGGTTGCTTAATACAGGTTGGCTGCTAAATGGAGGTGACCACTAACACAGGTTTGACTGTATTTACAATTTGGTCAGTAGCATTTAACCAATTACCTCTACCAATATTTGTTGAAACTTGATTGGTCACTGATATCAAAACCTAGACCAACTTGAATGAAGACCAGTAAGCAAATTATTCTCATTATATGAACATAGTATGTATGCCAAATATGGTATGTAGTTTGTATCCTTGCAATAACCTTGATCAATCAATTTGCTGATATGTGCAATAGGTTCTATGCAGCACACTATCCCCTCCTGTTTTAATTCCTTTTGAAAACGGTATGGAAGCAATTATGTGACCTTTTAGTATGATTGTTTTAGCTTGTGGTGTTTGTAAAAACCTGTTCTGATGTGACAGTCCTCTTTTCGTCTCAAAACTTCAATGTTGAGTCATTAGTACTCCAGATTAATGTATGAACTTTTAAATTTACCTTAACCGTTTTATAAGATCATCATGTTTTCAGGAAATATTCACATACAAAACTCCTAGCACTACATAATTTTTCTTTGACCCATGCCAATATCTGATACATATTACAATATTGGATTTATTGCTTTCGCTAATTTTTTATATGGGCTTTCCTGTGGTGTATGTCGTGCTCAAATGATCACTCGAAATTATTTAGGAACCATTGGTATTAATATTTCCATAAACTTTAGAGACATTTGTTTACGATACGAAAATAATAACATTGTTAATTTTATAATAATTCTGTGTAAATGCTTTTTATCTCAAATATAAAATATATAAAAAACACTGCCGAAATTGGAATCATTTAATATGTTGTATCATTGGATCGAAATCGAAAAAGACGTTGCGTTGAACTCTCGTAAAATACATAGACAATATGAAATGGTCGAAGTAATTATAAATACAATACAAAAGGTAAACTTAAAAGATCTGGTACTGTTTATTTTACATAGTGAACACCATAATAAAGAACAAAATAACCATATATCATAGAAAATAAAAAATACGATGGTAGGTAGAAGCGATCGACCCCCCCCCCCCCCCCCCACATCCATTAAATAATTATCACCGTATAACCATTTTTAAACATATAGAAAATGAAATGAAGTAATACCCTATTATAATGCTATTTAAAAAAACTTGTTAAACTATAAATGAATGTATATATATATATATACATAAAGAAATAAAGAAGGTTTCCTGGATAGGGGGCCTCAAAATAAAAAAAATGATCATGAAAACAAGGAATAAATAATCTTATGATGCCCACTATCAGGATAACAAGTACCGGGAAATGATATGGTGTGTAATTGCATTGTTTCAGTCTTTGGTATACACCTTCATTTGATTGCAAATGTTTTGCGTTTTATTTTAACAGGAACTTCTACTAACAATAAAAAGAAACCAAGACAGAGAAAACAGTCAGCAATGTCTAAATTGAAAACGGCAAAGAGTAAAAAAAGACAAAGCCAAACAAAATAGTCCTCGGAAAAATGTAGAAAGAATGGTATTAAACTTTACTATATTATTGAGCTTCACCTAATTTAGTGTCATCACATTGACCGTTTGATGCAATTAGTCACTTCTCATGTGTATCTTGTATTCAGTTCTGATTTACCCCTATTTCTTTGGATATTTGGGGTACACCATAGTTCAACAATGGTACAGCCTAGAAGTTTAATATACCTTGATGAACTGATTTTAATATAACACATTTTCAGTACCAGTAAGTTTAGTGTTATCTCAAACAATATATATATATTCAAGAGTAATAACTTGCTCATGATTGCAATATACTACAGATGGATCACATATACCCGTGATTTTTATTCAACTACATCTGTTAAACCATCCGATAATCTTAGTCATGTTAGTGAAGAAACAATTCTATATCATTATGTCTTGTTTTCAGGAAAATCCAGAACTATCGGTCAACTGAACAGAATGTTATTAATTCCAGTAACAGATGAAGAAAAGAAACGTATAGGTCTATGGATATTTATTTATTTATTAGAAACCTGTTAATGATTTTGATATTTCATTGGTTATTTTATATTTCATGCATTCATGATATTGTAGCACAAACAGTCCGCCTCCGTGGTCGAGTGGTTAAGGTCGCTGACTTGTATACCACTGTAACCTATCATCACTGATGGTCACAGGTTCGAGCCCCGCTCAGGCCGTGTCTCATTTATATGAACAAGTTGGCAGTTTCTTACAGAGGTTGGTGCACCCAAGTACTGGTTAACCAGTGGAGCCTGCCCAGGAAAGGTGTTAGGTAAACTGTCCGCCGGCAATATAGCCCAAAATGGTGCTGATGCAGGTGTAAAACCCGAAATATAATAATAATGTAGCACAAACAAATTTACTTCTTTCATCACTCATTCAAGAACATATTAGAGAAAAAGGTGCTTGTGTAAATGTCAATATAGTTCACTGTATATAGAGGATCTTACAGGAGTGGCTTTCCATATTGAATTTATTAAACAAGTTGAATAAAATGATAAAATGCAGGCTCTACCGAGCATTTTATCATTTTTATTCAAGGAGTTTAATAAATTCAATATTGAAAGACACGAATGTAAGATTCTTTTTATCACATAAACTAAATACGCAGTAAAAGTGTCACGATTGAACACTTCCCCTTTAGCAAATGAAAGCCAGAGTAGTACTGCGGTTTCTACTTAATGGGCGAAGAAAATAGTGCGACACTAAATACTCCCATTTTTGTAATTTTCTTCCTTTGTAAACAGTTTTTAAACTATCACAACATATCATGTGCAACAATTCAATATTAAACACTTTTAAATTATTTTCAAACAGTCTTTTTTAACAAATACAAATACAAAATGTACACGATGTTTTGGCAAATGACATCACAATCAAAGTTACAGCGCGTGCTAGTTGATGTAAAAATGTATGTCACTGCGAATCACTATCGCTTTCAATGATTCTTAGAAGTTTTCTTGGTGGATTAGATGGGGATACAGTTTTGGGGTTGTTAATGTATACATTAAAAGTACCACCATGGATTGGGCCAGCCAACAGACTTTGGAATCCACCGGTCAGATTAATATTGGAGTTGGAATTGGTATTCATAGAAGTTGCCACGCTTGGTGACGAATATGTGTTGACCTGGTTTGGATATGCTGTGTAATGTGCTTTATAGTTTAAACATATTTTATTTTATCAATATTTTAGTATATATTTCTATCTATATACATACAAGCTACCATACTATCAAAGCTAGTATAATAAATAGCAAAGCGTTAAAAGACTACATTACAAGAGTATTGTAACTCGCCTCCAAATATACGTTTCCGTAATCCAAGTAATCAAAGTTGTCTTTGAGTATCGTCTGTCCTCATGCGGCTTCGTCCCGCCTTATATTCGGATTGTCCGAGGTACAATGGTCATCCGGGTTGACGACCTTTTCTAGTCTCGCCTAACCGGCAAAAGCGAGTACCCTCGAACCGGGGATGAAACCACCGTGTAAATACACAACAATATTTACACCATGTTGTAACAATAATATACAAGAACAAATGGATTAAATCGGAAGCTAGTAGCTTATCTAGATTTTCTCCATGATGTAAGGCTAGTCGGTTCATAGTCTCGCCATTTGTCTTTTTCACACTCGGGAGAAAACGATTCAGTAGTGGGGCAAGTTCACCGACAGGAATTTCTTGGAGCAACCTTGCCTCTCCAGCCGCGGGTTCGTTAAAAAAATGAATTCAGCAATTTTAGGTCGTGCATTGTTTTGGTCAGAGTATTTTTATTTGATTGCTGATCTATAAATGTATTAATTTCATCAGTATTAACAAGCTGGAATCTGGAGGCGTTAACAAGCTGGAATCTGGAGGCGTTATCTTTGCCAGTAGACTGCATTGTTGTCGTCTGCACGGTCACTTCGTCCGGCTACGGTCTGTGCACACGGTTCAGTTTCGAATTCTAATTCTGTATTACAAAGTCTAACCAAAAATAGGTTCCGAAACCTCTATGCACTTTCTCCGTGAGCTGACCACCACCTTTACCGTCGATCTGGACAAAATCACCAACGCTTAACGGACGCTCCGCCATGTTTATTTACCTTTTTGACAGCGTGTATGAATATACAAATAAAGTGATTCGTCCACGCATTTGCCTCATTTGCATATTTAATACACTAGTGTATTACCGAATTTATGACATGGCTTTATTAAACTCCCGCGCCGTAGTTTATGTGATATAGTATTACAAACCCCAACACCACCAACACAAACCAAACCAACAAACCACAACAAAAACAAACAACACCAAAAAAACAAAACCAAACCAAAAAACAACAAAAAAACAACAAACAAAAAACAAAAACAAACAAAAAACAAACAACACCAAAAAAAACACCAACACCACCAAACAACACAAAACCCAACCCAAACCACAAAACAACACCCACACCCAAAAAACAACACAACACCCAAAAAAAAAAAACCAAACCACAACCCCAAACAAACACAAAACCAAAAACAAAAACAACAAAAACCAAAAACAAACAAAAACAAAAAAAAAAAAAAAACCCACCCAAACATGTATATAACATGATCATGTGCAACAGGATTGAAAGAACAATGTTACAGGATGTTTCATAATATCTGGACCAATTAAGGTCAACCATATTTTCAATGCAAATATTTGTACACTTAATCTGCATGTATATTCTTCATTCCTACTTAATATATACCAGTCAAAAAAGAAACGATACCTGTTGTTTATGTGTCTATAATTTCAACATTTATTAAGAAAATTCTTTGAAAATTCATAAGATGATAGTCCAACATGTTTGAAAGAGGAGCACATAAAGCATAATGAGCCTCCGAAACTGTCTGCTGCGTGATGACGTAATTCGTCGGACAGGGGTCCAATGGAGTTTTCACACAGACGTCAATACCGAGTATGGGCACCATTTGCGTCTCTCACTGCAAAGCACCGCCGTCGCATCGAACGGAAGAGTGTCTGAATCTCTTGCTGGTCAATATTTGTCCACTCCTGACGCAAAACATCTCTCAGTTGGTTTTACTTTACCGGCTGACGTCGTCCGACGCGGCGGTCTAATGTATCCACAAATGTTCTATGGGTGACAAGTCTGGTGACAAAGCAGGCCACGGCAGGGTTTCAATATTGTTCTGCTCCAATAATGTGGTGGAAATCCGAGCAGTATGACACCTGGTGTTGTCCTGTTGGAGCAGTGTGACGTTTCTGTTGGCGTTAAAGAACGGCACAACAACTGGCGCAAGGATCTCATCACAGTACCACTGGGCGTTTAGGTTCACGTCCACCACTAGCAGTTCAGTGCGACTGCCGAAGGCGATACCGCCCCACGCCATAACGCTTCCGCCCCCGAACAGATCGACCTGACGTACACATGCGTCGGCGTAACGTTCACCGCGTCTGCGATATACCCGCTCTCTGCCATCCGCTCGACGCAAACAGAACCGCGATTCATCGCTAAACATCGCCGAATTCCACTGTAACCGGAGTCCAGCGAGCACGTTCCGTCGTCCATTCCCGCCGTACGTCACGGTGACGTCGTGTCAGGATGGGTCCAACGTATGGCCGATAGGCACGAATGCCACGTTCACCGAGCCGGTTCCTGACTGTTTGTGCACTGATGCGATTGTTGGTCATCCCAGGAGTAACGGCAGCTGTGTGCGTAGCAGGTAGGAACCGGTCACGTAAATGTGACGTCCGAATGTGACGGTCCTGTTCACGCGTCGTCACACGTGGTCGACCAGATCTTGGACGTTCGTCCACCGATCCATGTGTTCGATAACGTCGAAGTAGACGTGTTATCGTGATCCGCGTAACACCCGAGTCGATTTGCGACGTCACGCTGACGTAAACCGCCGTCAATCATGCCAATGGCACGCATTCTCTGATTGCGGTTTAGCCTAGGCATTTTGTTAGAGGTAACAATGGGTATGTAAGGTGTTTTTCCTCGATGATAATGCAATACCAGTACAATAAACCGGTTTTCCGATTTGTACATGTGTAGGAAGTTGTCTTTGTTGAGGAGCACGTGCAAATCGGAAATTCGGCGTTCCAGGATTATCGGGCGTTTATTTACCTGTGTTTATGGTTGGCTGACGTTGCAATAAGATATCCGGTACTGATACGTAATAATATATTAAACCTTTCTATGGTTTTATCCGTTTTACGTCATTTTTAGTTTGGTATCGTTTCTTTTTTGACTCTGTATATATATATATTCATTCATTCGACAGAAAAAAAGATTTGTTTAATATATTATACATCTGGTCATTTCATAAAGTCAGCATTTTCCAAATGTGCTGGTGAATTACGACGTCCAGTGTCTGCTGAAAACTTCTGATACTATATTTATGTTGGAACAACAGTCAATATTTATATTTGATTATTTAATGTTCTAATGTATAATCTTTAGGGTTACATGTCGTCCATCAGTCTGGAGATTAAAGTTTCTATAAACTCAAATATCTTTGCCATTACTAAGGATATTTACTTCAAACTTTAGTAGTACAAGTTACATAATTCTGTCGACAGTATTTTCAGTTAGCCCTTTTTAGTTTAGAAAACAAAAGTTTTATAACCTCGTATATCTTTCCCAGTGCTGAAGATATTTACTTCAAACTTGGATTATTTGTTGATAGGAAGAAGAAGAATCGTTTATTAAGACACAAACTTATACAGTTTATGGTATACAAACAAATGAATATAATAATAATACATACTAATCAATCTATTTATTTTGCTTCTCTGTAAACTTGTATTACATATACGCTTCTCTGTCATACATTGTCCATATACGGTATTGTTAAAGTGTGCTTACTAATTGAAGTTTTTAAATGTTTACTATATTAATCATTTTGGAGGATAATCTCAAAATATCCTAAAGCTATATTTCGAAGGCTTGGTGCAAAACTACTGTAAGCCTTTCACTAGATCCGTCTTACATCAGTTGTGTACTGAGCACCCGATTTGACTAATTTAAAGTGGATGCTATTAAATGTAGGTTAGTCCGAGATAAAATGTAACTTGCTATTTATATATATACTTTAGTTGTGTTAGTTCTAACGTACTTGCTCCTGTTTCTGTCTCGGTGGTACTCACTCGCTCTCACGCACCACACACACCCCGTGCATGTATGGTATTGGTATATGTGTGTGCTTTTCCTAGATGGGTGTCACAATCTTAATGCAAGTGCAACGTCCAACCAAGAAAAGCACACACATAATAGTTCCAATACAAAATATTAATCTATTTTAATAGCAATATTATACATATTGATTATTATTAACCCTTAACCTGCTATTCGTGACTAAAATCGCCCACGCCAACGACTTAAAGAGCCAGATCAGGCGACACAGAATGTACCGCCTGATCAGGCTCTATGCGCCATCTGTTATTAAGTTTTGATAGTGGAGATTAAACACTTGGCTGACTAGCAAACACAATAGATCCCGATCAGACGCGGCGCTACCCCGCGACTGATCCGGACATATGCTGTGTGCAACTGCCATGTTTATTCAGCAGGACAAGGGTCAAATATCAGACAATAATTGGTTTCCGCAGCTGTAGGTACATTTTGAAAATGAACCAACATATGTCGAACAATGCTTGTACCTCCATGTTGACAAGGTAAAACAGTATTGTACTTGTATGTTAATCGCAACGATAAGATAGGATAGATAGAAACAATCGTAACGATAAGATGGGGATAGATAGAAACAATCGTAACGTAAAGATAGGGATAGATAGAAACAATCGTAGCGTAAAGATAGGGATAGATAGAAACAATCGCAACGTAAAGATAGGGATAGATAGAAACAATCATAACGTAAAGATAGGGATAGATAGAAACAATCGTAACGTAAAGATAGGGATAGATAGAAACAATCATAGCGTAAAGATAGGGATAGATAGAAACGAGCGTAACGTAAAGATAGGAATAGATAGAAATAATCGCAACGTAAAGATAGGGATAGATAGAAACAATCATAACGTAAAGATAGGGATAGATAGAAACCATCATAACGTAAAGATAGGAATAGATAGAAACAATCGCAACGATAAGATGGGATAGATAGAAACAATCGTAGCGTAAAGATAGGGATAGATAGAAACAATCGCAACGTAAAGATAGGGATAGATAGAAACAATCATAACGTAAAGATAGGGATAGATAGAAACAATCGTAACGTAAAGATAGGGATAGATAGAAACAATCATAGCGTAAAGATAGGGATAGATAGAAACGAGCGTAACGTAAAGATAGGAATAGATAGAAACAATCGCAACGTAAAGATAGGGATAGATAGAAACAATCATAACGTAAAGATAGGGATAGATAGAAACCATCATAACGTAAAGATAGGAATAGATAGAAACAATCGCAACGATAAGATGGGATAGATAGAAACAATCGTAACGTAAAGATAGGGATTGATAGAAACAATCGCAACGATAAGATAGGGATAGATAGAAACAATCGCTGTGGATGTATTCTCTGTGGTGACCTCTTTTGAAACTGAAATGCTGACATTTGGAATGGTGGATGTTTGTGTTTTAGGTGTGATATTGCTGCCAGCTACGTCTGCATACGAGCTGTGTATGATTTTTGTGGGGACAATCTCGCCTCATATGACCGACTTTATTGCATTTCAAACACAACGATGGTCGGCCTCCACCAGTTAGTAGTACACTGTTCCCACACTGGAACCGCATGCTATGTGGGATGGCTAGTATTTGCAGCTCAGACACCTCTAGTTTCACTATCTTAACTCCTGTATGAATATGTACGTTGTTTATACCATGAAAGGATATTGCATTTTTTACAGACAACACTGCCATAATCGGCCATTATATGTTTGACACACGCCTCTGTGTCTTAACGGGTTGTCCCCAATCCCGTCGGTACTGTCCAAAGACAAATCTTCGCCTAAGCTTGTTTGTCTTCGGCCAGTACCGCAAAGGCATTGAAGGTTTCGACAGACTGGGTTTTGTTTAGATTGTTTCAATGATTTTTGCTGTGGGAATGCTGTTGTAAATGAATCGTTGACCTGAGATGATCTCTTCTTCCCTCTGTTCTCTGATTTTTCCTCTGTCCCCATGTCTTCCTCAATCTGTTCCGGCGTGCTAGTCATCTCCTTCGTCAATCACCAGGACTCGTTCCTCCGTCTCATCTTCCATTTATGTTGTCTCTGCAGTAACCTCCCTTTGATCTGAAATGCTGATATTTGGTGCAGTAGAGGTACTTGATTGTGGTTTTGGTGTAAGGTTGCTACTTGCTATGTCGGCATACGAGCAATGAACCATCTTTGTGGGGCAGTCTCGCCTCATATGACCGACCTTATTGCATTTAAGGCAAAGTGGTGGTCTGCCTCCTCCTGTTAACAGGACACTGTTCCCGCACTGAAAACGGATAATGTGCGGGATGGCCAGCCTCTGTAACTCTTGACACTTCCATTTTAACAATTTTTACACTGGTGCTTATATGCACGTTGTTTTTCCCATGATAGGACACTGCACTTTCCACTGATAATACTTTGCCATAATCGGCCATAATGAATTTAACACACGCATCTGTCGCATAGATCGGCAACCAGTGCATTTGTTTTAAAAAATGGATGTCTCATAAAATGTTCGGTTATTTACAATGTCGTTGTCTACTGACCTTAGTAGTTCCATGTCCTCAAAGTTCTTCAAAACAAAAGTTACTCCTTCACCGTCATTTCTCCCTTTCTGAAGGGCACCTACAGCTTCTGGTGGTATTACCGTGTTGGTCAGTAGTTGACATACATCTGGTAGTGTGGTAAACAATCTGTTAGAAATTCGAACAGTCCTCTTAATGACATGGTTTTATAGACAATTGTGAGGAGAGAAGCTCTGCCCACAATTCTTTTAACTAATCAAATTCATTTTGCTTTTCAATTGTTGACAATTTGGTATGGAATAAACCCAGTGATCGCGTCCATGTCTACTGCCAGAGAGAGTGCAACACCTCTGCAAACCTTGCATTAATTCCGACTTGCACCAGTCAATTCATTGTGTGTACGCTGCTAAATAAGCACTCTCTACCACCACATGTCTGGCTAAATTCCATATGATTGTTGCGCGATCCAAACAATGAAATTCCTCCATCCATTTTATCAAGTGCAGACATGTATATCAGATTTCCCCAACAAAGGACACAAACACACACTGAAAAGACTGTTGTCCTATAATATAATCATACATTTTTAAATAATTAAATTAAGAGTAATCAAAGCATAAGGTAATTAATCACTACATATCTATATAGGCGCAAGTCATAAGGTAACTATGTTACACTTGCCATTCTGAAAAAATATAGCTATGATATAGTAATTTGCTTTCGATAATTCAAAGTAAGTGTTGTAATACACTGTCGGAGAAACCGGATCACGGTATTCCCTGTACCAGATATGTATGATTGTCGGTTACTAGCTATTGTTGACAAAACAGCAAGAACAAGTTGGTCATGTTCATAGCTGATAATTCAGCAAATAATAGACGCGTCTGTTCCTATATGATATTTCAAATAATACGGTATTCTTCTTTCGAAAACGGCGCTAAGCATGGTAGCTTACATCAGTAATGCTGTAACATGTGCAGGAATGTAAATAGAGTTCAACGAACGATAACGCCGTCACCACCAGCCAGCTTGACATTACGCTACAATGCAAATTAATTTTATTTAATTAATTAAATCTACACAGTGACATGGTATACACCATGGTGGATCCTCTTTTCAATAAAATTGAGTGTAAGACGGGTATATCCAAGTCTCGACCGTGACATTACTGTTTCCTCTACGGTTGGAGTGATAAATAAAAGATGATTTGCCAATGTTTGGCTTAATTGGTTGTAGTTTATTGAATTGTATGTTATCCCAAGTGATTTGCCACTTTGAAGTAATGTAAGAAATAATCGATTGCCTAGCATCAGTGTATGGTACATGCATTTTATAATTTATACGGTCTAGTTTAAGTGCATCTTTTGCACTTTGATCAGCCATTTCATTGCCACTAATACCAATATTGATTTGGTATCCAGCAATATAGAACATGTTTAGTCGATGTAATATCTGTGTGCTTAAAGCAGCATTACATCGTAATAAAGGATGTTTTGGGTAAAATATAAATACTAATGTGTGTGTGTTTACAAAAATCGAAATAGTCGCTCAGAAACGATAAAATTCCAATAAATTTAAACCGTCGTATACGCGAATGTGTTTATCAACACACGAAATGTCAAACACGCTCGGCGCGTATGCGTGAAACAACGAGGATGTAGAAAACGACGTATATATTTTGAACATGAAAGACTATCTATATATCTTCCTCTAATGTCTAATGTCGAACCCCTCGCGGGGATGTAGAAATGTCCCTAAAAGACTTCGCTAACAGATGTATGAATCAACATGTCGAGTAATTTAATTAAAAAAGACAACGTGGGACAAATGGGGACGATACATTCCAAATGTAAACAAGTGCGGACAATGCGTTCCGGTTGTAAACAAGTGCGTGACCGATCGACTCGGAAAGTCCTACTTTCGGTTTCGAGTTTGTTTTATCGCAATAAAACACTGTTTACTAAATGAACATAGCATACAAAGTATGTTAAAATGTGTAGCACCATTGCTACCCATACGTAAAAATTGAATTTTTCAAATATCTTTTATTTCATACGATGTAATGCTGCTTTAATAAGTAATTTGTGAATAAGGTTTTTTTTAACGATCATGTTGTCTACTGATTGTAGTACAGATAAAGAATCTGAAAGGATCATACATTTTCTATCACGTGATGCAGCAGCAACATTCAAAGCTAAATCAATAGCCTCTACTTCTGCTGAAAATATAGACGCATGATCAGGTAGTCGTACTTTAGAATTATGTAATTTACAGCAGCACAGCCATCGTTGTTGTCGGCTTTAGATCCATCTGTGTATATTGGTGTATAATCTGAAAACATGGTTCTGATTTCATTTTGATTTAAACATTAGCGGTTTAGTAAAAGATTTCAGGTTATCATGAAGTTGTAAAATAACGTTGGGTTTAGTCGGGTCAAAAGGAGCTATATCTGATATAAAAGTTTCATGAACATGTTAAAATCTACGTTATATATAGCTTCCTCGATGCGAAGCGCAAGATGACGTATCGCCTTTTGCTTCGGCTCATAGGAAGTTTTATTGTCTAGATCAAACATGACTTTGACGCTGGATTTCTTGTTTGATTTAAGCTTAAAGGCATATTGTCGAGATAATTGTTCTCGTATGAGGTAAAGGGGTGGTTCATTTGCTTCTATATATAAACTAGCTATTGGTGATTTTCTGAAAGCTCTGAGTGCAAGTCGTAAGCCTTGGTGATGTATTGGGTCATTGTTTAAGTGTTTTGATATATGATGGTCTGGCCTATCCATACACAATTGATCCATAATCGAATTTGGAACGAACTAGCACTCTATATAGCTTTTGATCAGCTCCCCAGACCGTATAAGCTACTACTTTGATGAGGTTCATTGCCTTGAGGCATCTTGCTTTCAAGTACTTAAAGTGAGGAATAAACGAAAGTTTTTTATAAAATATTACTCCAAGAAATTTAGTCTCGAGAACAACAGGAATGGGGACTCCACCAAGAGTAGTTAATACAGGGTCATTGTGTAATTTTCTTGACTGACAAAATTGAATACAATTGGGTTTGGCTTAAAGCCCATGCCTGGACTTTATTTAAACAAATTTGAAGATGGCGTTCAATAGTAGCCATAGACATTGATCGATAACATATAACAACATTATCTACATATAAAGAACACTCGGTATCTTTGCCAAGGCATTTCACAATGTTATTTATTTATTTTAATATTAAAAAGTGTAACAGATAAAATACTGCCTTGCAGGACACATTTCTTGTTCGTGATTGCTACTGTAACTTTAAATTGTTTATCCACGTGAAAGTTGGATATAAATTGTGGCATGTGTCCTTTAAGGCCTAACTCGTGTAAGTATTTCATAATACCATGTTATCATGTTGTATCGTAAGCTTTTTCAAGATCGAAAAATTATTGAAACTACGTGTTTCTTGATAAAAGCATCACGGATAAATGTTTCCAATCGTATTAAATGGTCATTGGTTTTTCGTTCATTCCGAAAACCACTTTGGAATTCGGAAATTAAATTGTTGGACTCCAGATACCAAACAAGTCTGGCATTAATCATGCTTTCCATAGTTTTACAAACGCCGCTCGTTAATGCGATAGGGCGATAATTGTTTGTATTAGTGTTATCTTTTCCTGGTTTTGGTATTGGGGTTACAGTGGCTTCTTTCCAGGAATCTGGTAATATTCCGTATTTTCATATTTTATTAAAAACGTCTAAAGAGTGCAATTAGTGAATACGTGGGCAAATGTTTCAAAAATTGATAGTGTAGTTCATCAGGACCAACAGCGGCATCGTGTGATTTATTTATTGCATCAATGAGTTCATTGAGGTGATGTTTTTATTTGATATATTTAAATGTCCTAAAGAGTTGGATTTCGATTTTCCACGCCATATCCCGCACAGATTCAACGAACGAAATTTAAACACTGGAATTTTTTGAACACATACAGAGGAATGTACTCAACACAAATTGAATACACGTTGAATATCCTGAACACATGTTTCGAATTTTCATTGCTATTATGGAAATTAAGTGCAAGGCGTGTATAATAAGACAATGTTAAGAGGGATAGTCTGGTTTACAATATGTGTTAGTAGAACATGAAGCTAGAGTTTGGGTTCAGATTTAATTAAGAATTCACACGAAATTTAAGGTATAAGAACACCAGGCGTATGCATAACCATCGCACATCCCCGCAATTCAGGACCGGTCAAATCCGTCATCACGGGGAGACGGGGATCACATGTGTAAGCCAAAATGCCACCTCCGTGGTGCATGTCTCAGTTGGTTCGAGGCGAGCGGGGCACCGGCCCACTACCCTGAAACAGGGAGAGATAGCTGACCCTCCGCCACAGGCCACCCGTAACTTTTACATGCATTGAAATGGGGACTTCCTCATTCCCCCAAGTTTATAAAAATTGGTCCTTTTGTACTTGGGGTATTTGTACTTGGGGTAATCGGGAATTTGTACAGTTAGTGGAATAGTATTAACATAGCCTTAGGGTGTGAAAACATTATAATTATTCTGTTTCAACTTATAAATTGCAAACATTATTTGAAACTGTTGTAAACTTGTGAAACGTAATTTTTTTTAAAGACGAGAGGAAATAAATCAAATAAGTCGATGATAGTGTATCCTGTTTTATAGATACTTATTTTAAATGTACATAGATAAATTACAGCACATTGATACGTGACATTTTTTGGTGAAGATATCATTTTTTTAATTTTTCGGTGAAGATTCCAATATGTCTTATTCCAAAACTTGCCACTTTTTAGTTAAGAAAATAGATCACAACATGTAACCCAACATTGATCAAATTACGCACCTTAATCGAAGTATGAACATTTCATATTTTCAACAAAAAACATTGTTATAGCACATTGAAACATTGACACATTTGTCAGCACATTATAATTGTCTCCTACAGTGATTTGTCTATATGTGCAGTAGCTTCGATGCTTCGTCCGCATAGTCCATCGTGCGCATCTCCCCGTTCTCAGGTCGCATCTTGAGGGCGTGTAGCCTCAGTTCGATTTGTCTGTACCGACGTTGCTTCACTGGGCGAGCCCCACCCGCCTCATACTGGAGCATGCGTACATATCCTGCGGCTTCAATCTGCTGGATTGTCTGAATGATATTGAAAATGTTGGGAATGAGCATGGCGAACAGCCTTCTTAAGTATGCCGTGCCACCCTTCCAGATGGTTTGTCGTCCTGGGACCCTCAGTGACAAAGTGGTTCCATACGCCATTGTCGACCCACTGTTCGGTGACGTAGTCGGTGAATGTCGTGGTAGATCCCCATTCCCGATGTCCTCTTAACGCCTGGAACCACACGTCCTCGGCGTCGTCTTCCGGCACAAGAGGAAGAACAGAAGCCCGTCTCATGAGTGTGTGTACACTGTCAACCTCCTTGTACGTGTTGGCCAGTCCAGTAGCTTGCACCTTACGCCAAATTCACTGTGTGTAGTGGAAGAAACAAGCCTTCACTACTGTGTTGGGGAGCACTCGCAGAACCGCGTTACGTGACGCCATCTCGTGATCCAGAAACACTGCGTCGGGTTGGAGATGTAGGCCGTATCCCTCACATTTGTCTTGTAGTTGACGGAGGAATGTCTCGTAGACGTCGGTTGACTTGCCCGGCAGAAAGGCGAACACGTAGAGTACATCGCACCATCAATGAATCCATGGAATCTGAATAGTTGATGGAAAAATCTAGGGCAGGTGTAAAATGTCCCGTCGCCATATATTACTGGGGCGGCACAGATGTTGAAGAGCTGACCTGGTCGCGAAAACGAGCATTCTCTGGTTGGTTCCGACGTAGACTTGTAGAAATTTCTCACCGGATGTTGTCTGCGTCCATTCTTTTTCTAACTCGATATTGGCGGCGGATGGTGGTAAATTGGGACGTAGCTTGCTTCGCTCCCTGTACTGTAACGTCTTACACATCTGGGATGTTCTTGGCCATATTTGCCGTGTCGTGGTTCCATTCTTTGGCACGAATACTGGCAATTTCCTCTTCATAATTATAACGTCGGAATCGGCGTCAACTCGTCCCGACAGCGTTTGCGAATGTTCTCCATGAAGTACCTCGTGCGTGTATGCCGTCAACAGTGGTAACCTTCGCCTGGCATGGTTTTACAGCGCATTCTCAGTATATCCTATCCTATCCGCCAAGCGAGTTTTGATCCGAAACAATAATTAAATCCAAGTTAATTTAAGTATTTGAGTGGTCCCTTCCATGTACAAATTCACACCAATTCATTCGAAAAGTACGCGATTACTCATTTGAGATATATATTTGAGATACAGTCCAACCTTCGGGCGAACGGTCACCTGTTTTATCGATCGAATTGCGCACCATCTACAACAGCCACCATCTGGTGGCTGGCTGTTGTAGAGAGGTTGCAATGTACATCCATACATACCGTAAACCTGCAGCCGCCGAGAATAAGACTTTGTCCACCCTGCTTGTTGCGGACATACTGAATTTCAACTCTCTCTCTCTCTCGCTCTCGCGCTCTCTCTATATATATATAATGCAAATTTGATTTTGATTAACCTAATTAAAACGTCGCCTGAGCTCATTTTGTCCTCGGCCAGTACCGCAAAGGCATTGAAAGTTTCAACTGATTGAGATGTTTTAGAGTGTTTATTTAATGATTTTTATGGTGGAAAAACTGTTGTGAAAGAATCCATCACCTGTGATGATCGTTTCCTCCCTCTGCTCTCTGTCTTGTCCTCTGTGTTCTCTGTCCTCATGTCTTCCTCTGTCTGCTCCTCCGTGCCTGTGTATTCTCTTTCGTCAATTATAAGTACCCGTTCCTCCATCTCGTCTTCACTTTGTGTTTGTGCTGTCTCCGTTGTTTCTTTCCTGTGATCTGAAGTGCTTATGGTGGGTGTAGTGGGGGTATGTGCTTGTTGTTTATATGTAATATTGGTACTTGCGACGTCGGCATATGAGCCGTGGTCCATCTTGGTGGGGCAGTCTCGCCCCATATGTCCGACTTTATTGCAGATTTTTTAGGGAAACCTACAGTAAATGAATCGGTGACCTGTGATGTAGATGCTCTTTTCTTCCCTCTGTTCTGTTCTTTTTTCTCATCTGTCCCCATTTCTACCTCGAGCTGGTCAGGCGTTCCAGAGTCGATCCCTTCGTCTATCACGAGGACACTTTCCTCCAACTCGTCTTCTGTAGATGTGTTGTCGGTGATGACCTTTTTCGTAGCTGAAATACTGACATTAGGACTGGTGGGTATTTGTGTCGGCATATGTATGAACTGTGTGTGATCTTTATTGGACAGTTTCGCCTCGTATGACCGACGTTGTTACATTTACGGGATGGCAAGCCGCTGTACCTCTGACACCTCCATTTTAACAATCTTTACACCGGTGTTTATGTGCACGTTTTTCCCACGATAGGACACTGCACTTTCCACTGACTATACTTTGCCATAATCGGCCATACTAAATTTAACACGCGCATCCGTCGCATAGATCGGCAACCAGTGAATGCGAATGAAGACAGTTTGTTTGTCTATGGAAGTTACATAAAATGTTCTGTTAACAATGTGGTAATCCACTGACCTTAGAAGATCCATGTCCTCCACTCTCTTCAAAACTAGTCACCCCTTCACCATCGTTTCTCCCTTTCTTTAGGGCACTAACAGCTTCCGGTGGAATACCAGTGTTGGTTAGCAGTTGGCAGACGTCGGGTAATGTGGTGAAAGATCTGTTTGAGATCCTAACTGTCCTCTCCATAATATCTCTTGTCAAACATCGTCGCGGCCAAAGCTGGCGCGTGAACTATGCTAGCCATTCTGAAAATAGATTTGAGTATGAGAGTAATTGTTTTCAACAATTCGAAGTGAGTGTTTCTAGTACTCCGTCAGAGAATACTAGGTTAACATCAGCAATACACACTGGAAACCAGTGAACACGTATAGTGACCGACTTTTTTCCAAGAGCAACCATGTGGAACACCTTATTTCTATATTGGAGTAACGTTCCATTTATCTTTTCTATGGTTCCTCTATCTTTGAACAAAATGGTATGCCCTTCGTCTCCCGGATGTCCACCCGAAACGCCAACAACTTCGTCCGCAGTGTCCTTTTGTCTATCCTAGATGAACCTCTACAGCTCAACTTAACCGACCTCTCTACAACACTAGCATCATAAAATTGTCCGCCCAAAGCTGGTCTTAGAAATTATTGTACTCATATTTATAAAAGCAATATAGAAAATAACAATAGATGTGAGTGCCCGTAGGCTACGTATTATGATTGCAAAGAATACCGATGTTTTTGATACACCACCAGCCAGCGTGACATTGCGCTACAATGCAAATTTATTGTATTTAATCCGACATACATTGCAAAGCAAAAAAGCAACAGCATGCAACCTCTCGCGTATCAATAGCACTGCAAAACAAACACATTATTTGGAAAGACTTGTCCATAATAGCGAATTGTTATTCGTCTCGATGTTGAACATGGATGCTTAGAAATCTTTTTTACCTCTGTGATACTGCGTGCCGCTGTGGTAAATGCCAAGCTAAACGTAAAGCATCGGGCAGGATAGCCTTCTTTGTCTGAGTTTCTTTAGTGGGCAGGTGGCTTGGCCTTGGGTGGGTGGCTTTTATGCCAACATAATTGCAAATCTATATATTTCATTGGAAAGCAAAAACGAAATCAATAACATTCCTAGTTGCACCATTTCTAACATGATTATTTCTAATAATGCAAAGCAAGCAGAACTCAATATTATTTTCTGAATGCATTGTGTGGCGATAGTTAAATATCAATCAAACGCAAAGACTAGTGGATACACTAATAACCACCAACTGACATGCAAACGAACACATCGAGTGGTAGTAGAAATGTTGCCAAGCTTGATCTGGAAGGCAAACGTGTTGCAAGGGAGCCGTTTTCACTTTGTTGTTCACAAGTTCAGTTATTAAGTGGATAGCGCGAGCACAGTCCCCACACCAATAAATTGCGTACCCGAGTAACGCACATTTGGGGCTATCGCAGGCGTCAGCCCAACCTAAGTGCAATGGAAAGGCTCTTCCTGGGGAAACCGCCTTTTTCCATAAAATTTATTTGTCAAATATATATTCTACAGATTAAAAACCTCACTGTAAAGCAAAGAGGACCCAACTCTTTAGAAGGCTACATATAATGGTTTTATGCACAAATGATACACTCGCCTTTTGTATGTGCCCGGGGAGCTCGCCTACATGTGCTATCGCACACATAGCTGGGCACTCACGTGCACATTCAGTCCTTCAACACATGCATATAATATATAATTGTTAACAATATGTGTCCCTGGTATTTACACTAATTGTCACTTGGAATATATACACTGGTTTGAAAGTCTCAATTGTCACAGTTCGACGAACAATTTAAATTTAACACAGAGGGATGTTCTTAAAACAAGATGAATGCAAGTTGAATGTCATTAACACATGTATCGAATTTTCATTTCTTTTATTGGAATAATATAAGTATAAGGCGAATATAATAATACAATGTTAAGAGGGGTAGTCTGGTATAACAATGTGTTGTAAGTAGTACATGGAGCTAGAGTTTGGGTTCAGATTTAATTAAGAATTCACAAGATTTTTACGACGAAATTTGAGGTATAAGAACACCAGGCGTACGCATAACCTCCCCGCGTTTCGAGATCTGGGTAAAATCCGTCATCACGGGGAGATGTGACCATACGCGTAAGCCAAAATGCCACCTTCATGGTGCATGTCTTGGGTGGTCATGGCGAGTGGAGCACCCGGCCCACCACCCTGAGAACAAGAGAGATAGCTGACCCGGTTCCTCACCGCCGCAGGCCACCCGTAGCTTGTAACATGCATTTAAATATAGTTACATTGATCAACAATTTTGAAAATATAAAAACTCCCAACTTTATGGATATGTTAAATATCAAAACACCAAATCCAGTATGGTATCGTCAGAAACACTGCATATCTGCAAATATAGAAAAAACTGTTGATTAAACATTATTGAGATGGATGAAATGGTCCCTTTCTGGGGTACATGATATATGAAGATGCATGAAATGAATACTACGTATGTGTGATATGAGGTAATGATCCCTGACTGGGGTACATATATATGATACATGCATGATTGATGATGAATAATATTACCATCTAAACCGGTTATGCACACATTTTAATTTATATATACAGTTGATATGTAACACAAAACGACTCCCACGCCTGACGTAAACCCACACATTACGTACTAGCGACCACCCACATGTCCCACCAGGCGGCTTCTGTTACCCACGTCCGCGTCACACAAGGTGGTGCTAGCTAATACTATTTACAGGCATATATACTGTGAAAAACAGTACAGGAAAGGTGAGTATTTGAAAATATAAATAGATACACGAGGTGCCCTCCTAAGATTATACCGCGCCAGCGCTTACACTAGATGATGCAGCAATTCGAGCTTATAGCTGTACTTGTGCAATATAACTAACTAACTAACTAACTAACTTAAAGCGGGGTATTATATATATATATTATATATAGTACTAGTATTTATGTTTTTCCTTTTGAGTATTGTAGTGTGTACATATATATACTTGACACAAGATGATCCAAGGGGGATTACTCACTATGGTAGAATACTAAGACCATGTACAATATCTACAATTTATTTACATATAAATGAATGATGATACTATATATAGATGCAAGATGTAATGACTGAAACGTCATTTGGCGGCCTGAAAAGTTCACGTGTTCCGTTGTTAGTTCTCTTTGCTGGTTATACACTTGTCGATTTATTTAATCATTCGCTGACTATTTCAATGATGTAACGTTTTTACATATATCTGGGTTGGTTCGCTCTTAAGCGTGTCGGGCCAACCTCCTATGCCGGTTTCCTGGTTGTCCGGTCACGTGGTAACTCCGGGTCGTTCCGGTCTGCAGTTCCACTGTTAGTTGCTTAGCCTGGTGGGTCTGTCGTCGCTCATTGGGCGATTACGTGGGTGACGTCCTTTGACGGCTATCCACACATTGGCAGTTCCCCAGCTGTTAGCATCTCACACTCCACTCCATGTTGCGTGCGGGTGATCAAATCCGCATTTCGCTCTGACCAAATTCTCACAACGTTTGCTCCACTCACGGTCAGTTCGTGTTGAGTCGTTTGTAGTGAATGGTCACATGTCAGGTCTCTTACTGTGTTAAATAGTTGTTCAGCCCCATGCTAATCTCACAATTCACTAAATCCCTGTGCTACCGTTATCATGTGATAGGTAAAATAAACTAGTTTATAGAGGCCCTGGTATATGGATTTATTACAATAGGTTACACAGAAATAAACCTTATTATGTTATCTCTGTCCGATTTTATCCAGGAAACGCTTTAAATAGTTCCCCTATAACATCCAAGAAGATTGGATCCCCTTAGATCACCATACCTCCCCTTATACTCCACTTATACCTGGATCTTCGAAGATGTGTTTACCTTGATTGGAAAACCCCTTCTATAAAATGGGAAAATGAGGCCCCGACTTAGGGTTATAATAATGTGTTCATTAATACAAGTCATTTTGTGACAATACTATAATAACTCTTACCCACTCACATAGATGCGTATACACATGCCTTACCCACTCACATAGATGCGTATACACATGCCTTACCCACTCACATAGATGCGTATACACATGCCTTACCCACTCACATAGATGCGTATACACATGCCTTACCCACTCACATAGATGTGTATACACATGCCTGTAATATTATATATATATATATATATATACTATAATAACTCTTACCCCTCATATAGATGCGTATACACATGCCTGTATATATATATATATAATATATATATACTATAAAAACTCTTACCACTCATAGATGCGTATACACATGCCTGTATATATATATATATAAATATTATATATATATATATATATATATACTATAATAACTCTTACCCACTCACATAGATGCGTATACACATGCTCTGTTATATATATATATATTATATATAAATTATATATATATACTATAATAACTCTTACCCACTCACATAGATGCGTATACACATGCCTGTAATATATATATATATATATATATATATATAACTCTACCCACTCACATAATGCGTATACACATGCCTAATATATATATATATAATATAATAACTCTTACCCACTCACATAGATGGTATACACATGCATATATATATAATATATACTATAATACTCTTACCCACTCACATAGATGCGTATACACATGCCTGTATATATATATATATATTATATACTATAATAACTCTTACCCACTCACATAGATGCGTATACATATGCCCTGTATATATATATATATATATATATATACTATATATATATACTATAATAACTCTTACCCACTCACATAGATGCGTATACACATGCCTGTATATATATATATATAATAAATAACTCTACCCCTCACAAATCGTATACAACATGCCTTACCCACTCACATAGAGTCTATACACATGCCTTACCCACTCACATAGATGTGTATACACATGCCTTACCCACTCAATAGATGCGTATACACATGCCTTACCCACTCACATAGATGTGTATACACATGCCTGTATATATATATATATATACTATATATATATATATATATATACTATAATAACTCTTACCCACTCACATAGATGCGTATACACATGCCTTACCCACTCACATAGATGCGTATACACATGCCTGTATATATATCTATACACACATACGCCTATGCATGTTCTTACATTTATATAATCATTTTTGATGTTTTTGTTTTGTTTTTTATTTGTTTTTCGTTTTGTATATTGGTAGTATGTACGTATATATATATTATACGCCAAGGAATTAGGTTCACATACATGTATGGTTCGTATGGTATAAAGCCAGTGGTTGTTGGACCTGCTGCCTAAGCCAGTCGGGCACATGGTAACCACAGTTAATCCTGTTTATGTACGCCTATGTATATATATATATACACCGAGTCAACTAAAAAAAGATAATGGCATAAACATATCTGTATTTTAATACATTTTTTACTAAATAAGCAAATCATCTGAAATTTATATCTGAATATACTATAAGAATACTTACCCACTCGCATAGATGCGTATGTACATCTACGTATATATATATATATATATACATATACACACACACACACACATACGCCTATATATGTTCCTACATTTATATAATCATTTTTGGTTTTTTGTTTTGTTTTGTTTATTTTTTTTACCCGCTATATTGGTAGTATGTACATTTGACCATTTCCTAAAAACGCTAGACCAGATGTCATCCGGGCTAAGATCATACCCGATATAGTAACCTAATAACTTAGTGTTTCTTACCCATGAAATACCGAAAGGGTGGTCAGATCTATTTTTCTATTTACCTAAATAGAAGCCTGACGATTTTCTGTAATTTATTTTTGAACCTGAGATTTTTTGAAATACATTTATATAATGAAAAAATCTTAACAGAGGCGTCATTTGTAAATATACCTGTATTGTCATCAGCATATAATGACATTTTTAGATGAAATTTGCCAAATGGGACTTTAATACCTTGACTATTATTATCTTCTTGTACCTTTTTAGCTAACGGTTCAAAACATAATACATATAATAATGGTGACAACGGACAGCCCTGACGGACAGAACGCTTTATATAGAAAGGCTCGGAAATAGAATGGTTTATAATAACAGATGATGAAATATCACTATATAATACTTTAATCCAGTAAATGAATTCTGTATTTAAACCAAAGCATTTAGTGTGTCATACATGTACGACCACGATATTCTGTCAAAAGCTTTCTCTTGGTCTAGATTAATAAAACACGCACCAATATTCTTTTGTTCAATATAGTTAAAAACATTTCTGATTAGATGTATGTTATCAATGATAGATCTACCTTTAATTGAACACGTTTGGCTGATCCCAATGACATTTGTCATTGTATCACCCAGATGAGTGGCTATTATTGTGGATATAATTTTCCTATCTACATTTAATAATGAAATTGGTCTATAATTTTTCATGTCCGATTTATTATGTTGATCTTTACAAATAAGTGTTATGAAAGAGTGCTTGTGGGATCTCGACATATCTCCTAATTTAAAACATATTGCATATATTTTTACTAAAAGATCACCGAATATATCAAAGAATTTTAAGTAAAAGGCTGGTGTCAAACCATCACAACCAGGAGTTTTTGTACCGCCCATTTGTTTTAAGACTGCTAGGTATTTTATCTTTCTTAATTGGCGCACCTAAAATACAATTTTCAGCTTCAGAGACTTTGGGTAAGCTATTTAAGAAGACATTATTTAACGTTTTATCGACATGTTCATGCGTGAACTATAACAAAGGAAACACACCGAGCTGTGTCGTTACAATGTAAGGTGTTTTTACCAAGCTTTCCAATGAGCAAGTCCGATAAAATATAAGTTATCCTATAGTAATCAAACGCTAAAGAAAAAATACGGCTTACACCTTTTGTTATAATAGAATTACATTTATCATGCATCCCGAGCTTTAACTTTGAACATTTATTATCAAGCAGTATATTTGTTGGGTTATATCTGATACTTGTTTGTAGAGTATATGTTCACGATCTAATATTTACAACAGTAGGAAACCGATTCTTTTATTATTAAAACATTTAAATAACAATTTACTATGAAAAATAATAAAAACTCTTCACTTTTAAACCATCAATGCGATATTTGACTATGTATGGGACATGTGTCGTATGTCCGTCCGTCCGATCTGATGTAACGGTAAACCTAGATTAATTTGTGTGAACACGTTTATACATTGTTGTAGTCTGTGTGTAAGAAATCTGATACGTTTGAAGACATGTGTATTGGTATAAGGATTATCATACGATGTAGTCTGTAGTTGGATCATATTCAAAAATAGATTCGGATTCTATATTTAGAAAACGAAAGTAGTGTTTATGGTCATATCAGCCAGACACAACACTATCTGTCTTAAACTAACTGTCTTAAATAATGTAGATAGATAGATAGATACTTTTATTTCCTCCATTTCTGAAGAGCATAACATATTTACAAATCATTATTAATATGTATGTACAAACAGTATAATATAAATGCACAAATAACCCTGTTAATTGTCAGTTGAGTACTCGCAGCTGAACTATACGTGCATTAGAAACATTGCACGCACAGTTGTAGTACTCAATGAATCAATGCACACACATCCTGATGCATCCAAGATAACAGAAAACAATTAGTTTACGGTAAACCCATTAAACGTGTGTTCTATATAATAGTTGTGTTAAGAACACTCCAGGTCTCCATATGTTGAGCTTGAGGTATACATACTCGAGGTAATGGTATATTGCCGAAAGGAAATACGCCTACTAATATGTATACATGTGAATTATGCATTGTTGACTGGTATCTGACCTAATGAATTGCAATATAATCTTTATTTCATAGTCCATTAGACATATTTTTTGGTCGATACCAGCCGTGGTTATTGTTGCAAAATTGTTGTTCAAAAATCTAGTCGGTAAGGATAAAAAATAGTAGTTGACGAGGCGGACATGTTAGATATTACTTCCCTCAGCACTGTCTGGGTGTTCCTCGACTTTCACATCGAGTGAATCCTCAGCCAGCACCGAGAAGAGATTCTGGGTTAACACTGGTTCAGTGTCAATCCAGACTGGTAGATTTCCGAGATTTCTTTTAGGGAAAGGCTTTGTAAAAAGTGTCTGGTACCTCATCCGATCCTCTTTTGGTTCCTCTTTGTCCTTCTATGATATCGTCGTCCTCGCTGATACACCCGTCCTCGTCAATCACCAATGGCACTTGTTCTTCCAAATCATCTACGCTCTTCTCCTTGTCGTCCTTCTCCATGTCTTTCTTCTCGTTCTCCTCTTTCTCAGCCTTTTTCTCTACAACACTGATATTGGTTGCTTGAGCATATGTTTTATTCTTATTGTCAGTACATTCAAAGCTCCTATCCTTTTACATTTAAACATTTTACCACAGCTCCAGCCAACTGCACACATAAATGATCCTCCGAGTTGCCCACCCTCAGACATAGGTCCGTTAATGTTGCCTCGGGCATGTTTAACGTGTTGCGTGTTCGATCTAGGTGAACATAACTATCAAACCCCTCCGGACGAAGTGTAGCTTCATTCATACTTGCCACCCCATACTGAACTTCTTCAGAGTCATGAAACTGTTCCATGAAGCTCTGTCTATGTCTTGGCTCCAACTTTGCCAAGACAACAATTATGGCACGCCAATGTACAAGTACAGCTGGTGAATTGATTGGGGTAAGGGTGTATTCACTCGGGATCAAGCATTAGCTCTCGAGAAACAGCTACCATCGCCACTGCCTGCCGATTGGTCACTTCCCGGTTGGCATCCTGGAGCAGCTGTTCTGTACTATTAATATACCGAACTAGGTCTTCAAGCTTTGCTCGGTTTCCTAGCAACCATCCGGCTAATAGCTTTAATGCTGCCACTCGTCGAGATGAAGTTTCACCAAGGTCGTGATCCTCGTGAAACAGATTTGGAACGTGCCATTGAAAAGCGTGCACTTTCTGGTATTCATTGGCCTCATTGTAATCTGGCACGAGGCAAGGCATCCGCCTTTCTTTCCTTCTCTGGACTTTTACCTGTGCCCTCCTTTGCTTTGCATTCTCTGTTCTCTCACCAGTGAACTGGGCAACTCCCGAATTCCTTAAGGTAACCTCCAGCTTTCCCATCCCAGAGGATTTGTACTCTCCGCTAATGGGTCGCTGATGGTCCCTTGGTTTCGGAGCACGCCACTCGTCCCTGGATGGATACCGAGAATATGGTTTGCATCGTTTAGGTAGGGACATGTCCCGAGACATTTCACGGATGTGAGGTGTCGCACCAGAAGTGTAACTGGTTGTTTGCGGACCCCTATACCTCCCCTTCTGTTGACCTTGGTAAGTCGACCTTACGGGTGCCCTCCGGTAATATCCGGCGTAGTGACGTTCTGCATCATAACTTGCCGGGTAATTAATAGGTGATCGATTCCGGGTTGCTCTGGTCTCCTTTGGGCGGGTGTCCGAATATCTCCTGGTCTCCACAGTCTTGGCACCATGAGAAGATTCACACCGTGGGGGATCAATCTCCATGGGCTTTTCTAGTAGACTAGGCTGGTCCAAGAGGACGCTTGGTATGCTATTGGCGACACCCACTTCGTCCACAACCTGCAGCAGGTTATGCTCCTGACTAGAGTCCAACGAAAGAACATCTTCATTCAGAAGAGTCTCGTCCTGGACTGTACTCTGGGCGGACCTAGCAATCCGTCCCTGATCTTCTATGGCCCTAGGGATGTTAGGATCCACTTCGAGCATGTAGTCTCTGGTTGCAGTCGCTTCTTTGCTAACCTTGCTCATTTGTTTCTTATCCAGGTTGTAGACGTTTTCCCTGATCCATTCATAATCGGCGAAGTTCAGGGAGTCTGCCTCCTTCGCCACTGTTCTTAACCAAATTTTGGCGTTGGTTAAGGTTGCGATCTTTGCCTGGTCTTTAAGCGTCTGGAATTGCTGCTTATGGGTCTGCACAACAACAACCCCTCCACAATTACACGGGAAGACACCAATATGCGTTGTTTTGAGCTTTGCTCCACCTCGTCCAAGAAGTCATTCTTTCTGACTGATTCCATTGCCATGCCTGAAAGAATACAATAACTACCCACATGGATTATTTCCGTTTACAATTTCCACATCGGTGTACTTATCTATGGACAGAGCATCTGTCGCAGTCACATCCACACACGACCCATGGTACCATACATCGCAATAGTCGCACTGGATCATGAACCGGCCCTGCCAAGGCTTCCTACATAAACGGTACAACTCGCCAGCTGCTTGATCAGGACTCGAATCCGCATCTGGCGCCTCTTTTCACTGTTTAATCCAAGCTGGCAGCTTCCTGTCATTACAGGGCTTCAGTCGATCATGGTTCACTACCAATACGCTATTCCGCAATTTAACCCTAAAAAGAGAGACTGAAAACTTCTCAATTATTGCTGGGCCTTTCCAAGGGGAGGACAACTTCCTGCACTTTAACGTAGCGGTATCTAATAGACTATATCGCCTACCTCATACGACCTTTCCAATATTCTAAGGTCATAATTCCTTTTCATCCGTTTCAAGGAAGTCTTCAAAGTCTTTCTCGCTGCGTTATATGCTTCTTGCATTGTACTATACTGAGCTAAAAAAGAAACATATCCACTCTTCCCAACTGCTGTCCCCGTTTGAGAAGTCGATAACGGTCCGATGGGTTCACAGGACACATTATTGGGTCTGCTTTATCACTACATACCACACATGGAGCTAACATCTTCAAACCCTCTATTGGTTCCATTACAATATTTCCTGGGATGGGGTTGCTCATTTTGCATTTAACCTGTACAACAGAATTAGGTGGAATAACTTGGCTATTAACTATAAATACTCTGGCCACCAGTGGAGTGCCACCCTCCTTCTCCACATCGAGACTAATTTCTTGGCCATCAAATATCAAAACTGCTCGCCCCATGTCCAGTGTTGCAGCTCCTCGGTGATACAAAAGGTCAAACCCAAACAAAATGTCTCGTTCTATTGGCGCTACATGTACTTGCTCGTTATACCATTTCCCCCCAACTTTTAACCTAACCGGTCCAACCACAAACCCATTCATGGAAAGCTGTCGTCCGGCAGTGCAGAGCTTTACATCGCGAATTTTATTTGGTTTGAATTTCAGCGAATAGTAAAGTCTGTCCGAAATGATGGTTACCTCTGCAGCCGTGTCCACTACCGCTTTAACTATCTTGTCACCGACATTGACCATCATGCTGAATTGCGACAATGTCCTCAATTGACAAATAGATACCCGCGTTGCATCATTCGCTTTACTTTTACCAGGCTCGGATAACGAGGGCTTTTTGACTATCCCCCTTTGGCCAATGCCTGGGCTGGAAGTTGGGTTCAAGGTTATCGGGCCCTTCTCCATGCAACACAATCTTCGTCTCTTCCGGGAACTCCAGCAGATGGATGTAACCCAGGAACTTTGCAAGGGTATTTTGATAGTTTAGACCCCCTAGCTACTATGCAGCGAGGTGGGCCTGGTATTTTAGAATTATCATAGAAATCTTTTTCCCGCATTGGCGGGGTCCTTTTTAGGTCTACGTTAGTCCTTAAGGACGAGGTTTGACCTACTGCCTCGGCCCTCTCCGGTTTAAACCCAAGTTTGGAGGAGCCAATCTTGGACACTCCCTTTTAAAATGTCCCATTTGATTGCAGTTGAAACAAGAGCCTTCTACTATATTGAGATCCCGACCGTCATTTCGCTGCATACCCCTTTGATTTTGAGATATTCCTGTCGACTCTTGTCTTTGACAGCTTAGCCGACATTAAATCTAAAGTGGTCTGTAGTTTTTTTATTACTACCTCCAGCGAATCCCTTTCCGAAGGGCTCAGAGGTTTACGACCTTGCACATTTTCATATAGGTACCGCATATGCACTTGCAGTTTCTTGTTCGGTATCACGGGCCCTAGTCCTCCGTGGTTTTCCCAATACCCATTGGTGCATATGCTGATACCAGCGTACACTATTTATGGCCGCCTCCATGTTTCCAGGTTTCTCAATCCCCACTTGGAGTGCAGCTTCTTTGTCGAGTAGACCTTCACAAAAAAGAGCCACCGCCTGTCTGCATGAAAAATACTCTGGCAAATCATTGTATGCTCTTGCGACTAGGGTCAGTACGCTGTCGGCCCAGCTTCCAGTAATTCACCATTACTCTGGTGAAACCGTACCTGGGCTGTCTCTGTTAGCTCCTTTGCACCAAACCGATTATCTAGTCGTCTCATAATCTGCCGACAACTTAGATCTTCGTCACGCTCCACCAGTAGTGTGTAGAAGTCTGCGGCTTTGCAACTCAAACTCCCAACACAAACCGTTCGCGCACTCCTCCTCCGTCCACCCGCATGCATTTGCACAGCGGTCAAATTTCTGTCTATATGATTGCCAGTTACCTGTGCCATCATAGTACAGAGCCTTTGGAATATTTCGCAGAAACTCGGCTGTTTTAGATATCTGCCTTCTCGGGACTCGGTCCTCCTCCCCCGATGAATATTCTCTCGATGGACGGGACAGTCTATATCTTGTTCTAGGCTTACTTGTGACATTGTCGTTCTCATCCGAAGAGTATCCCCTAGATGGTCGTCTCTGCTTGTAGCATGTCCTTGTTCGATTTATCGGCCTTTTAGGGATTTTTTCTTCCTCCCCCAATGAATATTGACTTGTGGGTTGAAACGGCTTGCAAGACGTCCTTGCTTCTTTGGGCCGCGATTGTAGGCCTCGATGGCGTGATGAAGCATGGTATGGCTTCTTGTACTGTCTCTGACGTGCACCCCCAAATGATTGCTTTGCCATCATTTGGTCGCCCTTACTTGAGGATTCATCGTGTACTCCCACCCATTTCTTGGCCGATTCCAAGACCGTTTCTATCTATTGCCATTCATCCCTTTTCGGTTCATGGTCTGTTAAATTGCTCACCTCCCCTCTTCCCCTTTGGAGTTCTCGTTCTGCTACTCCCCATTCACTTAGAGGGCAATCCGGTAAATTTTGGAATGTGTCCTCCCAATCCAATGGCAATTGGTCATTCGGAGTAAAATCCAACGACTGAAGCATTTCTTCGCTGAATTGTATCCTGAGAAACGTTTCCATTAGTTCAGGGGTTACATTTTCTCTATTTTCCCGTAGGCAAATTATAGCAGATGCTGATCTTGGACCTATGCCTGCTATTGTTTGTAGTTTTTCTGATGATGCAACATTCACCTCAATAAGCTTTGCTCGATTGAATGAGGCCATTTTTGTTACAGTATATTGTATAACGTAATGATATATGTACACGGATTTGCTGCAATTACTGTATATGGACTCTCGAAGATCACAACAAAATATTCATGGTCTGTGACACAAGAATATTTAATTTAACACATGGGATATTTTAGCTTTGCAAAATATTCAAACATGTGAAAAAATGAAAAAACACTATACTGGACTTAATATAGCCAACCAGGGACTTTGCATATGTTGAACTATATTAATGCTGCCCAACTCACTACTACGCCCTTGCATGTATCAATGTTGACGATATCAACAAATGTCTAGGAAAACAAATGCCAATAACGCAACAAAAATGAACCAACACAGTCTTTGACTGGATACTGGTCTTCACAACTTTTCAACCGGGTAGATACATACAATTATTTCCAAAAAAATCCCGAGAATGAAGAATTTTGAACCACGTGTTTTCCGAAAACAAATTCCACCTTCTCAGGGGATTTCCTTCGCTCGACGTAGGTCGTATTGCACTGCTGCCACCATATAAAGCGTCTTACCTATTAGTCTTGCTTTAGCTGTATTTGTCACAACCGGTTGTTATAACTGTACTGTACGAGTTCTATCTTTGAATAGAGCGTTGAGTCCGCAGCAAGATCTCCTGGTCCGTTCTGCTCTCGCCGAGTCTCCCCGGATCTCGTCTCGTGCTGCCGTGGTGATATTTCCCCGGCCTCAAGCCGTACCGTACCGTAGTTTTCACCACAATTCTTTCATTTTTAATCTTGTTCTCCATTGCTGTAGCATGCTTGAAATTAATTTAAAATATTTTAGATAAGTCATTGTTACTAATATCATATAGTATTCTAAATTTGGAGAATGAGCTAGATTATATGCCACAGAAAGAACTATTACTACCATTTAAGATATTTACAATCCCATGCATTTCGGGTTCTTGGCGCGTGTTTTGTGTCATCCGATCAATATATGTTGAATATGCTTTCTTATCACATGTGTATTTGCATATGTGCAAACATGTCCTTCTTTGTCAGATGCTGTTAACAGTGGTACTTGCCATGTATAGGTTAGTGTTTATACCATGCGACTCGTTTTAAAATGGCCATGTATAAATTAGTGTTTATATATATGAGGCAAAACTCCTCCCTACCTCATCCATTTGTTTTCCGGGACTTTCCATTACAGAAATTAAAGTTATAAACACCCAACATATTGGGTGCTCGGGTGGGTGTTTTGGGAGAGGTATTTGTCTTCCCGCTGTTCCCAACTAGTGTCCATTCATCATCCTCGTGCACTACCTCTGCTCTTTTATGAGCGGGAGCCGATCCACTTATGTCTGGTGATGACAACCCGCTGTAATCCCTGTCCCTTTTTTTATTACTTGAGCGAAGTGGGATTTTTGACCTACATGTAACCTTCACTGTTCTCCTGGGTGTTTCATTTTCATCATGGTTGGGAGTATCGATTTGCACTAGGATTGGTGATTCATTTATCACCAGTTTGGTTGGTGGGGAGTCGATATCTTTCCTCTCTACCCCCACTATTGGTGTGCTCATAGGATTCAACTCCATTATAAATATATATTTAAGCGGACACGCTCTCTCTCTCTCTCTCTCTATATATATATATATAAAGATTGTATTGTTTTATCTACACTGTTATGATTTGAAAATGGATTTACTAACTAGAATTAGTTCGTACAAATGTGTTAATGTGTTTCTTATGGGGATTTTATATATTGCGTTTTGATAATATAATACGATTTCTAGTCGAATGGACGATGTATTAAGTATATTATTAGATAACAAATAAAATTCTATAAATACTTCTTTATCTGATTGTTGTATAATCACAGCAGTACACTTGTATGGATGCTGGCCAGCATATGGTTCGGGTTCCACAGATGATAAGTTGATGACCCGTGACTTCCTGAGTTAGCTACCAACATGTACGTGTGATTTCCTGGATTAGCTAACAAGTGTTTGTGAATGCCGATTTTATCGCAGTATGGGGTGTAATCCAAAATCCTCTGGTCTTTTCTAGCACAATAGAGATTCTATAGCTTTATTTTGTTTTTCAATTAAAGTTTTTATACTCTTTAAGTTAATTTAGTTAATTTTGTTATTTATATATTCTTAATCCTCGTGTTGTTTACTTTATTTTGATCCAAAAATCTAAATATTAAATCCAAACTTGAATTGTTTGATACTTATTTTATCGGAGCTCAAAATTTTGTTTTGTTTTTCATAACATTTATTATCATATATAACAATGTACAATAAAACGACAGATGTATGGAGGCTGCTTGAACCTGCTTCTTAAATGATGTAGCCAAAATAAGTAATATTAGAAGCGAGGTGATGGAATGTAATTATTAAATGTACTGTATATAATGTAATTACTGAATGTACTGTATAGAATGTACTGTATATAATGTAATTACTGAATGTACTGCATATAATGTAATTACTGAATGTACTGCATATAATGTAATTACTGGATGTACTGCATATAATGAAATTACTGAATGTAGTGTATATAATGAAATTACTGGATGTACTGTATATAATGTAATTACTGAATGTAGTGTATATAATGAAATTACTGAATGTAATGTATATAATGAAATTACTGAATGTAATGTATATAATGTAATTACTGGATGTACTGTATATAATGTAATTACTGGATGTACTGTATATAATGAAATTACTGAATGTAATGTATATAATGAAATTACTGAATGTAATGTATATAATGTAATTACTGAGTCCAATGTATTTAATGTAATTACTGAATGTACTGTATAGAATGTACTGTATATAATGTAATTACTGAATGTAATGTATATAATGTAATTACTGAATGTACTGCATATAATGTAATTACTGAATGTACTGTTACCTGAATGCTGTCAACAATTAACACTGCATTAAATTGAATGTCCACTGAATAGTCCATTTGAAAAGAAACAAATATCTTGCAAAAATAAAATAACTGGATATCCTATTTGGAGAAGCAGGTTTTACAATGTTTCCTTAACTGTCAAAATACTGATGTCTAAAACGATATAATTAATTAATAAAATAATGTGGTAGTATCACATTAACCTATATCCCGTAATGGTTGTGACGATGACAAAATATTTAGATTAGGTTTGGGATGAAAACTCGACGCCAGAATAAGGTAGCGCTCAGCCCGCTCCCATGAGCGACACGAAAAGTGTCCCTACTGACGGCAGCGAGCAGGGGCGCACCAGGTCTGATGCTGCCACATAGGGCATAATGTCCGAGGCGTGAAGGGACTGAGAGACGGAAGCTTGGGGATACACCCAATCCACCGCGTCACACCCGAAACAATGTCATATGATCATACTAGCTCCATTTGATATTTCCAAATAAACTAAACTTCAGTATACGAATTGTTAGTGCATATAAATGACTGTTATTCGCACATACCTGAAACGAGAAACAGAGATATAGACACCATTAACACAGCGTCTTAATGATAAGATTGAAATGCTGGTATGATCCCTCACTGGGTTACATATACATAATATCCCTAACTTAAGGTTCATCTGTGTAAAAAATGTAAAAGAAGCTAATTTCAATCGATTTGGGTAGGTATGGGTATGGACAACTACCAACAAAAAGTAAGGAGGGGTTGGGGAAACCTTTTTTATTAGAGGTCGAAGGTCATTGACCTCTGCCTAAATCATATAAATTGTATTTCAGCAACACAATATGGTATATAGATGATATTGGTGTCAAAATGCACAGGATTACGAAAGAAGATGACATACACTTAGGGCCACTTGTAACCCGACATTTAAATAAATCGCTATAATTGGATTATTTGTGAAAGAATTTCGTTCTAATTTGGACTATGTATAAATCAGCACATCATACAAGAAATTTCTTTTCAATTGATGAACAAAAAGGTACAACACTTAACAAATAACAAACAACACTGTAAAATCAAAATTCACAAAATAACACAGCACAAGACACACTTTTCAAATCATGGTTCAATATATTAATTTGAAATTATAGATTATGTTATTATGCTACATTATCTGAACACAAATGATCATATCGTTCACCTGTGGTACAGAGGTGTGTGCACGTCGTAAGAGACATGGAAGGACACACTAGATATTAGTTTCTCGGCATACAGATTGTGTTTCAGCTTTTACATTACTATATTATTCCAATGTGCAGTTCTCACTTATAGTGCTATATTTTGATTGCATTTGATTGTATATATGTTGAGGGCCTCATGGATTAACTTTTGTTAAATGAGTACTCGCGTTAAATAAAGTCTTTATTATTATTATTTGGTGACTTTTCACATTGTTCGGATTTTGCGTTGTCATTTTTTTGTGAATTTTGATAATACAGTGATGTTTGTTATTTGTTTTATACCTTATTGTTGATGAATTAAAAAGAAATTTCTAGTATGTACATGATATGTTGATTTATTCTTGGTCCAAACGTGAACAAAATCCTTTCACAAATAATGCAATAATACCGAAGTGAATAAGCGTCGGGTTACAAGTGGCCCTAAGTGTAGAATAATTACAGACCCATGGAACCAATTCCTGATCTCCTAAAATGAGGTCAAAGGTCAAAAATAGACGTCTTATCACTAAAATATATCAAATATCATAATGGTAACGGTAACAGATATGAAATGGATTCTTCACCACCAAAATACGAGGTTAATGGTCAAAATAAGCAGGGAGGGGGGTAAAGTTCATTAGTGCGAAATATTTGTGTAACAATTTGCAGAATACTACTTAGAACTTACAGTATCTATCGGCAACAACAAATTAATAATACTCTGTCTGTTTCCTCTTCATCGCTACCAATTTCTTCTTCTGCATCTATGCTATCTGTTCCATTGTCGCAATGCCAACAGCACACTCCACATGCAGATACATACAGCATGCGAGCTTTCATGCAGCTGCATATCATTGTTTGACATTGCCTCTCCCCTTTCTTGCAGCTGCAACAAATTACTTTCAGAATGTTGTCTGGCGCCATACCAACCGATAGCATTTTTGGTCTTAAGTTTTGGGATCAAGAATAGGTGTCAAGATGCTTCCATACCACATCTTGAAGATGTTGAGCTGTTGCATCTTCCGTTGGTGATAGGCGGTCAGGATTGATTTTATTTTATGTGCGGTGACACTGGTTACCAGCTTACATAAAGGAATCATGTGTGAGGCAGATCATGGCCGATTATGGGCGCGTGCTGTCCATAGAGGACTGTTACCAACAGTACGGAATAAATAAAGTAAACATTAAAACGGGGGTAAAAATCGTTCAACTGGAGGTGGACGAGTTTAAGAGGCGGGCTATACCGCATTTGATTCAGTTCGAATGCGAAAATAGCTGCCTCATTACAGGTGCTGGAAGGCCGCCGTTGTTTTTAAAGTGCCATAAGGTGAGCATCGTAGGTTAGAGTGTAATGATAGCGTTGCTAGAACATATGTTCAGGCTATTAATAGTATTGTAGAGCAGCCGGAAAACGAGGCGAGGGAGGACGAGGTGGAAGAAGCAGGGTGGAGCTGGAGGAACAAGTGCCACTGGTGATCGACGAGGACGATGGAAACAGTGGGTACGACGCTATTCTCAAAGAGGGATCGGAAGAGGTACCGGACTCTTTTCAAAAGGCCTTTCCCCTCAACAATCTAGGAAATCGAGAAGACCGTCGGAGACGACACCGAGTCCTACTCCAGTGTTGACCCAGAATATATTCTAGGTGCTGTCTGAGGAGTCGGACGTGGAGGTCGAGGAACCCCAGATAGCGCCGAGGGAAGTCAAACCGAACCTGTCATCCTCGTCAATTACTAATTTTATCCATATCGACTAGATTCTAGAACAACGATTTTACAACAATAATCACGGCTGGTATCGACCAAACTATATGCCTAATGGACTATGACTTAAGAACAACCCCTACATTATATAAGATATTGTTGTGTCTGGCTGATATATTTACTTGTCTGTAATTACTTACCGTATTGTGATCGTTTTCTTTGGCTGAAATATAAAACAGACATATTTAATGGGTGCACGCTTTCTATAGCCATGCTTTTATCACATCAATATATTGATAAATACTTAACAAATAGTATCCTGGAAAAGAAAGTGAACTGTGTTTTATAACAGACAAGCATACATATAAATACTCATTTGCCAGCCTTTTATACATATACTATTTCAAAATGAAATACATTCAAGAACATCACATGTCACACCATACATTGTCATCGAACTATATACATGTTTTGTATATCTCGATACAATTATGTACTTATATATCATCATACGTTTGTAATATTTCATCGTATGACCATAAACACTACTTTCGTTTTCTAAATATAGAAACCGAATCTATTTTTAATGATCCAACTACATACGAATCATGTATCGTATGATAATCCTTATACCAATACACATTTCTTCAAACATCAGATTTCTTACACATAGGCTACAACAATGTATAAACGTGTTCACACAAATTAATCTAGGTTTACCGTTACATCAGGACGGACGGACATAAGACACATGTCCCATACATAGTCAAATATCGCTTTGATTGTTTAAAATTGAAGTGTTTTCTTATTTTTCATAGTAAATTGTTATTTAAATGTTTTAATACGAAAAGAATCGTTTTTTTCTTTAAATATTATATCGTGAACATAAAATCATATACTCTACAAACACATCAGATATAACCCAACAACTATAATGCTTGATGATAAAGGTTCAAAGTTTAAGCTCGGGATTTATGATAAATGTAATTCTATTATAACAAAAGGTGTGAGCCGTGTTTTTCTTTAGCGCTAGATTACTATAGGATAACTTATATTTTATCGGACATGCTCATGGGAAAGCTTGGTCATACACCTTACATTGTAGCGACACAGCTCGGTGTTTTTCCTTTGGTATATTTCACGCAAAATGCTTCTAAGATTATAAACTGCAGACACAATAGCCAGGTACAATTAAATACCATACACTTAAATAATTCCCCGATACTCGTCCCTATCAATATAAAACAAGTCAGTGCTGGGATTTTGACAATTTATATTAACAGTAATATTATGACGAAACCTATCTTCATTACTTTTGACTTTAAACATGTAAGCATTCAAGATTAGTCTCTCCATAATAGAATGATGGACTTAAATATATACAGTATCAACATACACAGCTTTAGATCCAAGCATAAACAAGACTATATAAAGACATTTATAAAACAAAACAACGTTGATATACTATGCCTACAGGAAACGTATGTTGACAATTTCTTTTTATCTAAGCACATCGACGCTTTCTTAGGTTTAAATAATAAGTGTATATGGGCTTATGGACAAGCTAACTCTAAAGGGACTGCAATTCTTATCAACAATCCTTCTATTCAAATTGATAAGTTTCAAACATATTTTATTGGAAGATCATGTTATGTTGACTTTGAATTTTTTATGCTCCTAATACACCGGGAGATCAAAATATTTTCTTTCATGATATATGCCCTTTTCTTACAACTAGTAATAAGCTATTGATAGCAGGGGACTTTAACTTTATTTCTGACATAAAACTTGATAAAATAGGAGGAAACAGAGAAAAAACTAAAGGATCCAAGATTTTTAAGAGTATAATAGATAAATATAAATTAATAGATGCATTTAGATATAAATACCCAAATGAACGAATAGTTACATGGTCAGCACAAAATAATTTAGTAGGGTGTAGATTGGATAGATTTTATATTACAAAATAATGTCAACATTGTATACATGATTCTTTTATAGTACCATGTTCAAAATCAGATCATGATTGTATTGCTTTAAAATTGAATATATTAGAAGGTATATCTATTGGTAACTCATATTGGAAATTAAATAATCAAATATTGGATAATGAGAATTTTGTAAGTAGCTTTAAATATTATTGATTTTTAAATGGAATTGTCCACCTGGGACTCTTAAACCATGAATATTTGGATCATCCTGTATCTTTTTTGGCAAACGGTTCAAAACATAATACATAAAGCAAGGGGGATAAGGGACAGTCTTGTCTTACCGAACGCTTTATTGAAAATGGTTCTGAAATAAAATGGTTAACAATTACAGAAGATGAAATGTCATGATATAATAACTTTATCCAAAGTATAAACTCTTTATTAAACCCAAATGCGTTTAAAGTTTCAAACATGTACGACCAAGATACCCTGTCAAATGCTTTCTCTTGGTCAAGGTTGATCAAACACGCACCAATATTTTTCTGTTCTATGTAATCAATAACATTTCTAATTAAATGTATATTATCGAATATGGATCTACCTTTAATAGAACAGGTCTGGCTAATGGTCGATAGCAGCGAGATGTCGTTACTTCCTAGGTGGCGCAATATGTCCCGGTCCATCATTCGGATTACCTCTAGATTTATCTCGCATAAAACAAAGGAAATTTACTTCCGTGTTCTAAAAATTCAGTTATTAATATGCCGCAAACGTGTTGTTCCGTACCGGGTTGTCATGAAAGAGGAGGACATGCGTATCCGAGTGATCCTATAAGAAGGGCGAAATGGGTACAGGCCGTTCGACGACTTGATGATGAAAATACAATGAAAATGTGGACACCAACAAAGTCTTCCGTCGTATGTAAGAAACACTTCACACCAGATGACTACATAAAGGAGACTATTTTCGGTATGATAATATTATAAAAACTGTATAAAATGTCCTGTATGGGACATCAGAGGAAGGGGAGACAGCAAAAAATAGGAATGAAAGAGCTTTGAGGCGGGATTTTACAAAAAGTTTGTGATATGTCTTGTAAAATGGAATTGGAAAAAAGTTTTACTGAACATGTTGATTGCACAGAAGAAGTAATAGATTCTGAGACATTGATAGCAACTCCTCTATTTGAAGATGAATTCACTGTAACAAACTGTATGACCCAGACTGATGAGATGCCAATGTTTTCAATTGAGCGATTTTCTTCGAACAATGAGCTGATACATTTTTATACTGGTCTGGAGTCACATGCTCAATTTATGTTTGTGTTGAATACTTTGGGACCTGCAACATACTGTTTGAAATACATATATTTTCAAATAACAGGTATATCTGTTGAAAACCAACTGTTTATGACTTTAATTAAGTTAAGGCGATATTCAACCAACTTTGAACTGTCAACGTTTTTCTCCGTTTCTGAATCAAGTGTGAAAAATATTGTTTATACATGGATTATATTTATGTCCAAACAGTGGAGGGAAGCCAATATATGGCCAAGTCAGAATCTAGTGAGATATTTTATGCCGTCTGATTTTAAATTAAAATTCCCAAATACAAGAATCATTATTGATGGAACTGAATGCCCTATTAAAAAACCTCACGCACCTAGAGCTCAACAGTCAACATATTCAACATACAAGAACAGGAATACTATCAAAATTCTTGTTGGTTCAACTCTTGGTGGATTAGTTAACTATATATCTGAAGCTTATGGTGGGTCTACAAGTGACAGACAAATTGTTGAAAGGTATAACATTGTTAAAGCATGTGACCCTGGTGATAGTGTTATGGCCGATAAAGGTTTTAATGTGCAAGATTTGTTTGCAACAGCTAATGTACGCGTAAATGTACCAACATTCTTCAGAAAGAAAAATAGAATGTCTGGTAAAGTAGTTATTAAGGACTGGAAAATATCCAGTAAAAGAGTACATATTGAGAGAATTATTGGACTAGGGAAAACCTACAAGATCTTGACGTGTCCATTAACGGGTACAGAAACAAAGTTGTCATCTCATATAACTTATGTCTGTTTTATGTTGTGTAACTTCAAAACATGTATTGTTCCAAAACATGCTTAGACTAGTACATTGAGTCCAACAGAGTTTCTGTTGATAATTGTTGATGTTTTAAAGAGAACACAACACTTTGATGTAATAAATGTGTATACATCTATCTATACAAATTTATTTTAGCTCGATTGCGAAACAAGTTCTTACTACTTATATTAATCACTCTCGAGAAATGTGTATACATATTGAATACTTTCTGCATTTTATTAGCTGACCTGAGCACGAAATGATCATGTGAGCTTTTCTGATAGTTGAATGTCCGGTGTCTGTCAACAATTTGCTTGTGTATACTCTAGAAGGCACAGTTTTGATCTAATCTGCATGAAAATTCATGAAACTTGGTCATGTGAGTTAAACAAGAGATTAGTTTAGTTTATACAAATTTATTTTAGCTCGATTGCGAAACAAGTTATTTCAACTTATATAAATCACTCTCGAGACCTCATTCCTGATGGAATTCATCGCCACGAGGGAGAGAGAAGAGGCAACGTGGAATTTAAATGCCTTGCCTAAGGGCACAATCGTAACGGCTCCAGTGGGGCTCGAACTCCGGACCGTTCGCACCTGAAGCGAACGCGCATCCACTGCGCTATCACGACTTCCACAAGAGATTAAAAACAAGTTAAAATTTTAAACTTTATTTTGTGTTTATTCCTGTAGTTAAACTTGGAAAATAACTATGAACTCAGTCTATGTATGGCTTGTAGAAATGTTTTTCCAGCAAGACCCCTTTGAAATTGCTTTCAAAGAAAGTTTTTAACTGGTCAACCATTCCTGATATGAAAGTGTCATTGTTTTCAATATCAAAATATTTGATGTCCCTAACCTTTAGGTTATCTGCTGAACAGATTATCAGTGAACATTTTTCAGCTCCAGTGCACAATAACTGGCCTTGGATTTGATAATAGTAATTATGATTCGTATTAAGATAATATTGCCCACAGTCGTTACAATTTAAATAAGGCACTGTGACAGGAGATATATCTGTGTCTCTTGCAGAATAAGGACATTTTACTTCAATAACATGCTTTGCATTAATAAATCCATCCGGTGAAGATGCCAAAAATGGAAATTGTTTCGAGACCACTAAACCACAGGAATGCACAGTGTTGCCGGTGTCTTCCATAAATCTTGTTATAGCGATTGCTTCATGTTTGCGTCCATGTTCCAAGGGGGGGCGCTTTTATTTCTCTTGTATCAACTAAAGATCTGGCTAGTTTATCTTTATCGGTCCGGTCAGTGGACTTGCATATTTTACCAAACGTTGAGGATGGTAGACGCTTTGTACGTTCCTCCTTCCATAGTTTATTTGCACTCTGACCCATTGTTTTTTATTTCGATGTCGATAACCGTTTCATCACTGATTTTGGTAACGCTAATCTTTTCGAGGAGATTTTCTTCTGGCGAAAGTTTTAAATAGTCATGATCTAATGCAACAGCTTTAGTGTTTGCCGGCTCAAAAGTTTGAAATATTGGCATTTTGGAAATGCCAGGAAAATTCAAGCATGTATTTCTGAAATGGTCTTGATAGTTAACAGAATTTCTAAACTGCTCTGGTCTTGGGTCAAAGTCAATGTTTGTTAATTCATCTGCACCTGGCATATCAAGTTTATTAGCCTTTAATGGACTTCCTAAATATTTTTTACATTTATGGAAACTTTGCAATATTTGTGTGCATGTTTCTTCCGTTTTTACTGTCTTTTTCTGGGAGAACATTACTGCACCATAAAGTACTGTGCATACATGTTTGCAGTGGGCTTGAGGCCCCATACCAGCAGCACATTCACACTGTGCCTCAATAACTGACCCCCCAGAGTTAAGTTCAACATCTACAGTGTAGCACACACCTTTCTTCATCTCTGCATGACAATTTGATTTAATATATACAACATCCTCTCCGGGTGAAATACGGAAATACTTCAAAAATTGCTCATTGTATAGTCGTTGAATACGAGTGCCCAGGGTCTTCTCATGCTGTGCCAGATACGTATGCACACTGTCTAGTTCTGTTTTCGGAAATTTTGAATCCGAGTTGACATCCGCATATTTTGTGGGATCTGGTAATGTCATGTTGTATTCAGGCTCTAAAGTCTCTACATTTCCAAAGTTTTGATTTCTCTCGTAAGACACTAATCTGAAAATAGAATAGGGAAATGTTTCAAGATATATAACATGGCAGAACGATAAATTCGTAATGAAAACGTTAATAGCAAACCCCACCCACTCACAGGTGTATGAGCAATAACGTAAACAATTAAAATAAACATCTCTGGAAATAAAGAAAATATCAAGGAATAAAGGAAACTATTTTAGATTTATATTTTATTTTTAAATAAATCTACAATTTAGTCTTCAAACGCGACGGCATTCTATTTTCGTTTTCAAAATATTTTTTATCTCTAAGATAACGGTAAATTTACGCACCTTTCAACCAATTCATTCTTGCGTCCAGAAAGTCTAGCACCCCTTTTCTTCAATTCTGCTTTCAGTTGCGGAATTATAAGTGATCCGAACTTAGATTCCATTGTTAAAGTATGGACATTTGTTTTGACTTCTCTCAGAATTATGCTAATCGATACGGGATACTGATGGACCGGGATCAGTGGCGCCACCTATCGGGTGGCAGGGGAAGATAACCAGCTATTCTCCCCCATCCTACTATATTAGATAAAACAGAACTTAAACGAGTTGCAATTATTTTAGAAAGTATTTTCCTATCAACATTTAAAAGTGAAATAGGTATGTAATTCTTCATTTCAGACGAGTTATTTTTATCCTTGCATATAAGAGTTATGTATGAAATTTTCTGGGAGTTGGACATTTCACCTAATTTAAAGCATAATGCATAGAGTGTTACCAAAATATCACCAAATATATGAAAGAATTTAATGTAAAATGCAGATGTCAAGCCATCACAACCTGGTGTTTTTGTACTGTCCATTTGCTGAAGACTGGACAGAATTTCATCCTTTGCAATAGGGGCACTTAATATACGATTTTCAGTTTCTGAAACTTGAGGCAAATTATTCAAGAAAGTACTATTTAGTGATGATTCAACTGGTTCATCAGTATACAAGTCGGTATAGAAATCAGTGAAACAAGTTACAATATCTTCAGTGTCAGTGAATGAAACTCCATCCTTATTAATATTAGTAATAATTCTTTCAGAATTTTTTGAAGTTTCAGTTTGAAAAAAGTAAGAAGTAGGATTTTCATTACTATCAATAATATGAGCCTTACTACGTATTAAAACACCCTTAAATATATCATTTTCAACATGTTTTATTCTTTCTTTTATGTCTGCTTTTTGTTCCAATATTGTGCACTTCTGATAATCTTCCTTTAATGACTTAATATGTTTATGAATATCTATATTTTGTCCTTTAGAATAGTCCATGCAATATTCTTTTATACATGTTTTCATATTATCCCACCAGACAATATTTATCTCGTCCGTTCTACTTACAATCTGCCAATAAAGTTAAAACTATTAATAAAATCGTCATCATCTAATATTCCATTATTTAATTTCCAATATGATTTTCCAATAGCAATGCTTCCGGATACATTCAATGTTAGCAATACCAAATCATGATCAGATATATGACAAGGAAATACGTAGCAGTCAGAGATGTCTAGTCTACATCCTACATTATTTGAGAACAATGTTACAGAACGTGTATTGGGATATTTAACCCTAAAGGCATCCAGTAATTTGAACCAAGTATTCCCTTCTCCGGATTACCACCTATTTTATCCAAGTGTGTATCAAAAACAAAATTATAGTCGCCCGTTATTATCAATTTATTACTAGTAGTCAGAAACGGGTATAGTTCTTTAAAGAAATCATTTCTATCACTTGCAACGTTAGGTGCATACAAATTTTATAATCTAAATTTGTTATTCAATTATTGAAAGTCAACATAACATAGTCTACCTATGAAATCTGTCTGAAACTGTTCAATATGTATAGATTCATTGATTATAATTATGAGCGTACCCTTCGAATCCTTTTGTCCATAACTCCAAATAAATTTTGCATGACGAAAGCCTAAAATATTTTCAATATTCTTCGATACGAAATAATTCTCTACGTGCGTTTCCTGGATGCACAAAATGTCAATGAAAGTAACTCGAGCCATTTAAAAGTACATCAGGGTCATAGGTTAAAATGATAGCGGCTGTAAAATAGTCAGTTGTTACAAATATCGGCAGATTATTTCCTATGTCAGCAAAACGTTTTGCAAGCAGACGATTGTATTTTAAATCTTGTAAATACTTCCCGCAGTCACAAACATTAGCGTCGCAATATAACAAAAGCTCAGTTTTATTGACGGACATTTGGATATAGTGATTATGAAAGGTTTGTCCGTCAGTACAAGAAACAGATAACGGATTTTTTATTGAACAATAGAGACGATCGTGCATGTGTTCACTGGAGGGTGTAGAGTATTTACAGTGTGTACTGGTAATTAAATCAGACAAATCTTCATCGTATATCCAGTTAGTATACCTATGTAAAGTTTGTGTGTGTGCAAATACTTGGCACACTTTATAGATAGACATTGTATTGCAAACAATAGCATTACACTCAGCATAGATCGGACCGAAAACTAAATGTACAAGCAGCATACAATATACATGTACGATTGCTTTCTGGTTCAGGTTGTGAACAGAAAATATACCAGAAACCCAACATGGTATGTATTGACAGGTAAACTCATTTGTAACACAAATATAAACAGAAGACACCCTATAATTATAAGGGGTTTGGGGCATTTCAAAATCATAGTCGTTTAGCTGTTCCATTTTCGTTTTCCACCCGTGTTTATATGTTGCTAAATCGAAAATCAATATCATAGTCCATTTAATTATTCCGGTCAAAACAGGTTTAAAGATCAAATATTTAACTGGTCATAAGACCAGCTAGCACCCCACCAGGCGACTCGCCTTCGGTCGAAAAATCCTCAGCCATTTGGCTGAGAGATTTCTCGCCCAGAAGAGAGTACCGATTGTAGGTCGTAGTACCTGGTCTCAGATGGCCTCATGGATTTCTGAGGGGGGAACTCTTTTTGAAAGGAATCTGTCACCTCATCATTGTACGATTGCCTCTTCTTCCCTCTTGTCTCTGCCTCCATACACTCTTCCTCGTCCGTCTCGCCAGCTCGGTCCTCATTAATAACCAAGGGTATGTCTTCATGAAGCTCCTCCTGGGCAGCTACCTCAACAGGGGTAGGGGCGTCATCTCGAACCTCTCCAGTCGCCTGGGCAGACTGCGAAGGCTCCTTCACAGCTGATCTAGTAGCATCTGCAAACGACTTATTGTAATTTGCAGTATTAGATCTTGAATCCTACGGACAGTTCCTACTAACATGACCCACATGCGAACAACGCAGACAAAGGGGTGGACGACCTGTGATGGTCAGCAGAATGGCCATACCGTCATCAAACCTTATCAAATGCGGAAGTTGTCTCTTCTGGAGCTCAGACACCTCCACAGTTATTTCACGTACACCGTTCTCTAAAACATGGTTGTCTGTCTTAGTCATCAGACGTCTAACGTTTAAAATATTCCCAAACTCGGACATGACTGACTTCAAAGCAACATCAGTAATGAACACTGGTAGCCAGTGCACCCGTATTGTGACGGACTGTTTCCCCCAACGCAACCATGTGGAAAACCCTATTCAGATACTGTAATATAGTTTCACTTATCTTTGCAATAGTTCCTCTCTCCCGAAATAGAACGGTGTCCTTCATCCCCCGGATGTCCTCCGGAAACTCCAACCACTTCGTCCGCAGTGACCTTGTACTTCCATAGCAAGTTACAAACGTCTATCATAGATGCACCTCTGCAGCTCAATTTCACTGATCTTTCTACGACACTGGCATCGTAAAATTGACCACCCAAAGCTGGTCTTGAAATAATTGTACTCATATTTATAATAGCAAAAAACAATAGATTTGAGTGCACGTAGGCTACACGTATTTAGATTTCAAAGAATACGGATATTTTGATAGCGGTATTCCCTGTACCAGGTAAGTATGATTTCGCTTTTTTTTCTTCTTTTTTTTTCTTTTCTTCGAGCTATGAAGGTCTGCCCGCCCGGAGGCACTGTACGTGAGCGTACATAGTATGCTCACCTGTTGAGGCTTGACCCCGACGTGTATCCCTCACGTCTTAAAGATATATTTTGTAATACCAAAGGGATACATTTTCATAAAAACAGCTGATTTTGGCGCTGTGTATTTAATGCCTAAAGTTTGTATAATTTAATCTCAAAGTATGACGGTTGCACTGATGGTTAATGAAACCAGTGTAATGTGCTTCCGTTGGTCCTACTCTTGTTTCTTTATGTTTATAGACGTGTATCCTGGGTTTCGACAGCATTATTGTGTTCTGTAGTCCGGGATCGATTCACTTGTGTTAATTTTCGAATTTCGAATCTTTGAAGTTCTAATAATCTAAAATTTACTTTTTTGTTACGTCTGAAAGTTTTATGTGCATTCGTACTGCCTGTTTTACTAAGAAATGGCCTTTAATGTATGATCTAGATTATATGCCACAGAAAGAACTACAAGCCCATGCATTTCGGGTTCTTGGCGCGTGTTTTGTGTCATCCGATCAATATATGTTGAATATGCTTTCTTATCACATGTGTATTTGCATATGTGCAAACATGTCCTTCTTTATGTCAGGTGCTGTTAACAGTGGTACTTGTCATGTATAAGTTAGTGTTTATACCATGCGACTCGTTTTAAAATGGCTTCCCATGTGTGATCGTCCAGATCCCAGATTAGATTGAACAGGCGTTACATCTGTGTTGTGATATCTAGTACTGTGTATATTTTTAATGTATTATTTTATATATAATACTAGTATTTATGGTATTTTTGTTCTGTTTTTTGTTTTTTTTCCGTATTGTATATTGGTAGTGTGTACATATATATATATTGTAAGCACACTTACCCACTCACATTGATGCGTATGCACCTGTCTGTACATATATATACATACTACATACGCCTATATATGTTCTTACATTTATATAATCATTTTTGGTATTTTGTTTTTGTTTGTTTATTTATTCACCCGGTATATTGGTAGTATGTACATATATATACAAAAATAATTCTTACCCCCCCCCCCACACACACGCACGCACATGTCTGTATTTATACATATGCATACATATGTGTGCATACATAACTACATACACATATAAATACACAAATATAGAATCACCCAAATACACATAGCTATTGTCTATATATGACTACAATGACTACACCCATTCATCTATTCATACTGATATACACACTTGCATTGTAGTCGTGACTGGGGATTTATTAATGGCTACCGATTTGTTCTACGGTTATGTAATTTTCTCCGTACCCCTAGTCAGTTGCAAGAATCGGTCCATTTTTCTCCTGTGCGTTTGCCTTTGTTCTAACTATATCGCTCGCGGACTTTATAGCCTATTTAAAAGGACTCCTCGTTGATCTGATTGTACTGCCGCCTAAGTCGGTCAGGTATCCCAGCTTAGTAACCGATACATTATTTAGATATACCTATACGGGTTTATTGCCGTATACGCCAATGAATTAGGTTCACATACATGTATGGTTCGTATGGTATAAAGCCAGTGGTTATTGGACCTGCTGCCTAAGCCAGTCAGGTACATGGTATCCACGGTTTATCCTGTGTATGTGCGCTTGTACGCCTAAGACGCGTTCTCGGGGCGGATACACATACGACAAACCATACACATACGATTAACTGTGTTTTGTTTGTTTTTTTATTTTAACACTTATGAGGTGGATTTCCAGATAGTGTTATGAGTTTTTATAAGTTGTTTACGAGTCCTGTTTCTTTGATGTAGGTAAATAGGGTGTTCCTTATCTTCGAAAGGTGAGGGCGGATTAAGCAGTGTTTCTTTGTTAATTACTATTATACCTATGTTATACAACTCAGCTTCAAGGTTTTGTCTTTGTGTCTTGTGCTTACTACAAGTAAAGAATACATGTTCAAATGTTTCTAACTCGTTGCAATATGTGCACTTTTTGTTATCTATATATCTTTCAGCTTTTAATAGAGAATTGCCAAGTTTTAATCTCGTGTATATTTGGTCCAAATTCACATTTGTGCTATATACTTTTAAACTTGGAGGTATTATAGGGTATATGTGTTTGTTGTGAAAATTTGAGCTGTTGTACTCTGTCCATTGTTTTTGAAATTTGTTTTTAATTTGTGTGGTAATGAGACTGTATGCTTCTGTTACACTAAGATTTAGTGGAATGTGATCTCCATTGAGACTTGCTTCTCGTGCGCAGTAATCTGCATGCTCATTGCCACGGATGCCCACGTGACTGGGTATCCATACAAATTTTACTGTTCCGCCATTGTTTAGTATAATATTTGTTAGTAACAGTGTTTGATTTAGTGTTTCGGGGCGATTTTTTGATGTGCCTGTGTCTACGGATTGAAGTGAGCTTAGGCTATCACTGAATATTGCTACTCTTTTGAAATTTTGTTTGAGTGCCTCCTCGAGTGCTATATTGATTGCAATTAATTCGCATGTGTAGATTGATATGTGGTCATTTAGCTTAACTTTTTTTGTAAAGTAATGTTTGTTGTTTTCGTCATACCCTACTACACCCGCACCTGTAATTATTTTTTCTATATTTTTGCTTCCGTCAGTATAGAATTTTGTGTAATTACTATAGTTATCTTCGATGTGTGTTTGTGCTTTAAATAATTTGTTGGGAATGGGATCTGATCTTGAGATGTATTCCGTCAATTCAGTGTCAGGTTTTGACAGTTGAATATTTATTAGTTGTTCATAGTTTGGTGGCTGTATGTTGATTTGTTTTAATTCATATGCTTCTAATAATTTAAGAATAGTTTGCGAATATGGTAATTTGTGCGTTTTTTCGAATGTTTTATTGTAACTACTTTGATATATTGGTTCTAATTCTAACTGTTCGTTAATTGGCAGTTCTTTGCCTAGTCTATTGCTTCGTGCCCAGTATTTAAGCATGTTCATTTCTCTACGTAAATCAATTGGTATTTCCGCTGTTTCCACTAGCAATGGCATCGAGTTTGTGTAACTAAAACACCCAGTTATTAGTTTTAGGGCTTTGTTTTGAATAGTTTGTAGCCTTTTCAATGGCGTATCATTTGATGATGCATATATTATGCTGCCATAATCTATTTTGCTATTAATAAGTGTTTTGTAAATTGTGAGTAGGCTTTTTTTGTTTGTGCCCCAACTTTTTCCTTTGATGGTCCTCATGACATTAAGATCTTTTTCACATCTTTTTACTAGATAATCTATGTGTGTGTTTTCCAGCTTAGATGCTTATCAAAGTACATTCCTAAGAATTTGGTTGTGGTATTGTAACTTAGTTTGTTGTCTCCTAATTTGAGTCTTGGGAAACCTGGATCAGCCTCGGGTGCTTTTATCCGTTTCCGGTGTACTATTAGTACTTGTGTTTTGGTAGGATTGATTATAAACCCAAATGTTTTGCTCCACTCCTCGATAATGTCTAATGCATTTTGTGCTCGTTGGAATGCCATTAGTGGTCTTGGGGCTGACACCCATGTTGCAGAGTCATCGACAAATTGCGATAATTCTGCTTTTGCGTGCGGGTTTTTTAGTGTAGAGTTGTAATTGTCAATGGCATTTTGAAGTGTATTCATAAATAGACTGAACAGTATAGGTGATAATACGCTACCTTGGGGGCAGCCATTAATGGTTTCCACTAATTCTGATAGATGGCCATTTTGTTTGACCTTTATTTTTCTGTGTCTGAGAAAATCTGCTATCCATTTAAGTATTCTTCCTCTTATGCCTATATGCTTTAAGTAGTTTAATCCCTATCCATAATTTATCAAATGCATTGCTTAGGTCTAAGAAAATTGCTATTAGATAATTGCGACTGGCTTGAGCTTTTTTGCAGTCAGATTCCAATCTTGTTAGATTGTCCTCGCAAGAGTGGTTCGCTCGGCATCCGGATTGATACTTAGATATTAGATTGTTCGTTTCTAGGAAATTGCAAATGTCACGGCCTGCCCAGTCGGTAGAGTATATTTACTGTTCGGGTAGATTTACGTGGCAAAATATTTATTTGTTAAGGTGGGTCCTTTCGGATCAGCAGGACACTGCAAAACAAGACATATATCATAGATATTCTTTTATTGTAGTATGTACTACACAATGTGTAGATGGCGAATCCAACGAACCATTGCATTTGCTCCCTACATCGCATTCTCTAACATGTACAGCACAATATCACTAAATTACAAATACATCACTTAGTTATTAAATATAACCATACATGGACATAATTATTATCTTAGAGTAGAATTTACAATACAACTGTATTACTAACCTGCAAAACAAGACATATATCATAGATATTCTTTTATTGTAGTATGTACTACACAATGTGTAGATGGCGAATCCAACGAACCATTGCATTTGCTACCTACATCGCATTGTATTGTCAAGGGTCACAGATTAGTAATATAGCGGTATAAAAGGCAGGGCGGGACGTATTCATGATATAGGTTGGAGGGGATGCTATATGGGATTTATGTATAGGTGTAATTACTAAATTAATTCCTTTATTTTACCTTCCATCTAAATATAGTAAATTGCACAAAACAACACAGTTAAAATACATTCATTCCACTTTTTATTTTATCATTTCATTTCAAAACACAATCCTATGACATAAAGACAGGGTTTTATCATTTTTTGTATTAGTTTAGTGAATGTTGACGTTAATGAGATAGGTCTGTATGAGGCTGGGTCTGTTTTTATCTTTGTTTGGTTTAAGTATAGGTATAATAATAGCTTCACTCCATGAGTCTGGTGATGAGTTTGTTTTCCATGATTGGTTAAATAATTGAAGTAGTGTATTTTTACTTTCTAGTGGTAGTTTTTTTAAGATTGTATAGTGGATTGCGTCCTCACCAGGTGCTCCATTTTTACATTTGTTTAATGCTGTTTCTAGTTCATACATTGTAAAATCTGAGTTGATTGGGAGATGTTAATGTTCGTCTTCTGATTCTAAGTCATTATAAACTTGTGATTGTATGTCTGTTTTTCTGGGTGAATTCTGGGCTATATCCCTCGTTGTTGCTGACTTTTTTGTAGTGTTTAGCTAACACATTTGCTTGTTCTAAATGATCGGTCACGCATATGTTATTTGCTTTGAAAATCGTTGCCGTTGTTGGTGCTCTCCCTTTTATTTTTTTTACAAAGTCCCATAACTCCTTAGAGTTTGTTTTGTGAGTTATGCTTGAACAAAAGTCTACCCAACTGTCACGTTTAGCCTTTTGTATAATATTTTTTGCATCTTGTCTAGCCTGGTACCATAATTCCATTTTAATTGGGGTTTTGTCTTTTTTGAAAATCTTGCGTAATTTTTCTCGTTTCTTGATGATGTTTGTGCATGTTAGGGTCCACCAGTTGTGTATTTTTCGCCTTTTTACTGCTTTGGGTTTACTTTTTGGTATTGTTTTGCTTAGTATGTTATTTAATTTATTTAAGAACATGTCAAAATTATGTTATAGTTTGTTCTGTTATATTGTAGTTTAATTCAGTGTTGCACACTTCTTTAAATTGTGACCATTGTTCTAGTGTGGCCTTATTGATTATCCATTTTTCTTGTATTTTTATACTTTGTTCTATATAGTTTGTTGCTATGGTAGTAATTATTGGTAAATGATCACTGCCTAGTGTGTTGTCTATGACATTAAACTCTGCAAATGGGTGTTGGTGTGAAGATATTATTGATAGGTCTAAGGTAGCATCGCTTTGTGATTGATCATCACTTAATCTTGTGACTTGACCATCATTTATGCAATTTAGGTTATTTTCGTGCATGAAATCTAGCAAGTCCCAGGCCTCGGTGTCACACCGTAGATCGCTTAGGGGGTTCCATAGAGTGTGTTTTAGGTTAAAGTCTCCTGTTATAATTGTGTTCTTTCCCAGGTTGTTAAATATTGTTTCGAACGTTTTTCTGGTGTTACCAGTATGTTTATTTACATAATAATTATATATTGTAATCGGGTCTTTTTGTCCGAAAAGTGTGATTGCTATGGCTTCTGCCTCTTTATACGGGTTTATTTGTTTTTCTGTGAATGGTAAATTATTCCTGACGTAAATACACAATCCTCCTGCCGCATTAGTTATCGTTTTCTTGTTTATTGGTTTTTGATAGCCCTTAAATCTAAATGGTTCTTTTTTGTCCGGCTCTTTTGCGTTGCAATGTATGTCCGATTAAATACAATAAATTTACATTGTAGTGTAATGTCAAGCTGGCTGGTGGTGACGGTGTTATCTAAATAGTTTGTTTGTATGATTTAATTTCGTATTATATACTTAATGATGACGATATTTGCCTAGTATCTGTATCTATTACCATTGTATACCGGCATTCCCATGTGTGCTCTCTGATAATTAGTCATCGTATGCGGATGATAAAATCCGTAATTGAATCTGTGTGGGAAGTAGTGTGGTTCTCTCCATTGCTGTCTGTTTATATTGTTATAAGGTCTGTTAGAGTTATTGATGTACCTGGGTGCCGTTTTGGGTATTTGAGTGGGTGGTTGTGTGGGTGTTGCATTGTTTTTTGGCTCTGGTGCTACGTGGGTGGTTGTTGCTTTTTGGTAGGTCTGTTTATTTGAGATGTGAGTTTGTGTAGTAGTTCCTAATTTTACTACATCAGTAAGGATGGTTTTTATTTCCTCCTCAGTTTTATTTACCAGGAGTGGGGCTATTTTATTGATTAGGTCAGTTGCTATGTGTGCGGTGGTATTGGTCTGAACGGGCAGTGTGTCCTGTGTGTGGGGCATAACCTGCGGTGCTGGGTTTAGCCCAAGCTGATGGCATTTGTTGTTATACGTTTGTGTTAGGGTGTTGTTGGTAATATTTATGGATTGTTTATATCTCAAGTACACGGGGCATCCCTTGAAAGCAGCACTGTGGGGATGTTCACAGTTTGCACACTTTTTCTTGTGTATATTTTTACATTGATTATGTTGGTGGGGTGCAGCGCAGTGTGGGCACTTTACTGTTTTTCTACATTTATTTGTTGTATGGCCATGCATTTGGCAGTTATTACATCTGAGTGGTTTTAGGAGTGCTGGAGAGACAAGTTCATTTAGGTCTACTAGTTTAATAGGGGCCACCTCTGATTTGAAAGTGATTGTTGCTGTTGGGGCTGGTGTTTTTATGTTGTCTTTATAACTGTATCCCCTCTGTATGTCGATGATGTCCGGGTTATTTTGTTTTAGAGAATGCGTGAAATTATCGAAATTATCTATATTTGTTAATTTGATGATTCCTTTTGCCTGCTTATTTATTTGAGTTTTTACATTTTTTACTTTGAAGTTATATTTTCCATAAGAGAAGTGTTCTGCCTGTGTTATTTTGTGTTCCGCTATTTTGAAGGTTAGAGCATTCTTGTATTTTGCATGTATTGGTGTTGTCTGATGGCAGAAGGCGTGTCCAATAAACGAGGCAAAACTCCTCCCTACCTCATCCATTTTGTTTTCCGGGACTCTTTCCATTACAGAAATTAGAGTTATAAACACCCAACATATTGGGTGATGACTGGGTGCTCGGGTGGGTGTTTTGGGGGAGGAATTTGTCTTCCCACCCTTCCCAACTAGTGCCCATTCATCATCCTCGTGCTCTATCTGTGCTCTTTTATGAGCGGGAGCCGATCCACTTATGTCGGGTGACGACAACCCGCTGCAGTCTCTGTCCCTTTTTTTATTATTTGAGGGAAGTGGGATTTTTGACCTAGCATTCACTGTTCTCCTGGGTGTTTCATTTTCATCATGGTTGGGAGTATCTATTTGGACTAGGATTGGTGATTTATTTATCACCAGTTTGCTTGGTGGGGAAAGTGATTCAGACCCCGCCGAGGAGTCCATATCTTTCCTCTTTACCCCCACTATTGGTGTGCTCATAGGGTTCAACTCCATTATAAATATATGTTTAAGCGGACACACTCTCTGTATTTATATATATATATATAAAGATTGTATTGTTTTATCTACACTGTTATTATTTGAAGATGGATTTACCAACAAGAACCAGTCCGGACAAATGTGTTAATGTGTTTATGGGGATTTTTTATATTGCGTTTTTATAATATAATACGATTTCTAGTCTACTGGACGATGTATTAAGTATATTATTAGATAACAAATAAAATTCTATAAAATACTTCTCCTTTGTCTGGGTGTTGTATACTCTCAGCAGGACACTTGTATGGATGCTGGCCAGCATATGGTTCGGGTTCCACAGATGATAATTTGATAACCCGTGACTTCCTGTGTTAGCTATCAACATGTACGTGTGATTTCCTGGATTAGCTAACAAGTGTTTGTGAATGTCGATTTTATCACAGTATGGGGTGTAATCCAATATCCTGGATCTATGATCTGTTCTAGCACAATGGAGATTCTATAGCTTATATTTGTTTTTTAATTAAAGTTTTTATACACTAAGTTAATTTTGTTGGTAACACTATTTATATATTCTTAATCCTCGTATTGTTTACTTTATTTTGATCCAAAAATCTAAATATGAAATCCAAATTTGAATTGTTTCAT
>CM026387.1:61174855-61280452 GCA_014843695.1 Archivesica marissinica
ATGTTATATACCTACATATGTTATATACCTACATATGTTATATACCTACATATGTTATATACCTACATATGTTATATACCTACATATGTTATATACCTACATATGTTATATACCTACATATGTTATATACCTACATATGTGTAGTGTACAGAGCTACCTTGGAATGCTACTCTTATGTGATGTTATTATTATTATATTGTTGCTATTAAATGCCTTGTGTTTGCTATGATATTATATATTAAAGTCATATGTCTGTTCAAAAAAGTGGTGTTAAGAGTGCGTACATCATAGATGTGATTTAAGCACGTATATTTCTTAGAATTTATGGTTTTTCACTGAGATACTGAGCTATGACGAAAGCAGATCGAAAACAATACTATTCTAGTAAAAAATGATTCTACGTTTCTCACCAAAGTAAATTTAAAAACGTTAACATGGTTTGATTGTTATGCCCATGAAAGGAGGCATGTAGGTTTTGCACTGTCCCTATATCCGTCCGTCAGTCCGTCAGAGTCAATAGTTCTAGTAAAGACTGTGAATTATTCGGCTTTAGTGGATGCATTCATCAACTACTGTGATAATTCTTGTTTAGCTATGAAATGTCGGTTTATACTTGTTTTGTAATGAATACAATTGCACATGAAACCAACATTCTTAGAACTGTTTGAACAGGAATATGCCTTTAATATTAGAGTAGTATAGTATTTAATGTTGTAATTTATTGTCTAGAACATTATATAAAATCTAATGAAATATAATAAATGAATAACGTCATGGTTCTCTGTTATTGAATGTTCACAAATAGCATCAGGGCAACTACTTGTATCCGTGATCGATGATGCATGTCCAGAACAAACAGACGAAGTGAAACTACTATTTAAAAGTTGTGTTATCATTTGACGTTATTTAAAGCATCCATTTTGTCGAATATCAGCGAAGTTGCTTATGAATAGTTTCCAAACTGTGTGTTTGTTTGTTTGTTAGGGATTTACGCTTACATCAGCACCGTTTGGTCTATATCGCAGTCGAGGAGCTTTAATACCCATCAACACCTTTCCTGTGCAGACTCCAGCGGCTAACCAATATTTGGTTCATCAACCTCCATAACAAACTGCCAACTTATTCATATAATTGAGACACGGCCTGAGCGGGCGCTCGAACCCGTGACAATCAGCAATGATAGGTTACAGTGGCATACGTGTCAGCGACCTAAACCACTCGACCATGGAGGCAGAGAGTTTTCAAAACTGAATCTGACAAAATGGACCATGTCAAATAACAGGTACTATTAACAGAGAAAAGGCAACGGAACCAGGCAACATTGAACATAATTATTTAGACGATATAAAATTAACAATTCCGGCATCAGACATTTTGACAGTACAAACGGACAATCATAAATCTGTATGACATGCTTATATAACTAATTGTGTTGGAAATACACAATGCAGTGTAATGCATGTGCATACTAGCATTATTCTATATCGGGCTGTCTTACTAGACGATTTAACATTCCATATTATGTACACGTGTAGAATGCTTTAGCTGTACATCTTCTGCAGTAAATATCACATAATCAACTAAACGTCTTCATGCATTCAAAACATGTGCAACTGGTCGCCTTTGATTACTTTATCAACACGTGCTATTCACTACCGATGCGGATATCTACATATTATGTGTGTTATTTATTGTTGGGGTTTCAAGTCGCACCAACAGCTTAGGTTATATGGCGACTCTCCAACGATTACTGGTGGAATAACTTACACAGGATGCCCCTCCAAGGAGTATTTCAGGCACGGACGGTAAAGCCGATAGAACCACAAACCTACCACAAACCAGCTGGATTGGTTCCTCACTTGAAATAAATCGAGACCCCAAGTGGGATACGAAGCCAATGCGGTGAATGGGTTATTTTCTTGAATCATGATAGTAAAATCCATAATTCTAAAATTTGTAGCGAAAAAGTAACTCTCAATATAAAGGTGCACATTTTTTTGTATGACATTGATATAGAAGAAGAACTTTTATTTCCAATTTCAACTTAAAAGTTCATCATTGTACAACATATAATACGTTATAATTAGCATTTTCATCAGACACATCACATTTCTCTTGTCAACAAGATTTTGAAAGCATGTGCTGTTGCTTAAACGATATACAAATGTCTGATTATTTCGATGAAAAGAATTAAACACGAAACTGTGTTACTTTACGAATTTGTATAGGTATGTACGCCTGAATGAACTGTATTGGACACGATTCATAAAAGCTTAATATGAAATGTATGTAACTAAATACGGAGCAGTAGGTGAGGTCGAAGGGTCGAAACTTGTCCGTGGTTCATTCTGATATGACCTGTAGGTGAGCCGCCATCTAGTTAAATAATGGATACATCGATTACATGGCAGCCTGGCGCCTTGTCTTCAAGAATAAGACATTGTTTCACTTTTGTAAACCGGAGACTACATATTCTACATCATTTCATCACATTCCTAAAGCTACTTTTTTATATTTAGCCGGTTGTTTTACGTTGCATTTAAAAATAAAGATACAGTTTTTAAATAAGCTAGATTTACTTCATACTTAATCCTTTGCATTATGTTTGTTGTTGTATGTTATATGTGATTATGATTTCCAATAAATATTGGCTAAACCACTATTAGAGGTTTGACCTCGCCATGTATTCTGCTTAAACACTTGTTTGCGTAAAGCCAAATGGGATAAACTTACCTCGCAGAGTAGGTTGTGTTGCCAAGAGATATAATGTTGAAGTCAAAGCGGACTACTGTACTGCTGGCTAATAGTATTACAAATGAAAATCAGCCATATTATGTTTTAGACAAGAATGTAGTCCTGTCAATGCTGCTGTTGGTTCTGAAAAGGATCGCGTTGCCTCTTGTGCATTGAGAGTACTAGTTTTGTTTGAAGTATCTTGTTGAGCTACATTCACTGCGTAGTTGATTGTCGTTTCATGGCGACTACATGTCTCAAAAGGTGTCGATTAGCGCAGTGGTGTCCAATTTATGCAGTGCTTAGCGCACTCACTTCTCACCAATGCAACCCGAGTTCAATTCTCTGACAGGGAAGCATGCGAGAAGATACGATGGTCGCCATATCGGACAGATGGGTTTTCTCCGGGTACTCGTGTAGAGGAGGCAATGTGGACTTTAAATACAATAAGGGCACAATCATATATGCAACTACAGACCTTTCGCACCTGAATCGAAGGCGCTAGCACTGCGCTATCAATATTTCCACAAAAGTAATGTAGTAAGATACCAGTAATCCTTCCATGGTTCGACACAAGTAGTGCCTCTGAACAAAGTCCGGCTAGTAGTGCCTCTGAACAAAATCCGGCTAGTAGCATCTGATGTATGAAGTAGTGTCATGTCGTCTTTCATCGGATCGTCTTTCTACCATTAATTTTATTTAAGTTTATTTAAGGTCGATACCGGTTGCCCATTTGAACGACGGGCAGTTTAATTAACATCACCTTTCCTTACACTTACATCAGCACCGTATTGGGCTAGATCACCGGCGGGGTGCTTACCTATCAACACCTTTCCTGGGCAGGCTCCAGCAATTAACCAGTACTTTGTGCACCAACCTCCGTAAGAAACTGCCAACATTTTCATATAAAGAGACACGGTGTCGTGTAGCCTTTGTTTCTAAAATCACTCCATCTTATATATATATATAATATAATAACTGAAAACGAACTTTGATGAATAATGTTGCCTTGAAAATATAGAAGATATATCATTTACCCAATTATACTTTCGAAATGTAATTATATCAACTTGTAGATACTGTTCAAAGAAGGTTTATGTCAATTGCTAATGTTCAAATGTGATTTTACAAATTCGTAACCATTATGGTTGAAATGCAAAGTTATCTGTATGTTTACTAATACATTCATCATTTGCATATCTTTTCCTTTCGGCGTAGGATGTTAACAAATGAGAATTGCGTAATCCTTCATTGTCTCTATCCGTGTCCCGAATTAACTCGAAGACTAACCCATACTTATTGATGATTTCCGTACGATTGCTCTATTCAAGGACTCTAATCTAACCGGATAGCCATAGTTTGTGGGTTTTATTTGTAAGTCAATTATTCTGCGATTAATGCGTTCTTAGCTTCTTGCAAGATAACGATTACACGCTGTCTGCACACTTAATAGGTACAATAAATCATCTACCACTGCGATATCTATGAATAAGTAAGAGATTTGACAATTCTGTTATATAGCAATATCTTCTTATTGTTTGATAGGTAACATAGCTATGATGTATTAGACCGGACTATTCACAGTCAATACTGTCAGACAGTTTATATATTCGAATTATGAGTCTGATTTCCATTAATATCAGTGCTTAACATTTATTGCAATACGTTTCTTGCCTACACGCTCATGGATACCAAAGAATAGATACACTGGTCATAGTCTGTCATACATACATCGCCCATCAATTGTACGTTCCATAAGAATATTCACATACTTATATTGATTTTGGAATTTCACCAAACATGGTCAACTATCATTATTGAACAATAGGGCCCAGCATATCTAGTAGAACACTCGTCATCTAGCTACATGTAATTCCTCTTCAAGTTGTGGTTCAGGCGTATATAGTGTGAACAATATTTTTGTTCAATATATGTACATTCATTGTCCTATGAATATAATATACAGTGTGTCAACAGGATTGAGCAGAACGTTTAAGCTTTATTTATTTTACAACGATTGCGAAGCAAGTTCTAACAACTTATATTAATCACTCTCGTTGGCGCGGATTGAATGTGTGTGGTCATTCGTGTGGGAGGAAACCGGATTTCCCGGAGAAAACCCGCCTGTCCTATATGGCGACCATCGTACCATCTCACAAACTTCCCGGTCCGAGGATCTAACCCGGGTTGCATTGGGGATAAGTGAGCGCGCTAACCAATGCGCTAATCGGCAGAGGTAAACTGCATAATATGTAGATCCCTACCATAGATGTAGGCATGTGACGCTTCATCTGTTTAGAGCATTTCCTATTTTAGAGCATTTCCTCTTTTTAGAACATTTCCTCTTGTTTGGCTAACATCTTGAGAAATAACTATTGTTTAGATTCGCTATCCCTAATTGGGTACACATGTGATCCTCATTTTAACATTTTCGCCGATTTCCCCTTGTTCACACTTCCCATTCACAGCCCTGTAAATGTGTAATCTTACCAAACATGTTTATATGCGAGAGTTATATAATTAATATTATATCACACGCACACGTGATATTATACCAAACAATTACTCTTTCCTCCAGAACTGTACACTTTCTTCGATATATAATAATAATTATTCACCATCTTACATGTTCATACCGTCCTTTGTATTAAAAGGGAGATCTCATTATGTTTTCAAGTGCATTTCTTTGAACATGTTTAATGAAAAGTTTATATATATATTCTTATCAAATATCAGTCTTTATAAGAAATAATTGGTTAATAGTAACAAGTAGAGTGTTCAACACTACATACATGATACTCCACAAATGTTACAGAATTTTTTTATTTTAAACTATAATTAACGTCGCTTCCGTTTGCCCATATGTGCGACTGGCAATTTACCTAACAACACCTTTCTTGGACAGGCTCCAGGGGTTAACCATACTTGGTGTACCAACTCCGTAAGAAATTGCCAACTTTTTCATATACAAAAACACGATCTGAGCGGTGCTCGAACCCATCAGTGATGATAGGTTACAATTGTATGCAAGCCAGTGACCTTAACCACTCGACCATGGAGACGGCTAAGGCGTTCTTTATATAGACATCATGCCCGCTTTACTCAAACGCCGTCGTTACTACAATAGCAGTGTTGTGCGGCCGGGATCAGCTTATAATCACGGATAACTGTCTGCTTCATAGTCCGATAGCCAAATTGACTGCATGCATAGACACTAGACGCATATTCTGTCTCGTAAATAAATTGGATTAATCCCCATTATTCTGTCTACCCATTCCGACAAATAAACAAGTACATTTATCATTAGCAATGGTAATGCATATAATGATACTTTAGAGAAAATTTAATAGGCAATGAAAATATGTTGCATACATCTTGCAATTCATGGGCGGACATGTCAGATGCGCAATCGTCATGGAGACAACCATCAAGGATATAGCGTTTATATATCGCACAATTGGATATCTAAGTTTATAAAGGTCCCACTTAGCATGAACCGTGTACTTGAAAATGCTTGTTACACTAAGAATACAGAGTTAACAAGCAGATCCTTCAGTGCTGAGTGAATAGGGACGTCTGGTGAAATAAATGAAGACGAATAGGAAATACGATCAACGAGAAAAGAGGTCAAAGATGCAGCACCAAGTAACTGACATTCACTGGTGAATGGTATTTTAGCCCAAAATAAATTAATAAGAAAATTACAGTTGGACCAGTACATTTATCAAAATGGGTAATATTGTCTAAATATAGTAGTATTACTGGCAACATGTGCAGATCTTCACGAGACGGCTCGTGACGAGCAGTCTCATCTGGATGTACAGGTTTTGTAAGCCTATTTAGAGGTATGAAGTGTTGAAATGGTTAATTTAGAAACCTAGAAATAAACTAATTAAGAAACAGTTTGTTCCTATGTGTTAAATGCTATGCTTAACTTTTCTTATTCGATTTCGTTGTTTCAATTTCAGACCTCACTTATAGTCATTCCGCAAAAGCATTAAAGCCGACAAGACAGTCTTGAAAATAATCTTGAAATTGTTAACATTTCGAAATATAGAATCGCGCATGCTACACTTAGGCTTACATGGCATCGATATGCCAAATACCCAAATTGCGACAAATGGATTATGAGGATCACGTCCTAGTGGAATAAAGCGCGCTCGCTTCTCACCAATGCAACCCGGGTTCGATCCTCCGAACTAGAGGTATATGAGATGGTACGGTGGTCGCCAGATCGGACAGGTGGGTTTTCTCTGGGAACTCCGGTTTCTTCCCACACGAATATCCACAGTTATGCTTTCATCCGCGACAACTAGAGTGATTAATATAAGTTGTTAAAACTTGTTTCGCAATCGTTGTAAAATAAATAAAGTTTAATTAATAGTGGAATAAAGTGTATTTTATATGTATGAATCATGACTATGTATAACACTATTTCCATATACGGCCTGGTATTCGAATCTATCTAGATATTCCGAGAATAAAGTGATTCTTCCGTAATACTCTATCTAGATATTCCGAGAATACAGTATTTCTTCCATAAAACTCTATCTAGATATTCCGAGAATACAGTATTTCTTCCATAAAACTCTATCTAGATATTCCGAGAATACAGTATTTCTTCCGTAAAACTCTATCTAGATATTCCGAGAATACAGTATTTCTTCCATAAACTCTATCTAGATATTCCGAGAATACAGTATTTCTTCCATAAAACTCTATCTAGATATTCCGAGAATACAGTATTTCTTCCGTAAAACTCTATCTAGATATTCCGAGAATACAGTGATTCTTCCGTAATACTCTATCTAGATATTCCGAGAATACAGTATTTCTTCCATAAAACTCTATATAGATATTCCGAGAATACAGTATTTCTTCCATTAAACTCTATCTAGATATTCCGAGAATACAGTATTTCTTCCATAAAACTCTATCTAGATATTCCGAGAATACAGTGATTCATCCGTAATACTCTATCTAGATATTCCGAGAATACAGTATTTCTTCCATTAAACTCTATCTAGATATTCCGAGAATACAGTATTTCTTCCATAAAACTCTATCTAGATATTCCGAGAATACAGTATTTCTTCCATAACACTCTATCTAGATATTCCGAGAATACAGTATTTCTTCCGTAATACTCTATCTAGATATTCCGAGAATACAGTATTTCTTCCATAAAACTCTATCTAGATATTCCGAGAATACAGTATTTCTTCAATAAACTCTATCTAGATATTCCGAGAATACAGTATTTCTTCCATAAAACTCTATCTAGATATTCCGAGAATACAGTATCTCTTCCATAAAACTCTATCTAGATATTCCGAGAATACAGTATTTCTTCCATAAAACTCTATCTAGATATTCGGAGAATACAGTATTTCTTCAATAAACTCTATCTAGATATTCCGAGAATACAGTATTTCTTCCATAAAACTCTATCTAGATATTCCGAGAATACAGTGTTTCTTCCATAATACTTCGAATAGCACGCCAGTTGTTTGTAAGTTACTGCCTGGTTTACATGAGGTCCAGTTTCGTATGTTTTTGCTGGTTCTGACGTATTGTTCTGTTTATGAATATCGTGTAGATAATCCTATCTGTGTTACTGAACATTCCTGATAAGTGATTGGTGCATGTAAATGGGTGTAATTTGCTGTTTAGACCCACCTGTATTTTGCTTAGTATGTAGGCAATCTTGAATGCACACTGTGTATTATACACTACGCGACGGTGTTCCATACACCACATTGGTAAGCACAGAATACCGCTTATAGGTGGTATTTGTATAGGTCAAACTAACTTTAACGTAAGTTTCGGGTGCTTTTGATAGTATATGTATGTTAAATTATTGGTATGTATGCAGTGCTTAGTTGACGCAACAGTCTTATTTTAGTTGTGAGTATCTGTTGCACCACAACTGTGTGTGTTCGTGCGCGTGCCTGTGGGTGGGCGTGCGTGCGTGCGTGCGTGTGTGACGTAATGCACATGTGGGAAGCGTCATGCGACTTGTGGGGCACGCGCGGGCAATGCGATGTGTGGATTCCACAGTGTGCGCCCACACTTTACACATCCCACACGTTGCATTGACCGGTTAGTATAAATACCGAGCAGAACTTCATTATGGGCCTCCAAAACTATATGATAGCCGAGAATCCTTGCCAGTTTGTATTGCAGACGTCATATTTTATGCATTGTATAGTGATTGCTAGCATCCAGGTATGTGCATAGCGGTTGCTACAGAGTACAACAAATAAACGTTCAGAGTATCGTTGTCATCACTCAGTCAGCTGTCCACTGTGATACGACTACATCCGTCCGCCCGTCTGCCCACCAGATTGACCCCAGTTGGCGGGTAACAGTATTCGTATACACAGAATAGAACTAATGTTATTATGATATATATATATATATTTACATCACTATTGCATTTCCTGCGATGAAAGTATGCGCCCTGATTGTATACATGTTCGTATGAAGGTTCGCAACTATAATGATATGCAGCTGACATGCGCATTCGAAGTTACGGACATGCGCACTGACGTTACGGACATGCGCATTCGCAGTGTTAGGCAGCGTTCATCGCGATAAAATGGCGCGTCTTCTTACTTAAAACCGCGTATGTTACACAGGTTTGTTTGGTCAGTTGCTTTGTAGATTGGTCATCATGTATCGGTAGACCCATTTCAATAGTATCCGTTTAGTGCTACCCAAGATATGACCGCGATTACTATTAACCTCATAGACAGCTAGTTTTATTTATACTTTATGCTTAATATCGATGGGGTACATTTACGGTATGCTATACTGATTAGTGATAATAAATATTTAAGAAAGGTTTAACATTGTTAAATACGTACTGCTGTTATGTGAGATGTATTCAGGGTTTTATTTTATGTTTTGTACCCTTTCAGGTTTTTAAGTGTACGTCGAATATTCTTACGTAGATGCGTATTAAAAAGTTGAAATCCCACAAGAGTTTACATATATATACCCTATATTCCCCTTATTTGTCAGATGACATAATAAACGAACACAATGACAATATTAAATACAAACATGCAAAGAGCAAACATAATGTTTGTGCAATAAAACAAATAATTGACAAACATATAAGCAACATATTAACTGTGCAGTAAGTTAACCCTTGAAATGCCGAATAAATTAAACGGAATGTGCAAACAGCATAGATCCAGATCATTAGAATACTAATATAAATGCACTATAGAAGCTGCATCATAGTTAATATTACTAAGGCATAGATACATATTATTCATTGTACACATATATATTCTGGTGAACCTAGTAACAATGGCCAAGGTTTTCGAATTAATGTGCGATACAGTGTGCAGATCATCTGTTATCATGATCATATTACTTAAACAGTGATATCTATCAATATCAATGCATTATTAAGGTTGCATCACCTTTAAGCTTGCATCTATTTTGCATATATATTCATGTCTCATATATATAATGCAAATACAACGTTAAGCAATCATATTAAAAGTACATATACATTCAGAATAGAATTATAAGAGACACATTGCAACACAACATATCACATTATATAAATCACATGTTCATAATATTAATTATAAACGTTTTTGTTTAGGTTCTAAATCCACTAAACAGTTGCTAATGTCAATTTTAATACCTATGGCAACGGCTATGTATGTATTGAATTGCCATACATTATGTGTGTATATATGTTTGGCCATATGCATCTCGTTTATATGTTAGATGGCCAAATGCAAGCATGTTACCGTTTTGCTGAAGAAAAACTGAAACACTGATGAAAGCAATATCTTTGGATATAATCATTTGAATATTTGTCACTATTTTTACTAACATTATTTCAGTAGGCATCGGACCTCCAGGGACCACCACGACAGGACACCAGTGACCACCACCGAACATGCTGAGTATCGGTAATATCAGTTATTTTGGCAACGGACATCCGTTACTGGGTTCAATTGTTGGTGAACACAACGAGAATGAACCTGGTGGCTGGAGATCATTTGTCAATACCCTGTTTCATGTACTGTACATATACAACACTAATTACTGGCACTAATTGCGCATTGAACATGGTGATAAAACGTTCATGCTGTTTTATCGCTTCATTATAGTGGCATATTTCTGACATCAGATATCTAGATATATAATGAATAATTCCGCACACCGTCGTGTAATAATGAGCGTTTACTGGAATATTCTTAACAATTAAAACGGTGTTTGTCTAGAAAAGGATGTTCGTTGGCTATCAGTATTATCGATAGAACATGTTTTATTGCCATAAAATATCGGCAACAACCTTTCCTTTGACAAAACAATATACATACATAATACATGCCATAAGAGACAACATGTAATATACACAACTTACATAGATAATAGATTGGCCTGGTGTTATTTAAAGCAAAGATAAACCAGTTAAGAAGCTATATTGGCAAAGAGCGAAACTAATTCAATAACACCATAGAGTTGCAGCGCCATTGTGTGGTAATACATATTAATATGATAGCATACATATACATGCATTAATGTGCATCACGTAAATATTTTATATGACTTGTTCTTAGTTTAAAAGCATTCTTAATATATTTAGGTGTATTTATTAATATTTTACTATTCTTACTCTTCATAAGAGTATTATATTTTTTCAAGGTAGGCCAACTTATTCTGCCTGAACAATTAAATCTGATATCATTGTATGTCTGACATATCAAGATAAAACGGTATTCTGATTCAATAACGTTATTATTGCAACATTTACATATTCTACTAACACGATCGATAGCATTGTAGCGGTCAGTTTCAATAGTCAAATCATGACTACTCAGCCTCTTTCTAGACAGCATAATCTGATGCGCGTTGTTTTAACTTGTTCTGATGAAAACTAATTAAATATTATATCATTGTAAGTCTGACATATCAAGATAAAATGGTATTCTGATTCAAGTGCGTTCAATAGTAACCTCGCTCAAATACTGACTGCTATATGTATCTAACTATTTTATAATAACATGTGGGATGGCATAAATATGCCACCATAGGTTATGTCTGAAATAACATATACACACTTAAGCTGTATTGACTAGGGAGGAAATTGGCTCAAACAATAAGACTTTATGCACCTCGACACAGAAAGCAACATTTGTCATAATAACGTTTTGTTTCTTTCTGTGAAATAAGCAATCATAAACCATTAACACGAGTAGTGTGTAAATAATTATCACGGGAATAGTTCAATAAAAGAACACAGACACTGTAACCGTCCTCAATTTAGATGAAAGACTATGAATGCTATGTTGCATTATTTACGAACCATTCTGTGGTTAGTATCGTATTATAGAGCACAATTGGGTTTTACTGAGCATCAATGCACGTCAAGGCATTGGAAGAAAAGAATGGTACGTGAAAGAAATATGTTCACACCAGATGTCACCACAAATATGCGGTAAAACGAAAGTCTATACTGCCCTACTAGCCACCGCATGCGATCATTCAAAGTATAAAGCAACTCATTTATAAATTACACAGATGATCGACATCGCATGGATGTTTAACTGTACTACTGTATAAATGTTCAATCCACCTCCGTTGTCGATTGCTGTAACCTATGAGCATTGATGGTCACGGGTTCGAGCCCCGCTCAGGCCTTGTCTCTATATATGAAAAAGTTGGCAGTTTCTACGGAGGCAAAGACGGATCTGTAGTCAAGTGGTAACACGCTGGACTGGTAATCCAGGGATCGCAGGTACACAATTAACAGGATTTAGATGGGGCGTTAAACCGAGGTCTCGTGTCGGTGCTGTACACCGTTCACGTAAAAGAACCAGAGGAGACTCTGGAATGGATCTCTATTTGTATCATTGCACTATCCTCCAAACATTTAAATGACTAATCTCTTCAGGAGGCGTCACTCATATGGATAGCCAGTAGCGACGATAAATAAACGTAAAACACACACCCAATCTTACAGAGGCTGTAGTGAACAATCGACAGACTGGAACACAGGCTAGTCGTGTAGCTGTCTATTGCCCATCGTTGATATATTTAACAACACATACATAATTTATATGGTCTATGTTTCGCTTGTTGGATTTGCCAAGATAGTGGAAATAATGAAATTTGTATAATTAATATATTTTCCAGACGGATATGTTAGCTGTGGTTGCATCGTCGCTTGTACTTGTCACCGACAGGAAACTAACACTATTTCTTTTATGCTTTACAATGAATGATTTAGCAGTATCTTTCACTGTTTTCAAACAGTGTAAGATGGCATATTCTCTGTCGCTGCTTGAGTTTTGTATTCCTCCGTGGTTGGATATACATTTGTGCTTTAGCTATTTTCTGACAAATATGAACCGTTAATTAGAAAGTAATATATTCAATGAATTTGTTTTGTCTGTAGTTCTTGAATGTGACAGAAAATAGAAACTAACTAATTTACAGGAACTGTTTATTATTACATGCGTTCACATTAACATAAGTGGTTGTGTGGTTTTGTATTGTTGTGAGATGAGGCTCCCGACAGGTGCAGCTAAAATGAATACATTTGATCAATATTATATTACACAAAATCATTGGAAATCATAAAAGAAATATGAGAATTGTTTAATTAGTGTAAGAATAGGAGTTCAATGATAATTCATTGTGACCACCGACATATTTAGGTGAGCACGTCGAGATGATTAAAATCATGTCATACACTAATAAGCACACATGTTTTCTATGTGATTCATTAAATACTAACACGTACGTACAAAACTATGATTGTACATGCTCTGCATTCATTTTGATTAATAGTAGTCTAACATACACCATCATTTTAAAGTTACTAAAAGTATGACCTGAAATATCAGCCCTTATAGTCGTGGAGCACTTGCCACCACACAATATATTGGAGCATGTCCATGTAATAGCATATACTGCAAATCTGCACACATCATATTGGAGCATGTCCGTATAATAGTATATACCGCAAAGCTGGACTCATCACATTGGAGCATGTACATGTAATATCATATACTGCAAATATTGACACATCGTATTGGAGCATGTCCATGTAATATCATATACTGCATATCTTGACACATCGTATTGGAGCATGTCCATGTAATATCATATACTGCATATCTTGACACATCGTATTGGAGAATGTCCATGTAATATCATATACTGCATATCTTGAAACATCGTATTGGAGCATGTACATGTAATATCATATACTGCAAATATTGACACATCGTATTGGAGCATGTCCATGTCATATCCTATACTGCAAATCTGGACTCATCACATTGGAGCATGTACATGTAATATCATATACTGCAAATATTGACACATCGTATTGGAGCATGTCCATGTAATATCATATACTGCATATCTTGACACATCGTATTGGAGCATGTCCATGTAATATCATATACTGCATATCTTGACACATCGTATTGGAGCATGTACATGTAATATCATATACTGCAAATATTGACACATCGTATTGGAGCATGTGCATGTCATATCCTATACTGCAAATCTGGACACATCCCATTGGAGCATGTCCATGTCATATCCTATACAGCAAATCTGGACACATCCCATTGGATCATGTACATGTCATATCCTATACTGCAAATATGGACACATCCCATTGGAGCATATCCCTATAGTATCACATACTGCAACGCTGGACATATCGTATTGGAGCATGTACATGTAATATCATATACTGCAAATATTGACACATCGTATTGGAGCATGTGCATGTCATATCCTATACTGCAAATCTGGACACATCCCATTGGAGCATGTCCATGTCATATCCTATACAGCAAATCTGGACACATCCCATTGGATCATGTACATGTCATATCCTATACTGCAAATATGGACACATCCCATTGGAGCATATCCCTATAGTATCACATACTGCAAAGCTGGACATATCGTATTGGAGCATGTACATGTAATATCACATACTGCAAAGCTGGACATATCCCATTGGAGCATGTACATGTAATATCATATACTGCAAATCTGGACACATCCCATTGGAGCATGTACATGTAATATCATATACTGCAAAGCTGGACATATCCCATTGGAGCATGTACATGTAATATCATATACTGCAAATCTGGACACATCCCATTGGAGCATGTACATGTAATATCATATACTGCAAAGCTGGACACATCCCATTGGAGCATGTCCATGTAATACCATATACTGCAAAGCTGGACACATCCCATTGGAGCATGTCCATGTAATATCATATACTGCAAATCTGGACACATCCCATTGGAGTATGTACATGTAATATCATATACTGCAAAGCTGGACACATCCCATTGGAGCATATCCCTATAGTATCACATACTGCAAAGCTGGACATATCGCATTGGAGCATGTCCATGTAATAGTATATACTGCAAATCTTGACACATCGCAGTGGAGATTATCCATGTAATATCATATACTGCAAATCTGAACACATGTAGAAGTTAACGAGTTTTCCAACAAATAGGTTGTTTTGTAATGAATTCACAAGAAGACACATTGCCGGAGGTAATATACTTTAAACAGTGTACTCTTGTATGTGGGTTGAATGAGATTGTTCAGCAGAACTCTAATAGACATCGGTTTTGGCAACCATTCTCCACCTCACACATCGCGGTGTAGCCATTGCATCTGTTGATATGTAGATAGTGCGTGAGAATATTTCAAGCACACTTGAGTATGTGCATCTTGAGAAGGCAATGACCGCGCTGTGAAAGTCGTGGTACCGAAACCATAGCGCGTTCGCTTCAGGTGCGAAAGATCCGGAGTTTGTGTCCCGCTGGGGCCGTTACGATTATGTCCCTAGTCATAGCTTTTATATGAGAGTATTATTTGTAGTAAATATAGTACATGTAAAACCGTCCGCGTCCGTGGTCGAGTGGTTAAAGTCACTGACTCGCACAGACCGTGCCTAATTATATGAGAAAGTTGACAGGTTCTTAAGGAGGTTGGTGCACTAAGTACGTGTTAACCTCTGGAGCCTGTCCAGTAAAGGTGTTGTTAGGCAAACTGCCCGTCGCTCAAATAGGCAATCGGAGATGTTAAATAAACTTAATTAAGAAAATGTAAATGTAAAACGTCTTGTGATTAATGGTACAATAAACGTACTAAATAAAAATGAGAATTATTTGATCATGTGATTAAATGGTGGCCTAAATGGCCGAGTGATTAAGGTAGTTGACTTCAAATCTCTTTCCCAACGTGGGAACCACACGATGACCTACATGTCAAGGGGTGTCTGAAATGCAAAATGTGTTATATTGAACTTCAATGTCTATGTTGCTTCGTGATAGAAGATAAGGAAGTTGAACATTTCGCGGAGCGCCGTGGCAAGACGTCTTGATCTAGTGATCCCACAATCATAACAGTAAACAATATCGCATAAAAGACGAGAACGCGACCAGACAGAACCGAACGTGCCAGCTGATCAGGTTATATGTTGCTTGCTCTTCTGATAGTGGAGCTGAAACACATGTTCGAATAGCAAACAGCAGTGATCCTTATCAGACGCGGCGTTACTGGATCTATGTTGTTTGCACATTACTTTGAATTTATTCGGCACTGAAATAGTTAATAGATACACGTCGCTTACTAAACTTTCAACAACAAATGTCTTAGTTATCCTGTCATGCCAGATAGACACACATACACGAACTAAAATCATTCAAACATGAAACAATTACGTTTCGTCAATTTGAAAACTGTGATGAAATTTCATTTTGCAATAACCTTATTCCAGCAGTTATGTGAGCTATTATGAATTATGACAACGTCAATACAGTGCTAGGAAAATAGAATGAAAAAGTTTTTTAAAAAAGTAACACACTTACCACAACATAACTTCGGTACGAGTCAGAAGTCAGGCGCGTAGATGGACTATTTAGTTGGTATAGGCTTGCAAACCCTTGCCAAGAGTCTGCTCTATACTTGCTGGCATATATGATGCTCTATTGTATGCTATTTAGTAGTTATTCACTTTCGTGATGATAATGCTTAGCGCAGTGGTTAGCGCGCTCGCTTCTCACCAATGCATCCGGGTTCGATCCTCAGACCGGGAATAATGTGAGATGGTACGGTGGTCGCCAGATCGGATAGGTGGGTTTTCTCCGGGTACTCCGGTGTCCTCACACACGAATGACCACACATACTATGCCATCCGCTCCAAATGAGAGTGATTAACTTAAGTTGTTAAAACTTTGTAAAATAAATAAAGTTTAAAATTTAAAACAATGTTTTGAAAGTGCATGTTTTCATATTCCATTGATAATTCCGTCTGGAAAAATTAGACACCGTACCCATATGGTCACCACTCCACACGCTATCCTTTACTTTACTGTAATTGCAAATTGGTCATGTTTTTCTTCGGAGCTAGGTGTAGACCCATGCCTACAAGGCCAATAGACAGCTACGCGCCTGTGTATGTCCAAGCCTACACTGTCAATAAACAGCTACGCGCCTAGCCTGGTTTCCAGTCTTTCGATGTGTCACTATAATTATTTTACTTCTGGCAACATGACACATTGATACTATTAGAAACTCAATACGGCACAATTAATGGTATCGGTGTTAAAACTATATTTATATGACTGACCGGGCAAAATATATCAACTCCTTTTCTCACGCTAATCTCACCTGGAAGTTACATTATCTGGCTTTCTTCGTATGAAAACATCGGATGTGCAGATGAGGAAGTACGTGGTTGGTTGATAAATGAGATGTGTGTTGCTATGTCTCGCATATACTCTCATTCTGACGATCATTACCATATCCATCACAACACAACGATGAGAAGAATGATACATCAAGGCGACTACGAGCGACGTACGGCATTGCGACATTGGCTTCTTAATGGAAGGATTTGATCACTAACACTATGAAATAGGCAATACATATCATCACAGCATGCTATGTGGTCCTGTGGATAACACGTTGGACTGGGAATCCAGTGATCGCCGGTTCGATCTCCCGTCTGACCCTAATAATCAAGTCTTACCAGATGGGACTTTAAACCGAGATCTCGTGACAGTGAGTATATGTTTGTATCATTGCACTACCCTCCAAATATATACAATGACTAATCTCTACAGGATGCGACGCTCATATGGGCAACCGGTAGCGACAATAAATAAACGTAAAACACACACGTACATACCAACGTGGAAAGCCAATACAAGGTTGAAGCCAAAATGAATTACTGAACTTGACATCATCGGAAGAATGTGACTACATTGCCTAGATGGATTTAACATTTTAAGAAGACAGATAATTATACGAAAACGAGTATGCTTCTCTGGTAGACTTCTGGTTTGTAGGTGCGCGCGTGTGGCTGCTAAGCGTTCTGTAAACAGAATAAAAATGGCAGCCATGTTTTCTTTGGATTCTATTTCAATAGAGGCTGTCTCAATTGCGATGATTGAAAATAGACTATTTCCAACAAAGTGTTATTACATTCGTTCAATTGGCAAGTATGTTGGTTGTCGAATAGTGTTTACACTGTACCATCATATTGTAGATTATCTGCTACAATCCGAGCCAAAACCATAAATACACGTAATTAAGGTTAAAGCAATCACCTACAAGAAAGGCAAAATAGAGAAATAACAGGTTATCATTTTTAGAAAATAAATTGAAACGTTTGCTAGAAAACAGCAATAAAAATATTGAAAACGTAAATACAATTCAAACTCTAGAGAATGAAATAAATGCATTAATCAATTATAAAGCTAAAGGTGCCCACATAAGATCAAGCATAGACTTATTAGAAAAAGGTGAAAAGAACACAAAACATGTTTTAGCTCTAGAACAGTCTAGACAAACACGCAAAGTATTAAACAGATTAACAATTAGTGGAAAAAACTGTTACAAGTTTAGATAGAATACTGGAAGTCGAAGTTAACTTTTACTCAAAACTCTAAAATCAAATCTTTGTGAAGGTTAATTTACGGCATCCGAGTGCGAAATTGCAGTTATATCTATGTAGTAAAATAAAAGCCCTGTTTTCAATGGACTAACACGTGAATTCTACAACAACTTCTGGAGTATTATAGATGCGTTAAATTGTGGATTCAATATAATCGACTATACGGAATTACTTGACCTGGGCGGAACAATCTCATTCCTTGATTTTCGCACAGCTTTTGATACGATTGAGTGGTCTTTCTTATTCAATGCTTTAGAATAAATCGGAATGTACGCACAATTTCATACATTGGATACAAGTTTTATATATCACTTGTTTCACATAATTATCTAATTAATAATGGATGGATGTCGCCAGTTATTTGTCCTAGTAGAGGCATTCGATAGGGTTGTCCTATTTCCTCATTGTTATTTATTATTGCGGCAGAAAGTATGGCGCTTCGAATTCGAAAAGAATAACCAAATGTTTGAATAAATATTAAAATAGATGATATTACACACTCATTAAAAATGTCTCAATTAGCCGACGTCACAACGCTTTTTCTTAAATCAAGCGAAGACGTTGTATAATCTCTTTCTGGACTTAAATTAAATAAGGAAATATCTGAAGGACTATTGATTGATAATCTAAAAAATATGACATGTAAAATTAGTGGCATCAACTGGAATTATACCCCTTATTAAATCTAGTTTGGAACTAATAGATCGAATTGTAACCAATTGAACCGGAATGAAAACATCATGAAAAGTAAAACAATAATCAAATAAATGGACAAAATGAAAATTACCATTTAAGTAAAACATTTCTCATACCTAGGTTTACGTATACCATTCATTCGCTAGTGTGCCCAAGAAGGCCATACAATATATAAACAAAAGTATATACATTTTCTAATGGGATAATAAAAATGAAAAAATAAAGCCTACTACAATAATTGGAAGCAAACATGACAGTGGTCTTGAAATGATTGATATAGATTCTTATATAACAGCTGTTAAATCAAATTTGATAAACGCTTTATTAAGTAATGACAATTCCAACTGGAAAATAATACCGAGATATTTCTGCCAACCATTGGAAGATAACCTTTCATTCGTTTACACAAATATAGATAGTTTAAAAAAGAGCGTAACTCGCGATATATTCCCAGTGTTTATAAGAATACAATAGACATATGGATCAATATCAACAATACAATCGAAACACGAATGCTTTTTGTGACATTAGAACACAACTAATCTGGGGAAACAAGTACATCAAACATGGTAGGAAATGTTTATTTTATCTACATTGGATACAATCTGGAATTATTTACATCAACGATCTTCTAGGTGATAACGGCTCAATTTGTGAAGGTAATGTTTATAATAAACTAATAGATCAACACAATTAGATAGCGGAATTCAATGTACTAAAACGATCGTTACCAAAGAGATGGATTGAAACGGTCTTGACAGAAACATCAACTAGTACAAATTTAAAGCTAAAACTAGTTTCAGACTACCAACGATCAATAACAACTGCTAGCTGATACTGAAAACAAGGATATATATATATCAATATATGGTTTGTTAAAAAATTACTAAACCATATACAATGTCTACATATATTCTGGTCCACGACTGGGCGAATTGAATGGACACCAGTATACAATATGGAAGCATATTTCAATCTTGCTACGTCAAATTGGAATCGGAATCGAAATAAGAGAGCTCAAATATATGATTCTTGGATATAAAGTGATGTACCCCAAGTATTGTTTTCATAAACGTAATTCGTTCAGTAATTGGGTTTAGTATTTACAAAGCATATTTCTTAAATGATGTCAATATATATCGTATATTTAAACAGGTTAAATCTTATGAAAACTCTGAAATTAAAGGCATATACTGTTTAAAGCAATTAACCGACTACTTAATACATGATAATTAGCAAAATCACATCAGTATTAAAAGAAATATATATAGCTATGCATACGTGTATATCAATATGTGTGTAATGTGTTTGTGTATGTGGCACATATGTGTCTTTTTGTGAATGAATGCATTTACTTGCATGCATGGGCGTGTTGTGTATGCCTGAATATACATGTGTTGGTGTATATACCCATGTTTGTATATATACTTTAAAACTATTATTGCAACAACTTAAATTTGCAAATGTCAATTGCAATGTACTAAATTCAATATACGAAGAAACCCATCGTTAGACGTATATACGTTTCCTATAGTCTGCAATGTTATGTATCGTTATTACAAAAAATGTTTAGGAAATATACCAAAATAAAGAGAAAAAAGAGAGATATACATCCGCCTTTCAATTATCTCCAGTTTTGTATCAAGTCGGTGACATATATATTTATGTCATGGTTTTAAGTTAAACAGTGACTTTATATTTCCTAAATTTATACTCCGCTGTAATACAATCCTGTGCAATAACGTATAAGTATTCAATGTGGTAGATTAATCGTGAAGTGTTTACGTTCACATACCTAGTGTAACATGATGCTGGAGTTAGGTTTCATTTACCTTGAAACAAACCCACTTCTGTTTCTCCACAACGATGTGGGAAAATAAAAAAAACATACAATAAGTTTGTGTTGCAGATATAGGGCATTTTCGCTGGTTTCTATTTGTCAATGCAACATAGTATCTCAAAAGACAAAAAAAGAAAATTATATAAAGAAAAAGATATCAATTAAAAAATTTTTCAGACAAATCAAAGTCATTAGAATATATTGTTTAATAATTAACAGTTCATGATAGTCAGAAAATAGTTAATATACAAAAGTGTATCTAACCGCGCAGGAATACGAAACGCAACCGGTGGCGGGGATAATGCCATATTTCACTGTTTCAAAGCGGTGACGATGGGTTTTCTTTCATTGAGAAAACTATATCATTCATTGGAAAGCATAAAAGAAACCTCAATAAGTGTGCACTATCATCATAATATAATCCTTTTATTACCGCCATATACATGAAGAGCACACATATATGGTATTGCAAATAAATAGTACTACACATAATGATACAATACATAGCATGAACATATCAATGGTTTGGGCCACACGTTTTTAACAACATTAGACAACGGCACGCAACAGAAAAAATACAATAGTGGTAATAAGATCTGACATAACGATGCAGCTATTAATGAGTGTATACCGATCCTCATAGCTTGTCGATACGAAATGCAAGGGAAAGAGATGATGGTAAACACACACACACGCTGATATAAGCTTGTATATCCAAAACACCTTTCTTCAGTAGAGACAAACGGTTCCGTTGCATAAAACAACAACATAGCAGGTAAAACGAAGCTAACATGTTTAGTTTACTGACTTACAACAATTTTAAGTTTGAAGCATTCACTGGTATATACCAGCTAAATATGACATCGTGTTGTATCTCTATTCATGTAATAATATCGTACTGATTTGCAGAACATGTGCAGCCAATGATACATATACATGTATACTTAATTAAACGCAATAGAAACACAACCATATACATAAGAATATTTAATTATTAACATTGAATTTCAACGAATATAATTATTAATTTCATTAATCCAGTCTATGTGCACTAGACTATCACCTAAACTAACCGATTTCTCACAGTTTCATGTAGTAATTCGCAGTTAAAGTATATCGCTAGAACAATATTCGCAATATAGAGAATGTACATAGAACATAAAATTCTAAAATGTTGCGTTTTTAATACCGTCAAGTATATTATAACGTCTCTAAAATCGTCCCGAAACAATACATATTAACTTTATCTGTAAAAGTTGCAATGAACCGTTATATTCAACGACTGTGCTGCTGTGCATCTGTTACTTTTGTAGATGTGTGTGCGTGCCATATATACCGTTCATAATTAATATCCATGAAACGCAGATATTGTAAACGGGCGCAATGAGAACATGTATTAGTAACTAGAGTCTGACTGGCTACAGAATAAATTTACCAGAACTGTTGCATTATGCGGAATTACAATGTTGATGCAGGCATGAAGCTGGTTGTCTGACTTGTTAGACTTTGCTGTACGTTTCTATCCAATCACAAGAAACGTCACATATCTTTGATAACATATAAAAGGTATCACCTTAGACAGAGAAATTCCGGCTTTTAAAGAATAATACGAAAACATCACATTAGATAGAGAAATTCCGGCGATAAAAAATATACCTATTATCAGTGATGCTACTGATGAAATGAAATGTCAGAATCAGCTAAAACAAACACGTCGACTTGCTGTGTTTAGCGAAATGCGTTTTGACTGCAGGTGGCCTTGTTGCTACATTATATATGGAAATTGCGCTTCCAGTGAAGAAGCTATGGGAATTTATGAAGATATGAAAATGTATTCAGCTTGACAGTCAAATTATGGAACAGTGTGCTCAACTGCTTCTCGGTAATTGTTCGGAAAGCAGTGTTTATATTTATTAGGAGTTTATTTATTGCATCACTCTCTGAAAACATACTTTGTTCGTCTTTTGGGGCCTCGGGGATTGAATGGTTAACGTCACTGACGTCACTTACGTCACTAACGTCCAATCACTCCTTCACCACTGTATATTTGAATCTCACCAACGGTATCGAATTGTGTCATGTGCGCAATCTATCTAGCTGGCTTGCGGAAGTTCAAGTTTATCTAATCTAGAGTCCGCTCGTGCCTGAAACAATTCACGAAGATGTACGTGGGTTCTTCACTCCAAAGTCGCTATATAATCTTAGCTGTTAAAATCAGTAACAAACCAGCTTTGTTCTTTTACAGGCCGACATGTATGTGCAGTGTATGGGGCGATGTAAAGTAAATCAATATACTGCTATAATTAAAACATACAATATCACATGAACTTCAAAGACGTTTATACTGAAATAAAATTGTCTACAAAATTAGTAATAACATAATATTTTTGTTTAATCCCATTTAGTGTATGTACTGAAGTGCTGTATTATCAACATGATCAATACAAGATCATTGACTTAGCTTATCGTTTCACGTTTACATTATTAGATGAAATTACACTGACACAAGGGCAATATAAATTGTACTTTAAACGTTGAAAGATATACAAATGACTTTTCTACTAATCGGTGTCTCTTTCAAGAAAGTAATTTATCAATATGCATTAACTCTGTTGGCATTTTCAGCATTTTCAGATCCGCTGACATCAACTCCACCACACTTCACAAAGTGCTTGTATATAAATAGTAGTTGAATATGAAAAAGAGCGTGATTGTAACATTATATTAGAAGTATCGATAGCACACTTGAAAACGACACGTAACGTAACGTATTCCAGGTCCATCCTTCATATTCTGCTTGTGTCATAGCAACCCATTTCATCCCATTTACAGAGTTTCCATTTCTTCCAATTCAGTTCTTAACCAACAAGTGCGCACATGATGACAACACATAACACAGGTAGGTATGCTTGTATACACAGGAACTCTTGGGGCTATATCATATGGGGGTATATCATATGGGGGTATATTATAACATAACTTGCGCTGCATACATGTAATATCACCATTGTATATGTGTTGTATTACACTTGTCTAGTGTAATAACTATGCAAATGAGCAAGGTATGTTTTCATAGGCGCTTAAAACGAAATAAGCTTCCACCATGGCGTCGCAATTCTTTGTCACTGAAAATAATAATCCAGCTATAAACACTATAAATCCTGCAAGACGGGCTATTAACACTATAAATCCTGCATGACGGGCTATTAACACTATAAATCCTGCAAGACGGGCTATTAACACTATAAATCCTGCAAGACGGGCTATTAACACTATAAATCCTGCATGACGGGCTAATAACACTATAAATTCTGCTCTATCACTGAATTATTCAACAGCCATGTCCCGCTATAGTAGCAATTCCAATGTAAAACTTGCTAAAAGTTGTCAAAATAGCCGGTATTAAAGTGTAACACATTTTGACTGACTTAGTAACAGACGGATCTGTTTTCCAGTGTTAAAACGCTGGACTGGTAATCCAGGGATCGCAGGTTCGATCCCTCGTCTGACCCTAATAAAATTAACGTCTTTCAGATGGGACGTTAAACCGAGGTCTCCTGTCGGTGCTTTACACCGTGCACCTAAAAGAACCAGAGGAGACTTTGGAATGGGTCTCTGTCTGTATCATGCACTACCCTCTAAAATCTAAAACGACTAATATCTTCAGGAGGCCTCGCTCATATTGGCAACCGGTAGCGACGATAAATAAACGTAAAACACACACCGACTTAGTACATAGTACTTACTGTAACGACAGAGTAAAGTATTTTACTTGTTGTGACGTCGTAGTCACGAGTGCTCCATTCATGCAATTGACATAATACTATTCATGTCGAACGCACACTGTTGTTTAGAATACATGTATAATTGTATTGCTTTATAATAGCTTCATGAATCTTAAAGCTGATTATCACGTAAGCAAAGTAACTAATACGAATAAAATTACAAATAAAATGTGAACTACATTTTTCTGCGCTTACTATTCATTGACAACCGACCGCATAACGCACGTCATTAATAGTAACCGAAGCACATGCACATGAAACATTTGCAATTCAGTGAATTTACATCTTTTTGGAAGATTATCTTATAAACAGGATCTGAGGCTCGTTTTGGTCGTTTTTAGAAGTAAATTCAATAATAATTGACCTCTCATTTAATGTTATATGTATATACGTAGCAAGTCAGGCTTAGACGATAAATAAACGTAAAGCACACAGACGCATCTGTTTCTGCACACACACACACATCTTTAGTATATATATAACTACATAATTATGGCCGGCGACACATGAAAAAGGGCCCTCGGACTTAATTAACAAGATGATTTATCGTGTCTATACCACATTGTCTCAGTCCATGGGGAAACGTTTTTATGATAAAAGTTACATTTAGCTTCCTATTTGATCCGACGAATTATGTATGTTGCTCTATATGCGATTTATGTTTTGCAATAAATATTGTTTTAATCAATGTCTCCAAAACATTCCTAGAACTGTCAACTCAATATGTTATCAATTGAGAAAGTTGTGACTGACTAGTACATGTATTTAAAGTCGCCACCGCATACATGCATTTGGGGGACTGAGTTTTCTAAGAAGATTAAATACCCACCATCTAAAGGTGATGGTTTTGCCTATCGTAATTATTATAACTGGAGGGTTATGAGGGCTGCTGTAATCTCAGTGTGTGTTCGGTTTTCATATTATGTAGTTTCATGTTATCATATTACAAAACTTGCTATGGTGAACAGTTGTACACGGAAGCAGGAACACAACTATAATTCCTAGAACAGCCACTACGCCACAACTCATCACCAATGAATAACCAACGTATGTTCATAACGTCATGGTGTATTGTTAGGAAGGAAACAACATCAGCTCTGCAAGCGGAAAACCAATGAATGTGCCCATGAGTGGTTTCTACACTCCGTCAATCAGCTACTATAAGAAACCGAAGGCTCTGGCCTGCAGATTGGCCCAGAAAATAAAAAAATCCAAATCCCGATAATTGGAGTATAATGTGGGTACATCTGTGAACATATTGCAATTTGAATATCTATGACGCACATATACATGCGTGAGAGTGCACTATTGACGTTCTGTGATTCAAACGTTTCCTTGAGAAGCATGAACACGGATCCCTCTAGCAACATGACATCTTTGTGCTCAATTTATTAGTCAGGCCTGCACATTAAATTTCGCTAGCTACGCAAAGTCAGAAACGTAACGTATAATCAGTAAAACGAGAAACCAGAATCCTAACCAAAGTAACATAGCAACGGTAAAATCGAGACAACAAAATAGTAACGTCAACACCGAGAAAGCAATACAGCAACGTAACACACATAACATAACGTCGGTAAAATCGAGAGAGTAAAGGTATAGCGTTATCAACGTAGTATAGCAACTGTAAAAACGTGAGACAACACTAGTATAACGTCACAAACGTAACATAGCAACGGTATGAACTAGATAATAATACAGTAACGTCACAAACGTATCATAATAACAGCGAAAGCGAGACAACATATAAACTTTACAATAAAGTAACGTCACAAACGTAGCATAGCAACGGTCAAAACGAGACAATACATTAACGTCGCAATCGTAGCATAACAACGTTAAAAACGAGACAACAATACACTATCGTCACACACGTAATAGAACAACGGTTAAACCGAGACAACAATAGAGTAACGTCACAAACGTAATAGAACAACTGTAAAATCGAGACAACAATAGAGTAACACCACACACGTAATAGAACAACGGTAAAAACACGAGACAACAATAGAGTAACGTCACAAACGTAATAGAACAACGGTAACACGAGACAACTATAGACTATCGTCACAAACGTAATAGAACAACGGTAACAATGAGACAGCAATAGAGTAACGTCACAAACGTTATAGGGCAACAGTAAACATGAGGCAACAATAGCATAACGTCACAAACGTAATAGAGCAACGGTAAATATGAGGCAACAATAGAGTAACGTCACAAACGTAATAGAGCAACGGTAAAAATGAGACAGCAATAGAGTAATGTTACAAACGTAATAGAGCTTATTGTTTATTGTTTATACAAATTTATTTTAGCTCGATTGCGAAACAAATTCTTTCAACTTATATAAATCACTCTCAAGACATCATTCCTGATGGAATCCATCGCCACGAGGGAGAGAGAAGAGGCAACGTGGAATTTAAATGCCTTGCCTAAGGACATAATCGTAACGGCTCCAGCGGGGCTCGAACTCCGGACCTTTCGCACCTGAAGCGAACGCGCATCCACCGCACCATCACGACTTCCACGTAATAGAGCAACGGTAAAAATGAGACAGCAATAGAGTAACGTCACAAACGTAATAGAGCAACGGTAAAAAGGAGGCAAAATAGAGTAACGTCACACACGTAATAGATCAACGGTAAAATGAGACAACAATAGGGTACCGTCAAACACGTAATAGAGCAACGGTAAAAATGAGACAACAATAGAGTAATGTTACAAACGTAATAGAGCAACGGTAAATATGAGGCAACAATAGAGTAACGTCACAAACATAATAGAGCAACGGTAAAAAGGAGGCAACAATAGAGTAACGTCACACACGTAATAGAACAACGGTACAATGAGACAACAATAGGGTACCGTCACAAACGTAATAGAGCAACGGTAAAACTGAGACAACAATAGAGTAATATTACAAACGTAATAGAGCAACGGTAAATATGAGGCAACAATAGAGTAACGTCACAAACGTAATAGAGCAATGGTAAATATGAGGCAACAATAGAGTAACGTCACACACACAATAGAACAATGGTAAAAATGAGACAACAATAGAGTAACGTCACACACACAATAGAACAACGGTAAACATGAGGCAACACAACAATAGAGTAACGTCACAAACGTAATAGAACAACGGTAAAAACGAGGCAACAATAGAGTAACGTCACAAACGTAATAGAGCAATGGTAAATATGAGGCAACAATAGAGTAACGTCACACACACAATAGAACAATGGTAAAAATGAGACAACAATATAGTAACGTCACACACACAATAGAACAACGGTAAACATGAGGCAACAATAGAGTAACGTCACAAACGTAATAGAACAACGGTAAAAACGAGGCAACAATAGAGTAACGTCACAAACGTAATAGAACAATGGTAAAAATGAGACAACAATAGAGTAACGTCACAAACACAATAGAACAACGGTAAAATTGAGGCAACAATAGAGTAACGTCACAAACGTAATAGAGCAACGGTAAAATTGAGGCAACAATAGTGTATCAAAATGAAAGTGACCATATTAACTACTGTGTAGTTGGGGCCTCTTTATCAATGGATTTACGAACATTATGTCGTACCATTGAATTTATTCTGTGATTTATCCTAAAATTGGGAAGAATGTATATATATATTCCAGATAAGAAACATTGGTATATTGTTATATATCACTTATAAGGGAAAGTCCCGTTTAATTGATATAAATCAGACTATTAGCGAGTTGGCATTATTCTGTTAGAATCACTGTTCGCTTTTTCAGTGTAATTAATATCCAGGGCCTGATAAGAACTAATTAAATATTGTCTGTCGATTATCTAAGCGGATACACTCATGAAATGATCGTGCTTGTACTCACCTGGGATTGTATAAACCGACACACGCACACAGGAGAGACAGTACTCCCAGGACATCTCAGAGTGTAGGTTGGTTACATTATTGTACATGCGACAGATTGGGTATGTAACTATTATATTGTTTGTTATATAAATTGTCATTCAGAGGTTTATTTAATCTGGACACGTCGTCTAAAGGCAAATATTCCAGTACTACCAAAATATTGTTGTATTAAATTATTATCCAAGGTGGTTCTAGTGATTTACACTGATGGGTATCTAAAGTGCATCCTCGTCTACTAAAGAGATACATACATAATAATTAACTACTGGTGACTCAATAGTTGAATATATTGCTGGGACAGAGTTGTTATATGCTGTTGTCTGAAATGGGTGTCATGTACGCTCAAAGTGCAGGAGCGGAGTAATAGGTGACGGAACACTTTCGATCGAGTATGTATATGTTTAGACCGTGAAGGTCATGATTGGTTCTAAGTATGTGTATAGTTAGACCATACCAGGTCATGATTGGTACTGAGTCGTGGCATAGTTAGACCATTTGAGGTCATGATTGATACTGAGTCGTTGTATATTTAGACTATGAAGGTCACCATGTGTACCGATTCCATATGGAAAGATAGATGTGTGGGTATATATTATACAAGGATAAGGGTAATTCTTGTTCTGCTTGTGGTACAACAATAGTATGATACAAGTTTATAATACGGGCTGATTTGGGTCTCTAGTACATGTAGCACGATGGTATGATATTTGTTATTGTTGTAGTCGCTTCACGCCTGAATCAGGAGCCGTGGGATGAATAGCTCAGGGGTATCCGGTTCGGCTAGAGCTTAGAAGAGCTGGGGAACGTGTCGACTGGGAGAGTCTGCCGGCGTAAGCTGGTGGCCTCCATAGACTGGAGCTTGTCAGCGGGTCGCGTGTGCGAGGCAGCACCCGGTCCGCCGTCAGTGGACAGGGTCCTCAGGACGCAGGAAGTTGATCATTATACACGTGTGTATTGTAAATCTAGTGAAATATCACTGATGGCAATACTTGCCAATATTTTAACGTAGGTGCAATATAGCACTGTGGTGGCCATACGTGCCAGTGTAAATTTATAGGTGCATAATAGCCAGTGAGGGCAATACTTACCACTCTCTTCAATTATAGTGCATTATAGCATGCACTGAGAGCCGAGGCAGTAGGCATAGGAACTGTCATATGAAGTTAACGGCGTTACAGGCCGCATCTAGAACGACATTCTGGAGTTAAGCCATCATCGGTGAAAGATGCAACTACGGACACACATACGCTTCAGATTATTGATTATTGTTGGAAGTGCTAACGTTTATGTATATTAAATGTTGTAAATTTGCGAAGTCTTTGTGCATACACTTGATCCTTGTATCCGTCACCCTGAGAGAAGCTTTCTCTCGTGTCATTCTGCGACAAATATAGTAACGTCACAAACGTAATAGAGCAACGGTAAAAAGGAGACAGCAATAGAGTGACGTCACAAACGTAGCTTAGAAACTCTATTGTCGTCTCGTTCTCGCCGTTACTATGATACGATTGCGACGTTACTCTATATCTACCTGGCAGGTAAAAGTACCAAGAGGCATTTGGAAGTCTTCTATATCTTACACGAACAAGTATAAACCTATTTTTAATTTTACAAAGGTTACGAAACGAGCTGTAACAACTTATATTAATCACTCTCTTTGGCGCGAATGAGTATAATTATGCGGTCACTCTTGAGGAATCCGGAATAACCGGATAAAACCCACCTGTCCGATCTGATGACCATCGTACCATCTCAAATACATCTCGGTCAGAGGATCTAACCCGGGTTGCATTGGTGAGAAGCGAACGTGCTAACCTGCTAACCACTGCGCCAATCGGCCAACGTTGCTTATCTTGCACTATCCTCCGAATGTGCGTTGTAGGTGATAAATACACTCTTAATAACAATAACTGAATTTGTATTTCTAACTCAGAACAATGTATGAAGAAAACAATAAAACATACATGTTCATAAAACAGAGGCACATTATGATAGTTATTTCCCGGCTCAAATGCGTCTGGTTAGGGCCCCGCACAACCATTTCGTGGTAAAATTAGCCAATAACTGTCATGCAGGGTGGACAATGTATGTAGAAATGAGCGTCTGGAAAACAGAAACCAACCAGACATATATACATTTACATTTATCACTGAGAGCAACTGCAAATTATCGGAGGCTATTTGTAAAACTCTTAACTATTATCTGGAGAATCTGGCAAGAGCAATATGTTAGTTAATAATAATGAGTGTGCAATTTGCGTTTATTTGTCGTAGAAACGTTGTTAACCACATGAGCAACGGCCAATGAATTCGTGTATGATAGTGTATGTAATATGTAACAGGGTTATCATGTGGACCAATAGTCAACGTGTTTACTGTTAGGCCATATATAGTAAACAGATCTGAAACTACAATAATGACAAATATTTAAATCACTGTTGAATTTCCTTCAATGCACGTATGTGCCCTTATTGTACACATGCTCGTATGAGGGTTCCCAACTAATGATATACAGCTGACACACACACTAGTCTTGGTGTTACGGGCATGCCCACTCGTAGTGTTATGCAGCATTCGTCGCTAGAAAAGGCTTGTCATACAGTTTACGCTTTTCCAAGGATGATCTATTTACCTGTTCCGGCACACAGTAAGTTGCAAATTTGGACTAAAACATGTTAAATACAAAGTGTGCTATTTGTGTGTTTTACGTATTATATCGGCGCTACCGGTTGCCCATATGAGCGACGCCTCCTAAAGAGATTAGTTATGTTAGATTGTAGGAGGATAGTGCAATGATACAGACAGAGACCCATTCCAGAGTATCCTCTGATTCTCCACTGATTATTGTACGTGCACGATGTAGAGCACCGACACGAGACCTCAGTTTAGACTCCCATCTGAAATATTGTTAATTTTATTAGGGTCAGATGGGGGAATGGCGGATGACTCCGGTCTCCACGCACCTTAACCACTAATATAATACACTACTCAACTTTCATCTTTATTTAACAACTTGGGTTCATACATATAATGAACTATAAAATCATTTGAGTGGTGGAACCAATGCTCGGCGTAAATCCCACATATAATGACCAGTATAAAATGATAGAGTGGTGGAACCTATGCTCGGCGTAAATCCCACACATAATGACCAGTATAAAATGATAGAGTGGTGGAACCTATACTCGGCGTAAATCCCACATATAATGACCAGTATAAAATGTTAGAGTGGTGGAACCTATGCTCGGCGTAAATCCCACATATAATGACCAGTATAACATGTTAGAGTGGTGGAACCTATGCTCGGCGTAAATCCCACATATAATGACCAGTATAAAATATTAGAGTGGTGGAACCTATGCTCGGCGTAAATCCCACATATAATGACTAGTATAAAATGTTAATTGCACTTGTCGTGTATTATTATTTTCTTAAGTCGTGAAAACAACTTTCAAAACAATATGCTGACAGTTTTAGCTTCATAACGTGAGTTTGCTGCGCAATACAGCTATCGCAACGGTGTCGGTCTGCACCCGTTTATATGGGGAACTGAAGACTCCAGGGCACCTATGCACGGCGTACTTGTTATTTTTGTTATTTCTCCACCATAACTTGTTGAATATCTTATTTTGATATAGTACATTACTGAATAAAAACACTTCGGATAGTTACCTGAATTGCTCATACACCGTATCACTTTCGGAGGAAATATTCTCCCAATAATTTGCTTGTTTTTATTCGTCTGCTGGACCAGTCACGTGACAGTTGCAGCAGCCTACCGATACACGCAACGGATCATATTGAACCATGTTTCAGCTCTGTCAGCGAAATTAGCCTAGAACTATATAAATATTTTAAATACAAATGAAAATTGAAAATACGCCGAGCATAGGAATGTGTCGAGCATAGGTTCCACCACTTTATATAATATAGCACACTGTTACATCGTAATATTGTTATAAAAATCAAATAATTTCCATGAAACGGCATTACCAGTTTTACATTATTTTACGTTTCGTGAAAGTATACGTATTGGCTAAGGTACAATTATCATACATGTATGTATTCGCATTTATAGTGATAAAATAGCTATTACTGATGTGTTGACGTGTTCTATTGGCATACTATTATGGTAATGCTTAACACATACGAGCCAGACTCATTGCATGTACATGCGTTCTTATTTATAATTTGACGGATTATCCTGATCACAATATACGTATATAAATTACTTGGTTCTGTTTTAGAAAACCGGTATTTGTTAATTATTGAAACGAAGAAAATATTGTTTTCCAAGCATTTGCTATGATTCATGCAGCTTGGGCTTAGTTAGAAATATAATCCACATGGATATATCACAGTCATGCACTATACATGATGGATATATCACAGTCATGCACTATACATGATATATTTATCACAGCCATGCACTATACATGATGGATATATCACAGTCATGCACTATACATGATGGATATATCACATCCATGCACTATACATAATGGATATATCACATCCATGCACTATACATGATGTATATATCACAGCCATGCACTATAAATGATGGATATATCACATCCATGCACTATACATGATGTATATATCACAGCCATGCACTATACATGATGTATATATCACAGCCATGCACTATACATAATGGATATATCACAGCCATGCACTATATATGATGGATATATCACAGCCATGCACTATACATGATGGATATATCACATCCATGCACTATACATGATGGATATATCCCATCCATGCACTATACATGATGTATATATCACATCCATGCACTATACATAATAATATATACCGACATAATATATATTTACCGACATACCGGTAATAGCTATTAACCGATGTAATAGTTATTTACCAACATAGTAGTAGTTTTTATTTCATCAAATACAAGCAAACATAATAACATATGAAGTAAGTCAAAAATGACCCATGATCAAATATGGTATAATAGTACAGTGTATTTCGGCGGTGGTCTTAATAGTTGAACACGTACAACTTAATAATAATACTACTATGTACGCTGGAACTTTTAACCTGAAAAATATATTACATATTCCAAGAATACGTAAATAGAGAAATATTTACGTATAACTAAGAATGTGAATACCGAACAAAGACAAATATACACCAGTAAATTTGTTGATACACTGGAAACAGCTAGTTTGTTAATAATATCCTATTTTATACCCTATGATACAGTCGTAGTACGTTGATCACATGCACAGTCCATGTCATCCACAAATATATAATACGCAACTATGGAGTTCCATAAATATGTATGTACACATAATTGATACATTTGATTCATATGATATAAACTGTAGCCTTTTATATGACTTATGTCATGTGACAGGAGAATGTTACAATGAAAACTATAAAATAAATATGTGTATTATAAAGTATTATCAAAAGCGACACTTCTCTTTAACTCAAAACCTTTAAATACCAAAATTGCTAAATTCCTTAAAGTATTTCTGTTTTCTGATTTTAACAGTTCAACTGTTTTAAACATGTTGCATCTATTACGGAAATATGGTTTAAAATAAGTTATTCGTAGATCATTGAGAAGACGGCACTCCATTAGAAAATGATATTCATCACCAAGCTTATTACAAGTAGGGCATATACGTTCTTGGCGAGGAATGCTTTGTGGCCTGTGCCACATTCCTGTCTCGATTTCAAGACGATGAGACGAAACTCTTAATTTAGTTAGAGCAATTCTGTATTTTTTAATATTAATGATATCAAAATATGGTCTAAAATCCAACGACATGAAGTTTACATAAAAAGATGCTCTAGTCTATTCTCTAATACGAGATTCCCAGTTTTGCATGAAGGTATCCCTAAGTCTCTGTCTAACAATACCCAAAAATGTCTTATTGTCACCTACTCCCTGTGTTTCCCATACCATATTAAAGCCTAAATTACATAAAATATCCCTGACCAATAATGCCCAATTTTTCTTCCTAGGCTGTGTATTTATATCTCTCAGTAATAGAGAATATATAATCTTGATGTATTTTCTGTCAGTGCAGTTAAGTACTTTTAACCAGTATTTAATAATGTTGTAATATCTTTGAGTTTTGTAATCTATTCTACCCAATTCCCCATATATAAAATCATTTTGCGTGGAGGTTTTAACACCTAGAATTGATTTGCAATACTGCATATGAACTCGTTCAATATGAGGTGAGTGACAAAATCCCCAAACTTCACATGAGTAATTTAAAATTGGTGTTACTAGCTTATCAAACAGTTCCAATGTATGTCTAACAGACATGTTTTCAAATCGGTAAAGATATCTCCGAAGCTTAAACGTTGCTTTTAGAGCTTGACACGACAACGTTTTTTGTGCATCACTAAATGAACCACCCGTCGTAAATACAATACCCAAGTAGCAAAATCTACCAACAATTTCAAGTTCAGAGTCATCAAACAAAAACTTTAGATTACGTGGTAATAATCCACCTTTTCTGAATACCATGAATTTGGTCTTTTCTTTATTTACCTCCAATTTCCAATGATTACAATAATCTTTTAAAATGTTTAAATTAGTTTGCAACTCTTCTGCTGTATTTGCAAATAAAACTATGTCGTCTGCATATAGTAGTAAAAATATGTTCATGAAACCTAAATCTAGACCCTGTGCTCCCTTAAGATATAGTTCATCCTCCAGATCATTTAAATACATGCAAAATAAAAAGGGAGAAAGACATTCACCTTGACGAACTCCTAAGAAGCAATCGAAACTATCACTTAACCCATTTTCTAGTTTGACCTTTGACTTAACGTTTTGATACATGGATTTTACAACGTTAAATATTTTGCCCCTAATACCAAGCTGGACAAGCTTATACCAGATATTGTCTCTGACAAGGTAATCAAATGCCTTCCTGAAATATATAAAACAACAATAAAGAGTTTTATTATTGTTTAAGGAATGGTTAATCAAACCATGTAGAGCGAAAATGTTATCTGTCGTACTCATTTTGGCTCTAAAACCAGTCTGGGACTCAATATACACATAGTTGTCCCCTGCCCAATTTGAAAGTCTCTTGTTTATTATTCTAGTGAAAAGTTTCCCGACAACACTCAGTAAAGTTATTCCTCTGAAATTAGTTGGTTCACTGGTACTACCCTTTTTATGTATTGGTACTATAAAACTATTACTCCAACTTTCTGGAAAGTGACCAATGTCTAAAATAATATTGAACAATTTTAATAATAACGGATTTATTACTGCTTGGCCATGTATTAAAAACTCGTTTAGTACCCGGTCTGGACCACCTGCTCTCCCTGAACCTAGATCGGCTATGGCTTTTCTAAGTTCGGTGTCTGAAATATGTATGTCTAATTCTTGAAACATAACCTTTAATTCAGAATTTGCAATAATTATGCTCATTGAAATATAAGACATCATCATCTGGCTGAAAAAATGTTTCGCTCGGATTATTAATACTTTTAAAATAATCAGCAAAATCATTAACAGTAATATTAGTAGATTTCTTTGGATGTACACTCTCCTTAAGCATGTTCCAATAAAGTTTCGCGTTTTTGTATTTAGCATTCAGTAATTTCGTGGTTTCGGTTTTAGCTTTGTTATAATTAAAACTTCTTACACATTTCTTATACACAGATCTCGATTGAATCATGCGAATGCGGTTATCTTCTGACCTATCTTTCCTAAATATATTTAAATTTGTATAGAACTCTGTGCGTCTATCCATGCAAGCGCTATCAAAGTTGGCATCAAATCTAAAAGTATGTGTCGAATGTGATGACGGGTATTTGCCAAATAATGGTTTACATAAATTGTCTAACGACTCATTTAATTTTTCCAAAGCAATATCAATATCGTGTGAGGAATTTGCATTATCGAGGGAACTGGAGATACTTTCAATATTGTTTCGAAATAACTCATTTTCAATAGATTGTTTATATAGCTCCTTTTTCAAATTATCCCATTTATAATAAAACTGAACGTTGTCATGCCCCACGTTTGTAACAGATTCATTTACACATTCCTCGGAGCCTTTCAGTGAAAATTCGATTAAACAGTGATCAGATAGTATATTTGGGTCATGGACGTAAAATGAAGTAAACAATGGAAGTATATCTTGGCCTACGATACACAAGTCAATTACACTATTTCCTCTCGACCCATAGTAAGTAAACGAACCAGACTGTTTAACATCGCATACTCTCCCGTTGGCTATTCGTAACTCAGTTTGCTTCAAAAAGTCAAGCAATAAAAGCCCATTTGCGTTTGTGCTCGTATCTGGAGAAAACCTTGGTAAAAATACATCAGTACAATAATCATCTGGTAACAAGTTAACAACATTTAAAATATCATTTGTCACAAAATCATTTTCCTGCCCAACCCTGGAGTTTAAATCGCCTAAAATTGTGAATGAACAACAATCTTCACCATATATATTTTGTATATAAATCATGTTTTCAATCAAAATGTCATATATATTATCACACATAACAGCATTTCTGCTAGAATTGGATGGTATTAAATAACATAGACATATATATAAATCTTTATCAGAAAACAAGAACATTCTATCAATTTTTATCCACACATGGGAGTCAGCTTGAGTTAAAATAATCATATTGTCACTATAATATTTTTCACGTATATACAGTATAATTCCACCAGAGTTCCTGGTTGTACCCTTTATTTTATCCGTTCGATTTAATGCAACATGGACAAAATTATCAACTGAAAAGTCATGATCCGGACTACCCCATGATTCAGTTAGGCATACACAATCGTTATTCTGAAACACTCTTCTTAGTTCATATGAATGTAACTTATTATTTCGTTTAGTTATTAGCCCCTGTATATTTAAAAGAGCAAAATGTAAGTCGCATGTATCATTATTTACAAATAGTACATTCTCCTGTACACTGTCCTATTTTACGTTTGACTGATTCATTGTGGTAGACGTTTCTGTTGTGATTGGCTGCGCACCAGTACTTGGCGATGACGTATCTTCGAGCACTCCGCCTCGTTGTCTGCCTACCGACGTTTGACGACTACGATTGGCTCCTGTAGCATTGCATGGTCGACCACGTGGTTTCACACTTTGTGACCGCGCACGCGATCTGTCAATTGATGTAGGCCTGTCACGTGTAACATTGTTTACTTTTGAGACGTTTTTGTTTACAACTGGTACCTTTACAAATGTTTCGTCTGATGGTTCATGTTGTTGCCGTGCCGTTGTTACCGGCTGTTGTTGTTGATGCGTAATCGGTCCCGGCGTGATGCTCGATGCATTGGTGTAGCAATGCTGTTTATTCACCGTGCCCTGGTACCGATCTTGTTGCGATGGCAGAGGCCATGCTGATGTTTTCTGGGGGGGACCCTTTTGTGCGGAATCATCAGAACTATTACCGTTGTCCTGATTATACTGAGAATACGATGGTATACCCGATCTTTGGGTATGTGCGTGATGTGGTAATCCTTGGGGTTGTGGTCTGTTTTCATTTTGATTTCTCACTAACCTCCCCCAGCATGGGAATTCATCATGTGCAATTTTTCCGTTCACTATAATCGCAGCAGGGTAAATCAATTTAACATCGGTACCTGATGTTCGACGCAACTGTTTGTATTGGGGCCACAGTCTTTTACGTGCTGCCTGGATTTCGGGTGGGTAGTCTCTATCTATGGCATATCCTGTATTTCGTAAATAGCGTGCATTTTTCATTGTCAAATCAACATCAGTAGCATATCTAAATGTCACAAGAAGGGGTCTCTTACTCGGTGTTCGTGCATGTGTCCTCGAGATCCCAAGACGAACGGCATTTTCGATATACATCTCATCTACATTTAATTCAAGGTAGTCGTATACAAAATCTCTCACCTCCCTAAAATTGTCATATCCGCGTTTCTCCCCCAAACCGTAGATAATCAGGTTATTTTTTCGAACTCTGCTTTCCAGGTCAATGATTTTGTAGGACAACTTTTGGATTAATCCATCCTGATGTTCCGTTGTTATTTCTAGGTTTTTAACTTTTGTGCACGTGTTTTCCATGGTTGCATTTATTTGTCTAATATCATCCTGTATCATCTCAACATGTGTTAATTTTGTAAAGAGCACATTTAACTTATCGTCAGGATCCAACACTTGAAAATCGTCATAGTCAATACTCCCTCGAGTGCCGCATCGTCTCTTTACCCGTGCCTCCTGATGTCCGCCATTTTGAATGTTATTGATGTACCCCGCCCACTCCGTATCTGTATTTATCGACATATTTACACACCCGATGTCCTCATTTTCCATATTTTGAGTATATTCCATTAATTCATTTAAAGGTATATCTCTCGTACACTTAATTGCATTAAATGTATACATGATGGATATATCACATCCATGCACTATACAGGATGTGTATATCACAGTCATGCACTATACATGATGGATATATCACATCTATGCACTATACATGATGTATATATCACAGCCATGCACTATCCATGATGTATATATCACAGCCATGCACTATACATGATGGATATATCACATCCATGCACTATACATGATGTATATATCACAGCCATGCACTATACATGATGGATATATCACAGCCATGCACTATCCATGATGTATATATCACAGCCATGCACTATACATGATGGATATATCACATACATGCACTATACATGATGTATATATCACAGTCATGCACAACAAATGATGTATATATCACAGCCATACACTATACATGATGGATGTATCACAGTCATGCACTATAAATGATGGATATATCACAGTCATGCACTATAAATGATGGATATATCACAGCCATGCACAATAAATGATGTATATATCACAGCCATGCACAATACATACTGGATATATCACATACATGCACTATACATGATGGATATATCACATCCATGCACTATAACTGATGGATATATCACAGCCACGCACATTACATATCACAGCCACGCACTATGAATGATGGATATATCACAGCCACGCACTATAAATGATGGATATATCACAGCCATACACTAAAAATGATGGATATATCACAGCCATGCACTATACATGATGGATATATCACAGTCATGCACTATAATGATGGATATATCACAGCCACGCACAATAAATTATGGATATATCACAGTCATGCACTATAAATGATGGATATATCACAGTCATGCACTATAAATGATGGATATATCACAGTCATGCACTATAAATGATGGATATATCACAGTCATGTACTATAAATGATGGATATATCACAGTCATGCACTATAAATGATGGATATATCACAGTCATTCACTATAAATGATGGATATATCACAGGCATGCACTATAAATGATGGATATATCACAGTCATTCACTATAAATGATGTATATATCACAGTCACGCACTATAAATGATGGAAATATCACAGTCATGCACTATAAATGATGGATATATCACAGTCATTCACTATAAATGATGGATATATCACAGTCACGCACTATAAATGATGGATATATCACAGTCACGCACTATAAATGATGGATATATCACAGGCATATACTATAAATGATGTATATATCACTGTCATGCACTATAAATGATGGATATATCAGTCATGCACTATAAATGATGGATATATCACAGTCATTCACTATAAATGATGTATATATCACAGTCACGCACTATAAATGATGGAAATATCACAGTCATGCACTATAAATGATGGATATTTCACAGTCATGCACTATACATGATAGATATAGCACAGTCATGCACTATAAATGATGGATATATCACAGTCACGCACTATAAATGATGGATATATCACAGTCATGCACTATAAATGATGGATATATCAAAGTCATTCACTATAAATGATGGATATATCACAGGCATGCACTATAAATGATGGATATATCACAGTCATTCACTATAAATGATGGATATATCACAGTCACGCACTATAAATGATGGATATATCACAGTCACGCACTATAAATGATGGATATATCACAGTCACGCACTATAAATGATGGATATATCACAGGTATATACTATAAATGATGGATATATCACTGTCATGCACTATAAATGATGGATATATTACAGTCATGCACTATAAATGATAGATATTTCACAGTCATGCACTATAAATGATGGATATAGCACAGTCATGCACTATAAATGATGGATATATCACAGGCATGCACTATAAATGATGGATATATCACAGTCATGCACTATACATGATAGATATAGCACAGTCGTGCACTATAAATGATGGATATATCACAGTCATACACTATAAATGATGGATATATCACAGTCATTCACTATAAATGATGGATATATCACAGTCATGCACTAAATATGATGGATATATCACAGTCATGCACTATAAATGATGGATATATCACAGCCACGCACTATAAATGATGGATTTATCACAGCCATACACTATAAATGATGGATATATCACAGCCATGCACTATACATGATGGATATATCACAGTCATGCACTATAATGATGGATATATCACAGCCACGCACAATAAATTATGGATATATCACAGTCATGCACTATAAATGATGGATATATCACAGTCATGCACTATAAATGATGGATATATCACAGTCATGTACTATAAATGATGGATATATTACAGTCATGCACTATAAATGATGGATATATCACAGTCTTGCACTATAAATGATGGATATATCACAGTCATGCACTATAAATGATGGATATATCACAATCACGCACTATAAATGATGGATATATCACAGTCATGAACTAAAAATGATGGATATATCACAGTCACGCACAATAAATGATGGATATATCACAGTCATGCACTATAAATGATGGATATATCACAGTCATGTACTATAAATGATGGATATATCACAGTCATGCACTATAAATGATGGATATATCACAGTCATTCACTATAAATTATGGATATATCACAGTCATGCACTATAAATGATGGATATAGCACAGTCATGCACTATAAATGATATATATTTCACAGTCATGCACTATAAATGATGGATATATCACAGTCATGCACTAAAAATGATGGATATATCACAGTCATGCACTATAAATGATGGATATATCACAGTCATGCACTATAAATGATGGATATATCACAGTCACGCACTATAAATGATGGATATATCACAGTCATACACTATAAATGATGGATATATCAATATCATGCACTATAAATGATGGATATATCATATTCATGCACTATAAATGATCGATATTTCACAGTCATGCACTATAAATGATGGATATATCATATTCATGCACTATAAATGATCGATATTTCACAGTCATGCACTATAAATGATATATATAGCACCATAAATGATGGATATATCACAGTCATGCACTATAAATGATGGATATATCACAGTCATGCACTATAAATGATGGATATATCACAGCCAGGCACTATAAATGATGGATATATCACAGCCGTGCACTATAAATGATGGATATATCACAGCCATGCAATATAAATGATGGATATATCACAGTCATGCACTATACTGATGGATATATCACAGCCACGCACTATAAATTATGGATATATCACAGTCATGCACTATAAATGGTGGATTTATCACAGTCATGCACTATAAATGATGGATATATCACAGTCATGCACTATAAAAGATGGATATATCACAGTCACGCACTATAAATGATGGATATATCACAGTCACGCACTATAAATGATGGATATATCACAGTCATTCACTATAAATGATGGATATATCACAGTCATGCACTATAAATGATGGATATATCACAGTCATTCACTATAAATGATGGATATATCACAGTCATGCACTATAAATGATGGATATATCACAGTCATGCACTATAAATGATGGATATATCACAGTCATTCACTATAAATGATGGATATATCACTATCATGCACTATAAATGATGGATATATCACAGTCATGCTCTATAAATGATAGATATTTCACAGTCATGCACTATACATGATAGATATAGCACCATAAATGATGGATATATCACAGTCATGCACTATAAATGATGGATATATCACATTCATGCACAATAAATGATAGATATTTCACAGTCATGCACTATACATGATAGATATAGCACCATAAATGATGGATATATCACAGTCATGCACTATAAATGATGGATATATCACTATCATGCACTATAAATGATGGATATATCACAGCCACGCACTATAAATGATGGATATATCACAGCCATGCACTATAAATGATGGATATATCACAGCCATGCACTATAAATGATGGATATATCACAGTCATGCACTATACTGATGGATACATCACAGCCACGCACTATAAATTATGGATATATCACAGTCATGCACTATAAATGGTGGATATATCACAGTCATGCACTATAAATGATGGATATATCACAGTCTTGCACTATAAATGATGGATATATCACAGTCATGCACTATAAATGGTGGATATATCACAGTCATGCACTATAAATGATGGATATATCACAGTCATGCACTATAAATGATGGATATATCACAGTCATTCACTATAAATGATGGATATATCACAGTCACGCACTATAAATGATGGATATATCACAGTCATGCACTATAAATGATGGATATATCACAGACATTCATTATAAATGATGGATATATCACAGTCATGCACTATAAATGATGGATATATCACAGTCATTCACTATAAATGATGGATATATCACAGTCACGCACTATGAATAATGGATATATCACAGTCACGCACTATAAATGATGGATATATCACAGGCATACACTATACATGATGGATATATCACTGTCATGCACTATAAATAATGGATATATCACAGTCACGCACTATAAATGATGGATATATCACAGTCATACACTATAAATGATGGATATATCACTATCATGCACTATAAATGATGGATATATCACATTCATGCACTATAAATGATAGATATTTTTCACAGTCATGCACTATACATGATAGATATAGCACCATAAATGATGGATATATCACAGTCATGCACTATAAATGATGGATATATCACAGTCATGCACTATAAATGATGGATATATCACAGCCATGCACTATAAATGATGGATATATCACAGCCATGCACTATAAATGATGGATATATCACAGTCATGCACTATAATGATGGATATATCACAGCCACGCACTATCAATTATGGATATATCACAGTCATGCACTATAAATGGTGGATATATCACAGTCATGCACTATAAATGATGGATATATCACAGTTATGCACTATAAATGATGGATATATCACAGGCATGCACTATAAATGATGGATATATCACATTCATGCACTATAAATGATGGATATATCACAGTCACGCACTATAAATGATGGATATATCACAGTCATGCACAATAAATGATGGATATATCACAGTCACGCACTATAAATGATGGGATATATCACAGTCACGCACTATAAATGATGGATATATCACAGTCACGCACTATAAATGATGGATATATCACAGTCACGCACTATAAATGATGATTATATAACACAGTCATTCACTATAAATGATGGATATATCACAGGCATACACTATAAATGATGGATATATCACAGTCACGCACTATAAATGATGGATATATCACAGTCACGCACTATAAATGATGGATATATCACAGGCATACACTATACATGATGGATATATCACTGTCATGCACTATAAATGATGGATATATCAAAGTCATGCACTAAAATGATAGATATTTCACAGTCATGCACTATAAATGATGGATATTTCACAGTCATGCACTATACATGATGAATATATCACAGTCACACACTATAAATGATGGATATATCACAGTCATGCACTATAAATGATGGATATATCACAGTCATGCACTATAAATGATGGATATTTCACAGTCATGCACTATAAATGATGGATATATCACAGCCACGCACTATAAATGATGGATATATCACAGCCATGCACTATACATGATGGATATATCACAGCCATGCACTATCTATGATGGATATATCACAGTCATGCACTATAATGATGGATATATCACAGCCACGCACTATAAATTATGGATATATCACATTCATGCACTATATATGATGGATATATCACAGTTATGCACTATAAATGATGGATATATCACAGTCACGCACTATAAATGATGGATATATCACAGTCATGCACTATAAATGATGGATATATCACAGTCACGCACTATAAATGATGGATATATCACAATCATGCACTATAAATGATGGATATATCACAGGCATGCACCATAAATGATGGATATATCACAGTCATTCACTATAAATGATGGATATATCACAGTCATGCACTATAACTGATGGATATATCACAGTTATTCACTATAAATGATGGATATATCACAGTCACGCACTATAAATGATGGATATATCACAGTCACGCACTATAAATGATGGATATATCACAGGCATACACTATAAATGATGGATATATCACTGTCATGCACTATAAATGATAGATATTTCACAGTCATTCACTATAAATGATGGATATATCACAGGCATGCACTATAAATGATGGATATATCACAGTCATTCACTATAAATGATGGATATATCACAGCCATGCACTATAAATGATAGATATATCACAGCCATGCACTATAAATGATAAATATATCACAGTCATGCACTATAAATGATAGATATATCACAGCCATGCACTATAAATGATAAATATATCACAGCCATGTATTATAAACGAAACTTGTTGCGATTATCATGTTTACATATATACTGAGTCAAAAAAGAAACGATACCAAACTAAAAATGACGTAAAACGGATAAAACCATAGAAAGATTTAATATATTATTACGTATCAGTACCGGGTATCTTATTGCAACATCAGCCAACCATAAACACAGGTAAATAAACACTCGATAATCCTGGAACGCCGAATTTCCGATTTGCACGTGCTCCTCAACAAAGACAACTTCCTACACATGTATAAATCGGAACACCGCTTTATTGTACTGGTATTGCATTATCATAGAGGAAAAACACCTTACATACCCATTGTTACCTCTAACAAAATGCCTATGCTAAACCGCAATCAGAGAATGCGTGCCATTGGCATGATTGACGGCGGTTTACGTCAGCGTGACGTCGCAAATCGACTCGGGGTTAGGCGGATCACGATAACACGTCTACTTCGACGTTATCGAACACATGGATCGGTGGACGACCGTCTAAGATCTGGTCGGCCATGTGTGACGACGCGTGAACAGGGCCGTCACATTCGGATGTCACATTTACGTGACCGGTTCCTACCTGCTAAGCACACAGCTGCCGTTACTCCTGGGATGACCAACAATCGCATCAGTGCACAAACAGTCAGGAACCGGCTCGGTGAACGTGGCATTCGTGCCTATCGGCCATACGTTGGACCCATCCTGACACGACGTCTCCGTGACGTACGGCGGGAATGGACGACGGAACGTGCTCGCTGGACTCGGTTACAGTGGAATTCGGTGATGTTTAGCGATGAATCGCGGTTCTGGCAGAGCGGATGGCAGAGAGCGGGTATATCGCAGACGCGGTGAACGTTACGCCGACGCATGTGTATGTCAGGTCGATCTGTTCGGGGCGGAAGCGTTATGGCGTGGTGCGGTATCAGCTTCGGCAGTCGTACTGAACTGTTAGTGGTGGACGGGAACCTAAACGCCCAGCGGTACTGTGATGAGATCCTTGCGCCAGTTGTTGTGCCGTTCTTTAACGCCAACAGAAACGTCACACTGTTCCAACAGGACAACGCCAGGTGTCATACTGCTCGGATTTCCACCACATTATTGGAGCAGAACACTATTGAAATCCTGCCGTGGCCTGCTTTGTCACCAGACTTGTCACCCATAAAGCATTTGTGGGATACGTTAGACCGCCGCGTCAGACGATGTCAGCCGGTAACGTTAAACCAACTGAGGGATGTTTTGCGTCAGGAGTGGACAAATATTGACCAGCAAGAGATTCAGACACTCTTCCGTTCGATGCGACGGCGGTGCATTGCAGTGAGAGACGCAAATGGTGCCCACACTCGGTATTGACGTCTGTGTGAAAACTCCATTAGACCCCTGTCCGACGAATTACGCAGCAGACAGTTTCGGAGGCTCATTATGCTTTATGTGATCCTCTTTCAAACATGTTGGACTATCATCTTATGAATTTTCAAAGAATTTTCTTAATAAATGTTGAAATTATAGACACATAAACACCAGGTATCGTTTCTTTTTTGACTCAGTATATAATATATCAGGGTTAGTCAGGTGTACATTGTGTTTGTCATTGGTAGATCGAGTTTAGTTGGTGTAGATTGACCTGTCGATGTAGCCTATATTGTGTATACAATTATGTTTTAAGTTTCAAGTTTATTGGCATTATCAGCATTAGTATTATGGACTATATAATTTATCGATAAGCGGATGATTGATTTTGCGAAATCATTTATAGGTATTTCATACCGCACGAGAGAATGGATTTACATGATAAAATTACGGACATTAAAAAGTCATAAGTAATCGATAGTAACACGCACGTTATGTCTGTATATGGGAAAATATTGGCTGCTGACAAATTGCGAAAGATGTCGTAGAGTACCGGAATTTTGAAATAGAACAGTATTGTCGTAGAACATCGGTACAGACATTCATTAACAGAACGTCTGGGACAACGTGTGTACACGGCAGAACAATTACGAGACTCCAAAAACGGATGTAAGTTTATGACAGATATCGGTCGGTTACTGTCCCTGCATACACCCCAAAAGTAGATAGGTCATAAATAGTGTGTCTTCTGTTTTTATCTGTGTTTCATTTGCACAACATGCTGGCAATTCTATTCCACTATCGCGTCTTACGATTATTTAATTACTATATCTCGACAGATCTCCTACAGTATTATCAATATGTACTTATTTGTATAAAAATGTTATCAGTTAACAGTAAAAGCAAATGATTGCAACTAAAACGACCTACTTACATTTTGGGATAAATCAGACTGTATCTACCAAGGGAGGTAATATATAATTATAGATATATCTCATTATGTTCAATATGTCTGTTGATAGTGATGGTAGCTTTGTCCGCAACGACTTGCGACGAGCCGAATAAAACTATTCCGTGTTACTCACGTAGTTGCTACTACGCGTGTTGATGGGTCGTGATTCTCGTGATTCGAATCAGCAACGACTCGTACACAAACTATTTCAGAAATGAACGCATGTACATGTATTTTGGATAGTTGATGAACTTGGCTAAGTAAATACCACATAGCTGTTAGGAATCAGTTTATACTGCTTAGTTTCAACCCTGATATTCAAGTACATGTAGAACATTTCATAAATTGAAGATGAATTCCTTTAATAATGAATTCTTAGTATATTGGGCTATGTTTAGATGAGGCTCCAGGACACTAAAATAAGACATGTTATCACCATCCAATAATGTGCCGAGCCCATAGGATCTGTGCATGGTGAGTTCACTTTTTCTCAAGTGCACGGGTGTTATAAAGGTGGTCAAAGGTTTAGTTCTGGTCAGTAATGGATTATTGTTTTAAACTCGCATACGTCAATGTCATTCTCATGCACTGCAACCCAACATGACGTATTTGTACAATTCAATAACGCGGTAAACCCCAATATTGCGTGATAGGTCGATGATTGTTTTAATATATGTGTACATGATCAACCAATGGCATACACATTTTAAACCTGACTTACAATATAATAGAGTGGTGGAACTTATACTCGACGTATTCCTATGCTCGGCGTATTCCTATGCTCGGCTATTCCTATGCTCGGCGTATTCCTATGCTCGGCGTATTTGTCCATTTACATCCGTACATTTACATATATATATATATATAGTTCTAGGTTAATTTCGCTGTCAGTGCTGAAGCATGTTTCAATAGCATTATGTTGCGTGTATCGGTAGCCTGATGCAACTGTCACGTAACTTTTCCAGCTAAAACTAGTTTCTATATTATTTCTGATTAAGACCAATACGTGTTTTTATTCAATAATGTACTATATCAAAATAAGATATTCAATAAGTTATGGTGGATACGTAACACATAACAAGTACGCCGTGCATAGGTGCCCTAATGTATTGAATGTATTGAGTTCCTCATATAAACTGATGCCGTTGTCATAGCTGGATTGGGAAGCAAGGTCACGTGATGAAGCTAAAACTGTCAAGAGATTTTTGAAAGTTGATTTCACGACTTAAGAAAATAATAATATACGGCAAGTGCAATTAGCATTTTATACTGGCCAATATATATATATATGGGATTTACGCCGAGCATAGGTTCCACGACTCTAAAATAGACTGGACACACTTCGATAACCGTCATATTATTTAGACTAGAGGAGAGAACAGATACCGTTCATATACAGATATTAGAGCTATGTAGTCCTGATGACAAATTTAAATTAGTTCATTGTTCGCATTGGTAAAAAATGCATTTTCCTGACAGGCAGTGTGTGTACATTGTTTGTATGTGTTGAGAAAGTATGCGACTTGAGAACAGACTAGTTGATGTTTAGAAACGATGTGATATAGAAATACAGACTATTGTAAACTAATTGTGGGGTCTACTGTCATATTGGGCGGAGGAACACGGTGTATAAACACTGACGTCATTCATAGGCAAATGCTGTCAATAAATTTATAATATTTTTGCTGCTGTATTTCAGTTTCATTTGAATACCTCAACACAGTGGATGTGGTATCAGAAGACATGAAAGATTGGAAATATAAATGAAAAGACTGTATGATTTTACTGTTTGCTATGTATTTAATAAGCAATGTATGTGTTGTATTATGCCATTATATACTGTAGTTGCTATTGTCAACGTTTTTCATAGCTATCAGAAAGACATTTCACAGTATGCATTGAACGATTTAGAGCTTTAGAAATGTAGCAACTCGTGTATTGCTTTGCTTCAATTCTACATATTCAACCGCCGTCATGTAGTACACATTATCAGCTATATGTAAACAAGCACCTATACATTATCTACATCTTACAATCCAATGCTTTGATCAACGGTTGTTCTACCCCATCCTGGGATGCACCCCAATTATATATCCGAAATGCATTCGCACACATGTGAAACAAATAACGGATACTTGTGTTTATTAGTGTAAGATAGGATTTTATTTAATCGATTACTGGAATTTGTATTTGCACGAGTGGCGTTTGAATTCCAATGAGTTTGTGTAATATAACATTTATTTTCTCAAATGTTTCATTTTAACTGCCCTTTCGTGAGCCTTGTTGCACTCCAAAACACTATCGCACATCCACTACTGTTATTGTGAGCACCCGCAATAGTTCCTGTTAAGTTTCAAGTTAGACTATGTTTGCTGCCAAAATTAATTCTATAGACAAAAGAAATTCATTAGAATATATAACTTAATAATTAACTGTTCACGATAGTCATAAAATAGCTAAAATACTACATCATACCTCGCAGGAATACGAAGCATACCCGGTGACAGAGGAAATGCCACCTTCCACTTTTTCAAAGCGGTGTAAGAGGTAGGTTTCATTCACTGGAAAGCAATATAGAGATGATATGTCTTTCTTTGACTCCGAGATCAAACAAAGACACATGTCTGTTTTCAAGTCCAATCATTTGGAATTCGTTGCCACTCACTAGAGAACAAGTTATCAACTTCGTTCCACGGTTCTAAATCCAACTGTCTTAGCGTAATGACAAGTTAATAGCAGTGCCAATGTTCACTTGTTTATTTACCCTGTGTTTGTATATGCCTATGATGTTCCTGGTATGCTGTTAATAATGACACCGTGTTATGTACATACTGTTTATCAATATGTGCCCGAGGTTGTAACACCTTTCCTCAGATCTCAAACTCAAATGATTTGATTGGTTGATTCTGAGTTGTACTGCCAGCTGAACCAATCAAAAGCTTGAGACTCAGCTTGAAATAGGAGAAAAGTTGTATAACCTCGAGGCATGGTCTCATGATGATAAGCCCTGGCTAAGTGAGTGACCCTCTATAAATAAAGAATTTACTTACTTATTAATGATTGTATCCTTCGTTTCTTTCCGGCACATGTACATACATTATTTGTTATCAAACCATCCCACCGGTTTCTTTGTTACATGATTACTCTCTATTATTTCATCATGTTTTATTGTTTGCCTCTTGTGATTTATTGTTTGTTGCATGCAACCAATGTGTACATTGTAAAACATGATGAGCTGTACTGCTTGAGCTTAATAAACTATTATGTATTCTATTACAGCAATCTCGCTATCACAGCTTCGTCCTGTCTTCGTCTGTTGTAGTCATGGTTAGTGCAGAATGGCCTGTCGTTCAAATGGGTTATGTGAATAGTTTTAATGAATACGCTATTGTTGAAAACAATGATACATTTCTAATAATCAATCATCGTGTACTAACAGATTGAGCACGCCCGTATCACCGACATATAAGATGTCTGTATATGTTTGGGTGTGGTGTGACTGTTTGTGTTTATGTATGTGTGTGTGCGTGCGTGTGTGTATGCGTGACTGTCTGTTTGTATGTGCGTCTGTGCGTGTGTACAGGATAATTCGCAAAATCTTGATAGATTGTGATGAACCTTGGTTGATATATAAAGAGGGTTGGTGAATGAAGACGTGAATCGACAAAGACCTGTGATCAGCGCAATTGTTCACTCGTATGTACTTCTGTTATAGTAAACTAAGCATGCATGTAACTCGAAAATGAAGCAAGATGGGCTTGGTGTTCCAATGGAAATATGAAATTGAGGTTAACTATTAAATGTACTTTTATGGAAAACGGTTGGACAATTTTGAACCTCTCAAGTTCACAGTATTATAATTTGCATGTAGTACATTGCAATCGGTGGTTTAATTTATTCGTGACTGTCTATTTAATATTCTATGCACAATATGTATGCGCGACAGATATTCTAGTTAGATGAGCTAAACGATTTCTAGTAGATTGTAGAACATTGACCTTTCTATATATTTCTAGTCTGAGACATATTCCAAGCACAGCAGACAATGTACTAATTACAGTGGTATTTCACCTCAAAGAGCACACTGGCTGTATTTCCATATTGCACACAGGGGGCGCTTCCTTTATTTATACATACCGTATATACTTTATTTACTTTGCAACGATTGCGAAGCAAGTTTTAACAACTTATATTAATCACTCTCGTTGGCTCGGATTTAAGCGTATGTGTGGTCATTCATGTGGGAGGAAACCGGAGTACCCGGAGAAAACCCACCTTTCCGATCTGGTGACCATCGTACCATCTCACATACTTCCCTGTCCGAGGATTGAACCCGGGTCGCATTGGTGAGAAGAGAATACATACCGTAACATGGTTTTTAAAAGTAGTCCGTCATAGCAGTATTGATTTATAAAACAATATTTTGGGGGAAGATAGTGTTTGTTCGTTATTTTGCATGCAGCCATGACGGTTCATATAGGATAAAAATTGAAGTATGCCATCAGGTACATATTTTAATGTGTCACATAACATTTCTTATATTCCGTGTAATACAGTCATGACATAAATCTTTATTTCATCACACGTTTAATAACACGTAGAAGGATTATTATTTGTTGCAACATGACCGGTATTGGCAGCTTGCAATAGATATTCGACATATACATGTTGTTTATTTGTTGAAAATCAACTGTGCTAAATAGGAACTAACTGAATACAGTGATTGAAGATATTTATGTCGATAATTTGCGTGAAGTTGGTTGATTAGCAGGACTGTGTACTACCGCGTACGGATGCAAACATATACTGGCAAACAGAAACGTTTTATTTCTTCAAATTTATTGTTGTTGTTACTACCAAAAGGGTGGCTTTAATAGCAAAATTCAAAAACTCGGTTCATACAAAATATATGAAATCATCTTTTTTGATTTAAGTTTATTTAACCTCGCTACCGGTTTCCAATTTGAGCGACGGGCAGTTTACCTAACAACACCTTTCCTGGGCAGGCTCCAGCGGTTAACCAGTACTTGGTGCACCAACCTCCGTAAGAAACTGCCAACTGTTTCATAAAAATGAAACACGGTCTGAGCGGGGCTCGAACCCGTGACCATCAGTGATGAAATCATCACTCATGTAAGATCCTACATATATAATATTCATCGGCATAACAACGTTCAGTCAGATCGTTTCAATTGTGTACATCACTGAGGCCCTAAGCTAAGATAATTACAAAAACACATTCACATATAAATGATATGCTCTATAAGCGTTCTAGGAAATTCACATTGGATAATGAAACATTTGGTCTCGATGGTAGCATAATAATTTATTATGTCTTTTAAATTAAACGTAATGCTTGCTATCAAAATGTTCTCCATTTTTCTTCTTCTATAATGTGTCGAACGTTTTATTCAAGCTGGCGCATTTTAAATGACTCCATACAATTGAATGGAATGACTAGTAAATCACAACATTTTCCATACATTTCTTCCGCAGACCTATGTCTACGATTCTCTCGCGACGTGTTAATGATTGCAAATTTAGCGCAGATTGACAAATCATTATTATGATAAATGTTGTCATTTGCTCAAGGAATGTGCATTTATCACGACTATGCATTTCTTGTAATGCCAACGACAATCAGATTGTTTCAGTGTAAAATCATGTCATAAAATATATTTAGAAGATGTTTTACATTGCAAAAACATGACACAATGTCAGCAAGAGTGGCACAAGCCGGATATGGTAGCTGTGGCTACAGTTCCATGCAAAATATATCATTCGATTAAGCACCGTAAGCCAATACATGTTCGTTTAATGCCTCAATGTGATTACAAACACAACAATAACCCAAATTAATTGTGTATCGAATAACAGTAATGTTAAATCGGATTCACATGTAAGAGTGCGTGCTCTAACTATTCGTGTAACGTCCAGGACAGAGTCGCGTTCATTCGGCTAGTCTATACAGGAGAAAGAACGTTAGGTCAATGCAAATTCAAGACCGAGAAAATCGTGTGAGTTCTCAATATCAGCACGGAGAGACGGTCATAGCAACAGCTCACTCGCGACAATAGAACATACATGAGAAGGTGACACTACGATTTGCCCTTCTAAATACAGAACAGAACAATATTTTATTATCAGATGTCCATAGTACATAATCATATAATACATAATATATAATATATGTATTTACATCACGTGACTTGTTAGTTACATACATATAAGTGTGTTCATTGTATTAGTAACAGAGGATAAACATTATATTTAAGCAGAATATCGTATAATATCAAGTATATTTAACAAGAAGAAATAATGTTATTAGATACACATTATTATGGTTTTTTGTCTTTAACATAATTATGTAAAATGAAATTTATTATAATGTAATTTTAATAAAGTACTTTATGTCATTGAACGAACATGTCGAGAAGGTACGGTGACGATTTTTCCAATTGCACAACTGGGTAATTTACATAGTCACCGCCCTTATCTTTCTATATTTAGAAAGTGTCGAGAATAAAGGAAAACTGAATTTCGTTTGTATCATAGTTATTTCAATGTTTTCAGTTGAGTCGTATATGTCATATGATGTAGAATAGTTTGTTTAACATATAGCAATACTATTTTGCTACTGCGTGTTATATTTTCACTGAAATAAGAGGCGCGTGGGTAGCGTCTAACGACCCCACGCAGCGTCGTACTCGGACCAATCTGATCATAACTTTGGCTGTTGCCTTCGATTGTCTAGTTATATAAACAATGACGACGTTACTCATTGGTGATTCGAATGTTAAACGGTTCGGTGTATTTATGTCCAATGACAGGACGGATATGGGATATTCCTTGATGGACTTAAAATGCTCTGGTATTAGTGGTGGTCGATTTACGTCATCAGCTCATGTGTCAACTTTTGTAAGCATAATAGCCGATGTTCTTCCAACAACGTTAATTACATTTATTGGTGGCAACGATATTGACTGTGTACAGACGTCGGAAAGTGATATTCACTGCATGGCTTTGCGATTGATCTCGCTAGTCACTTATATGCAGCAGAAATTTGAGATTCAGAATGCATTTATCTGCCAATTATTGCCACGTGATAAAATACGACACCTCTCACTGGAAATGTACAGTAGATATGTGATAATCTTTAACCAGTATTTGAAGCATGCACTGCAGGATATTACAACTGTACATTACTGGAAATTAAAAGGAATGAAATGTCCTGCCAATCCTATTCTGTTACCGGATGGAGTGCATTTCAATGAGGATGCATGTTCAAATTCATGAAGAACATCCGTGGGATTGCGTTACGGTGACGATAATAGCATACAAAACCTTCTCGTTACAGTTTTATTGGTTAGATCTAGTGTACTTGAGGTACACTCAGTAGAGGTAAGCCGGTCAAGAGGTCAACGGTAGATACAATCCATCGACATTTATAGTACATTTATTATTCTGGTGAGTATGAATATTGTACGATATCTGATGGAATACTATACTTGGGATAGTATTGTTTGGGGGGCATGCATTATGGTTATATCAGGGTCAATTAATTATGGCCAGTCTGATACCGCACGGAGCATGTTCCAGTCTATACATATATCTATATATCAGAATATGTTTCTATGTACACTTTGGTCTACATAAAGATATACCGGAAATGCAGTAATCGTAGTTAGTATTAATTAGCAAACATTAAGTGCTATGTTATAATACTTCTTTCACTGCAATCAGCATGAACCTAAATATGATATAAGAGCCCGTTAAATGCCATGGATGTATCGGATCCAGATCTATACCAATATTATGGCAAACGTTCTTACTACAGTAATTATATCGTTCAGTGAGCGTAGTTAGGGGTTGGGAGACTTGCAGTCTTCACAACACTTTGTTTCACTTATATATATCAACAATATCAGCAGTGAGCGTAGTTAGTATGAGCAGAAGAAGTCTACAACATACTCTGCATCTTACTTCTTTCACTATAGTAATGTCAAACTGACAGCAGGACAGTTTAGAGAGCGTGTGGATACATTCAACACTTGGTGCTACTAGTTCCAATGTGGGTATCTTTTCTCTAGCTGTGACATGTAAGTGAGCGTGTTAAGTACTGGTCTATCAGTATTAATTTCACTTTAATGGCTTATCATATTCAAGAGAGCGTATACTGCCGTCAAATGTTGCTACAGTACTGTTGGTAACAGCAGTTTTCCTCTTGAGTATGAATGTTTACCAACTGGCTTATACATGTCTATCAACAGAATGTTGAGCCACTACCCAACAAAGGCATGACTCCTTGGTGTGGGTATCAATCGTGGGGAATGGGTCTCAAACTGTGGCAGCAGATAGAGCCCCTGGTACCCGATAGCCAGTTGCTACTACAGCTACATGTAGTCAACAATTTAATGCACAATTGTACTAATTTTCAGACATCCTTGACATGCCTGCAAAACGTCGTACCAGACCAGTGGCAACTCCAGCTGCCAAGAAACGGAAGTCAGATGGAGTCCCAGACCCAGCTCCTGCCACCACAACAGAGTCAGTACCAAGTGTGTCAGACATTGTGACCGCAGTGTTGCCGGCGGTAACGACAGGCGTGGTCCAGGGTCTACGAGAGATGCGGGTAATCCCCGAGACACCCGTCACAGGACCTCCAGCCTCCTCTTCCACTGTTGCTGGTACCACCTCTCCCTCCATACAACTGTCACATGGTATGCAGGCAGTGGAGAGTCGGCCGCTCTCGTTGGGATTGGACCCACAGATTAGGGCAAAGATAGTGGCCGACCAGTTTGTCGAGCTGGATATGCTGATAAGGAAAGTTGACTGTTCCTACAGTCTTGTGGAGCAGCCGGATGGCCATCTGACCGTATCTAAGAACACAAATAATGGATCAGAGATTAGATCTCTGGATCAGTGGTTCAGGGCTTTCCACATTTTTATTAGCGTATATGTGGATCGCCATCCTTCGGCTGCTGCAACACTGTTCAGCAGCTAGCTCGACAATCTGGCGATCATGCGGCCATATTCTACGACCGCCAGTTCCGCCTAATGAAGGAATCGGCTGGACCATTGTATTTGTATGGTCAAAAAATTTGGAACTATACACACAGGCTTTGGCCAAGGGCCTCTCCAAGCATAACCAGCCCTTTCATGCCCCCAAGCATCAACCCAAGGTGCAGAAACCATGTTTCGCCTTCAATGGTGGGGCATGTACAAGGCAAAAGTGCAAATTTATGCACAAATGCCAAAAATGTAATGGAGCACACCCCAAGACACAGTGTAAAACACCAGACTTCAACAGACCTAAATCAAAATAAAACGCCAGTTACTTGGCCTTTGCCTGTGTGTCATGGTGATAGAAATGTAGTTTCACATGTGAAATGCGAGTTGTTAAGTTCCTGGTTGCAGGGCTATAATTGTGACGAAATTCATTTTCTAGTAGACGGTTTTCGCCATGGCTTTGCAATACCATTTATATGTCAACGCCAGCAACTGCGGGCTACCAATCTAAAGTCAGCAATTGACAATATTCCAATTCTGAGGCAAAAAATTCAAATAGAACTGACAGAGGGACGTGTTTCAGGTCCTTATTCGGTTCCTCCTTTTCCAAATTTTAGAGTATCACCCCTCGGTTTGGTGCCAAAAAAGAACTCAGGAGAGTTTAGGGTCATCCATCATCTGTCTTATCCTGAGGGTACATCTGTCAATGATGGAATACCGTCAGCATTTTGTTCAGTACAGTATCAAGGTATTGATGATGCAGTGGCATTAATAAAGCAGATCGGTCGTGGGGCCCTCCTATCCAAAACAGATATTTTGCATGCATATAAGATCATCCCTATTGCGCCTTGTGACCAGGAACTACTAGGTTTTTGTATAGATGGCCAGTATTATTATGACAAAACTCTTCCTATGGGTCTTAGCATATCGTGTAACCTTTTTGAAAGATTTAATCATGCTCTACATTGGCTAGCAGAGTAAAAACTTCATATCCCAGGATGTGCACATATCTTAGATGATTTTCTTTTTGTATCAAGGCCCAACACGCCTCAGGCTACAAGTGATTTAAATAGCTTTGTAAATATGGCTGCGGAAATTGGTATTCCTCTAAAACGGGAGAAAACAGTGTTAGCATGTACAACATTAAGTGTTGTGGGTATTGAGCTTGATTCATTAGCTATGGAAAAACGTTTACCCGAGGATAAACTAGAAAAACTGCGCACATTGTTAAGCCAATTCATGACTAGACGCAAGGTCACTTTAAAAGAGCTACACTCGTTGATAGGCCTACTATCGTACGCTAATGCAGTCGTAGCACCAGGGCGTACATTTCTTCGCCGTCTCATAGATTTGACTATAGGTTTGAAAAAGCCATACCATAAAAGGCGCCTAAACAGTGAATCCCGGGCAGATCTTAAAGCGTGGTTGAAATTTGTGGAACATTTTAATGGCAAAAGTATGTTTTTGCCTGACAGATGGTTATTAACAGAGTCAATTAAATTGTTTACTGATGCTTCAAATCTTGGCTTTGGAGGTTATTTGGGTAACTTGTGGTTTTCCGACCGATGGCCACTATCATGGGAACATTATCACATCACTGTGAAGGAATTGTTCCCAATTGTCCTTGCTATGGAATTTTGGGGCCAACGGTTACGGGATCAGTGCATCAATTTGTGCACGGATAATATAGCAATTGTATACATCATAAACAAACAGACCTCTAAGGATAAAAACATTATGTGCTTGGTTAGGCGGCTGGTGGTACAATGCTTGCGGTTTAATATACTGTTTAAGGCCACGCACGTAGCAGGCTCAAAACATGTTTTGGCTGATATGCTTTCTCGACTTCAGGTCGACAACTTTTTACGCCTGTGTCGGTCGAAACAGCCCATACATCGGGTAGTGAGCCAGGAGAGTTTCATCAACACTTAGCAGACACTGCCGCTCTATTAGTGGAACAATCTTTAGCACCATCCAGCCAAGCCACCTACCATCGCGCATTTCAGTTTTATCAGCAATTTGTAGCCGACACATTCCAAGATCCGATGGCTCATTTGCCTGTATCTGGAGAAAAGATGTTATTGTTTATAGTTTATTGTTTCATAAACAAGTGTGCAGTATCAACTACATCTACATACTTATCAGCTTTGGGACATTTTCATAAAATCCAGAACTTACCTGATGTAACACACATATACTTGGTTAAAAAGGCCATGCAAGGCTATCATAACATATAGCATCGTCCGTCGGCTGACAATAGGCTCCCAGTTACTATGCATGTGATGACGGGACTTGTGAGGTCTTTACAGTTTACCTGTACCTCGTTTTTTGAGCGAGTTCTCATTAAAACCATGTATTTATTAGCATTCCACGCTTTTCTGAGAGTTGGGGAATTCACCTCTTCAAACAAAAACAGGCCTATTTTACGAAGAGACCATATCAGGGAATTGGACATAGCACAAGGGTACATGGATCTGGTTCTGGAAAATTACAAGCATAGCAAAGGGAAAAAGTACACCCTTCGAATTAAATGTATTAATCATGAACAGGACTTATGTCCTGTCCATGCGATGCACGCATATATAGAACTGACAACCAATCAATCAGGGCCGCTGTTTGCATTCATGAATCAAGATCCTGTGTCTCGGGCTTACTTCACCAAACATTTAACTGGTCTTTGGCTTGGTCAGGGTTCGATAACAAATTTTACAAAGGCCACAGCTTTCGCATTGGCGCTGCAACTCATGCAGCCAGTCAAGGATATAATGAGGAATAGATTAGACTAATGGGGTGTTGGAATTCCTCTGCCTTTCGGAAATACATACGAGTGGAAATGCTGACTAGATAGATGTTTGGCGTCGGTTTCTGTGAGCTGTGCGCCAGCCATGGGGACATGGGCCTCTGGATGGTGTGCATACCACAGGATAATGATGTCATTGGCGAGTTATTATTGGACCCACAGTGGGATCTTATAGTAGTATGCCTTAACCTCTATGTAACAGTCGTCATATAGTACGTTGCTATAGTACGTTGCAACTTACTCTTTTCCGAGATGGTATATTATTAGTGGATTTCATGATACTTTGTGATTTAAGTAAATATTATACTTTGAATGCTGGAGATTACATTTATGAGTATGGTGTTTTTGTTGTATGCTTAGTCGTTTAATGTTGGAGCAGTATAATGTATAATATTATACGCCAATAATGTGTTATAATTGTGTTATGTGGCATGATAATGTCCGATCCATGCTCTTCCCTTCTGCCATGGGGACAGGGGCCTCTGACAGGAGTGTGAACCAAGGATTGTGACAATTACAGTCATATAGGTATGGTGTCAATTGTACAATTGTTAGGTATGGTATGTTAGAGAGTTATATATACAATGTATATGAAAGATAATGTTTATTATGTTACACCAAGATACGGTTGCAGTTGTGTCCGACCCATGCTATTCCCTTCTGCCATGGGGACAAGGGCTTCTGGCAGAAGTGTGGGGCCTGGTTTGCGACAGATGTTTGCATGCAGGTTGTTACTGTCAAGATGTCGATACTTAATGTACAAGTATTAGTCATCAAGTATATATGTCATTATGTAAATATAGTCATTACTAAATTTTTCGGCCAGTCCATTATTATTGTATTGCCTTGGATATGGGGAACACGGGCCTCTGCTTTTAACGTGAGCAATGCTTATACCAGGCTTGCATATAAAACTGGATAACTCAGTGCACTCCTTATGTTGGCTGGGGGTTATTGCATTTTGCCATCCTGTTCAAATCTTACATGCACATATGTCTCATGCAATATGTGGCGTGATAATAGATCCCCCACCTTTGATTATGTACATATGTTTAAAAGTATTACTTGCCTAATACATATTAATACATATAAAACTTATGTATTTGATATTCCGTCATTTGTAAAATAAATGGCCTATTTCAAATTCAAATACATCTTGTGTTGTTTAATTAGTTCAGCAAATCAAACTGAGCTAACAATAGGAGTGCACATGTGGATAACGTTTCTGGGAAACAGATTAGCATAAAGTTGGTGGAGTGAGTTAATATGCCATAAAATGAAATTTATTATAATGTAATTTTAATAAAGTACTTTATGTCATTGAACGAACATGTCGAGAAGGTACGGTGACGATTTTGCCAATTGCACAACTGGGTAATTTACATAGTCACCGCCCTTATCTTTCTATATTTAGAAAGTGTCGAGAACAAAGGAAAACTTTGTCAACTCACCCTCCCTCCCCTTTATTAAATATGTACATGTATTTTCAATTTATAAGTAGGTTATGGGCGTCATAATAGATCCCCCACCTTTGATTATGTACATATGTTTAAAAGTATTACTTGCCTAATACATATTAATACATATAAAACTTATGTATTTGATATTCCGTCATTTGTAAAATAAATGGCCTATTTCAAATTCAAATACATCTTGTGTTATTTAATTAGTTCAGCAAATCAAACTGAGCTAACAATAGGAGTGCAAATGTGGATAATGTTTCTGGGAAACAGATTAGCATAAAGTTGGTGGAGTGAGTTAATATGCCATAAATATAATTATTTATCAAGGACGACATTATACTGTAGTTAGAGAGTTTCTGAGGTGCTAAGCTCTTTTCAAATAATTTGCTAATTTAAATAGGATTGATTTATCGGGTGTTTTTATTTATATACCATCTTCTCTAATAATACGGCTTTAGATACTTATGTCGAATGTTAATGTAGCATGGACAAACAAAAACTAAGTGATATTCTTCTTCTAAGTCATTTGTATTACACATGGTCGTTGTTCTAAACGGACAAACGAATTACAATCACCAGAAGTTCATAAACTATTCAATAACAGTGATGTTTAGATACTGAAATTTGGACCGATGATTATTCTGATCCAGATATGCCTAATTTTGAACACCTATGTTTTACACATAACTGAAACTAAGAACAATTATACAAAAAGATCATCTAGTGACATTATCAGTTATGTGTCTAACGAAACACTTTTAATGTCAAACCACTCGCGGGGACGTAGACATGTTTTCGTGGGCATGCTTAGCCGACCTAAGCGATTAACCAGTACTAAGCAATGTGTGTGAGGTGCCTTACTCAATAACACTACATACGTAGCCTGACCGAGTATCGAACCCGGGACCGTTCGATTCCAAATCAGACGCTGGACCACGGACGCCACACATTAATGATGACATAGTATGCATAACAATTAACAGGTCCGCATTGTCATTACAGAACGAACGTTATATGTATGTGCTTATGCTATGTCGGTCGGATGACAGTAGTCGGTAATCGATGATTTACTCAACTAGTTTTGACAAGTTGATTGAGTTTATTATGAATCTCTATTCACAATATGATAACAACTTTAATTTACTGTTGTGTGGAGAAATGAATGCACGTACGGCAGATAACGATAAGTATATAGGCCGGAGTACCTTTGTTGTATAGGTTGTAGTTTGGTTGATTATGTAATTGGAACAGAGTTGTTTAAATTTGTTAAAATGTTTGATGTGTCGGATCCGAAAATGTTGAATGACAACTAACTGTAGTGTGTCATTTTGATAAACCTTGTCAGAATGCACGAATGGTGATTATACAAGCGTTAATTTTAAATGTTCATATGTATGGTCGAATGATCTGAAAACTAAAATTCTAGATGATCGATCATCCAGTGATTTTGCACAAAAACATAAACAACTTTAATGAATATGTAAACGCAACATACTTTAACAAGATATTGATGTCAGCATACAATGTTTTCTGAATTAAGTTTAAACGTTATTTATTTTACAACGATTTTTAAGTTTTAACAAATTATATTAATCACTCTCGTTGGCGCGGATGGAAGCGTATGTGTGGTCATTCGTGTGAGAGGAAACCGTAGTACCCGGAGAAAACCCACCTGTCCGATCTGGCGACCACCGTACCATCTCACATGGTGTTTTCCGAATTAATATAAGATGAGGTTGATGGGCATACGTGGAAAGAGATTGAATATAATAAGCTCTATGTATTATTCAACAGTAAAATCACGAATAAAAAATGTAATACACTAAGTGATAATTGTGAAATTCAATGTGTTTTGGGGGTAAAACAATAATAATGTTTGTCTTCTCTCTGTTTTCATTGTTTTTGAATGATTTGGAAGGACATTAGATTCAAAATAATAATGTATAGAGCTATAGACGTCGATATGTTTAAAGTGTTTTTGATTTTATATGCAGATAACATTGTTATTTTTTCCAAAAGTAGTGATGAATTGCAAAAGGGTCTAAATAGTCTTTTTAGCTATTATGATAACTTGAAATGAACAGTCAATACCTCAAAAACAAAAATACTGATCTTCAGGAAAGGTGGTATATATTTTTATTATACAGATAGCGTAATTGATGTTTAGAGGAGAAGAATTATATAAGACTCTGTCTTCCATTCTAATCCTGTTTCTGTATTCTGATTATGCGTGGTGTATGCATTGTTCAATATGTATTATATTGGGAAATAACATATGTTTAAACTAATTGATGTTATGAATACATTTTCTTATTTAGGCATTGTATTTACAACATGTGGTCTTTTGCAGAGGCGCAATACACGATTTCTGGTCCAGCAATGAAGGCTATATTTAAATGAATAAATATCTGTATAGGTTTATGAATATTTCAGTATGTCATATGTTAGATTTATTTGATAAACTGATAACACCTATGCTGAATGATAGCAGTGAAGTGTGGGTTTGATACATGGACATGCAATGGAAAGAGTACTTGCAATTTTGTAAGCGTGTGTTAGGTGTCATAAAATGTACACACCACGAGTTTATGTATGGAGAACCAGGTCTAATTTCAGTTCAGCTAATGCACTATTACAATATTATAACGTATTTGCTAAAGATACTGTAAACAAACTGTAATAAATATGTATATACAGTGTATTGTATGTTGAAAACCGATTTGGAATATCGGCCTAATAACACCAACGTTTGTTCCCGTGTTAAGGGCTACTATGTACATTAGGTTTTCATGACGCAGGGATAATGCAAGATGTTGGAAATGATGACTGCAATACTGAAAGCCCAGTTTGTACAGAAGTGGTCAAGTAGATTGGACAACTCTAGCAGGGGATTATTAATTTATAAAAACATTGCAGTGTTCAAATTTTAACACTATCTTAATTTAATTAGTATTAAAAATGTTGTAATGATGTAGCAAAACTTAAGTTATCATCTCATACTAGGCTACACACTAAAACGGGTAGATGGACAAAGGTTTTTGCGACATGGCAGATAACTCTAAAGGCTCAGGAAATTACAAACCGGGTGCATTTTTTATTAATACAATCATGTTATGGGAACGCCAACATAATTACATTATTGTACACTATGTGTAACAATTTGATTTAAGGCAACGTAAGTGAACTTGACTTATTTTATTTCCAAGGCTACAATTAAAGTGAAATGACATCGTAAAAATACCAAAAAATTGTTTTTAGTAAATCTTTTATACCATAGCTACTACAAATACTTCCGATAATATTCGAACATTTAATAAACAGTAATTCTGCGGTCCCCCAACTCTCAAAAGTGAAGGTACGATTTCATATAGCAGTCAGCCACGCTCCTGAATTGACTTGGAGTCTATACTAAGCGCATGATACTGTCGTTTAGAGATAATTTATATCAGATTAGTTTAAGAAATAAATATGCACAAGCACAAAGTGCGAGATATAACGGTAAATATGTACCATAAATCATATTATAATCAATTATTATTATTAAATGAGTGATTATTTGTTATTGAATTTTATCTAAAGAGTCTTCTTAAAACGATATAGACCAGCCTTAGACGAGTTTGTATAGTTTATAGAAGACGAGTTAATTAAATTCAATAACAAATGGACACGGATGTAATATCCTATTTATAACATAATATTCCAAAAGGCTGTAACTTCACCGACTTGCAACTGTTTCATATGCATGTGCTGCAGTTACTATTGTGCGGTTGATGGTTAATGAATAGTAAGCTCAGCATAACGTAGTTCACATTTTATTTGTAATTTTACTTGACGTATTAATTAATTTGCTTACCTGATAATCGGCTTTTAAATGCATGCAACTAATATATACCAATAAAATAGGCACTGCTAATATCAATTACTGAACAAGACATCATAGGATGATTAATTGTCTTCCTTATTCAAGAATCATCTATGTACACACATAAAACGCAGACAAAGTTAAACAATCATATTAAAAGTGCATAACCAGTCTGATTAGAATTATAAGAGACATATCACATTATAAAACTCACACGCTTGTTAACATCTTAATTAAAAGCATTTTATTATATTCTAATGCCAAGAAACAGTAACTGTTGCTAATTTCAATTTTAATACTACTCAAAGCAAAACAGATATAAAAGACTGAATTAAAAAATAGGCACTGATGGGCTATTAAGAAATATCTTACAAAATCAGCTATCACCCTGGATTAGATCGAGAATGACCTAATTAGCAGCTGCATCTTGTAGTATGTAAAATCATAGATATATAATAATACAAAATGAGAACGGGATGTTGACAGTAAGATAGTATAATGAAAAAAACGAGTGTGCCTTTCTTGTAGACGTTTTAATTTAGTTGCAGTCACGGCTACATGAACCAGGTACGATTAAGCAATGCAATCATATTCCAGAACAAGAGGCATTTGACACAAATACCTCTACATCGAGTAGAGTTGTATCCGGAATATTTGAAAAGCTTTTCACAAAGAACGAAAGTAGAATAGTTTATTGACACGGTCGTATTATCGACAATGACACTGTTTGGTATATTGTAGATTCCATTGAGCTTGATGTCAAATGAATGTTGCATATTTACAATTTCATTATCAATGCGCAGCAAATTATTGTCGCTCATTAAGAGAAAAGTATATATATACAACTTTATTACATCCAATACTGGAGATCAAAACACATAATATATACATATTATTTACATTGTAAGCAATACATACAACATATACAATTTATAATTAGAGACTGAAGCATTTACAATTAGAAAGGTTGCGAGCGGGTGTTAGGTATGATACAATACGACAGTAAATAACCAGCATATCACATATAAACAACATACTTCTTCCATCTTTCTACATGCAATACAACATATGCACATTTTAATACCCACATGGATAATGAATTAGTATTCAAAATCATTCATAATTCACATTCAGTACCCTTGTCGAAACGAAACACAAAGAGAACACTATGTTCTTCTGGCTGATAAACAGATTTTCAAACTTTACCAGAAGATAACATGTTGTGTCTTCCTACGACAGTAACATATATAACTGTCCTATCATGATATCTTCATAATAGCATCATCATTATCATATACATTGCAAGTGCCTTCGTAGTCGAGTGATTAATGTCGCTGACTTGTATACCACTGTCACCTAACATCACTGATGGCCGTGCCTCATTTATATGAAAACGTTGTCAGTTTCTTACAGAGGTTAGTGCACTGGTACTGGTTAACCGCTGGAGCTTGTTCATGAAAGGTTGTTAGGTAAGCTGCCCGCCGGCGATATATCCATAAATGGTGCCGATGCAGACCTAAAACCAAACAAACATACATTTACATAAAACCAGACAATACATCACAAAATTGCAAACATGCACTACCTGCATTGACATCCATAAAGGCTTGGTCTCCAAGTATATATCAAGTGTCTCGCCATAGACTATCCATTATTATAGTATTGCTTATACACTGATTTAGTAGATGTAATTATTTCTAATCTACATTAATTCCACATTTATGACACCTTTCAATTCTATTAAATGAGAAAATCTTCCCAAATGCCCTTATTACAATTTCACATTTGAGTTTGAGATAATGATATATGGCTTAAATTCCAAATGCGGCACTTGCCCTTATGACTGAATATTGAATAGTGTAAATCTCTGAACATGAAATTATCACAACGGGCATTTTGAAAACCATATAAACCGCTAAACAAATGAATTATATTAGTATTTCGTATGAAACTTTGTATATTTTCATCTAGATTGTCGCAGTTGAATTACTAAACCTTACTACTTTTATGTCACATACACTCAAGTATTATATTAGCATTGGATGTCGCGATAGCGTAGTGGTAGCGCATTCGCTTCATGTGCGAACCGGAGTTCGAGCTCCACTGGAGCTGTATAAGTTTCAACAGAGCTAATATAAATTTGTATAACTAATTTCGAGTCATTGTATTTCACATATTACTGATTTTAGTTGGTAGTAATCATTCATTGACTATGGAAAGTTCAAGCTAACTGAAACACTAATAACTAAGAACAAAGTAATATCGTGCCATGCTGCCTTGCACAAAGTACAAACACACAGGTTGTAATCAGGTTACCAGATTGGAGAGAATACATCATATACTTCCCAGCAGTATATGCGCAATCAATATTATAAAAATCGAACTGTTTTCTGCGTGATAACAGAAATACACATTTGTAAGTTTTAAGTTCTCTGCGTGATCAATTCTAACATGACAACGTCGTTCTTGTGTCATTAATTGTGCACTACAGTGCTTCCAAACCTTGTGTGGGACGGTTAGGTCAGCAAGTGCATCGTTTCCATTATGTTGACAGTTATATTTATGTTTCCTATTGAAGTGAGCTCTGCACGAAGTCGGCAGTGCATTTTAATTTAATGTTATTTAGATAATTATTTAGTAAAATTGTACATTTTGTTGATGTTCACACATATAGCGCTTTCCATAGGTATCCCTTTCAGGGGCGTAGATTGGGCACTTTTAGCATATGAAGGTGAGGGGTATCCCCCTGGAAGATCTTTGAAAGTATATATCGCCGTATCTGCTGTTGAGGTATTTTAATGTATGTTTTGACGAGAAATAACGATAAGAAACAGAGTTGTGCAACACTTTTATCAATTAAAAATTAATGAAATACAGACTTATTTTCAAATTCGACATCACCCATACCATTATTTTTTCACATGAACTATGTTTGAAGAAAATATGTAGGCACGTGCATATGGTGTCTATATGATGCTACATCACTGCCTTTTCCATGTGCACAATTAAGCCACGTGATTTGGTTTGTACAGTGCAATGTATTCCTGCTGAAGTGCTCATGCGGATGACACTGACTGCCTGATAGGATTCCAAGATATATATATCGTACGGTTAATGATTGTATGACAATAAGCCATGTTTAACCGGAGGTTAGTCATATCATTTGTGCAACATAGTGCACATCATAGCATCATTCGCATACGTTTGTGCATGTACATTGTGTTCATGAAAGTAAAATTTCAATATTTCACGAGTTCTGTCAAATTAAGTAGATGGAATTTGGATAATATTAGTTTCGGATATTAGTACAAAAGGCAGTGTATGCACAGCTTGGATATTTTACGGTACTGTTTATATCTTATGTAATTCAAGTGGACTTGTATGACATACTATATGCACATTATATATGTTTTTTGCTTATGGAGTGTTGTTGTATCATTACAGAATCACCAGATGACGATGACAATGAAGACGAAATGTGCATCGTGGATGTGGGACTACCAATAGCCGCCATGCTGGCTTAGCCAATATATTATGTAACCCTCGGTCAGTCGGCGACAACCGGTGAATCCAAATGACATTTGGGAAACATATTGTGCACAAACTATAAATACATTGCAATTCTGGAACATGCGTGGATTATTATTGAGCGTGGTTACACAGCCCTACACAAGCCCATGTGCAGTGATAGGGTAGGATTGTGTCTCCAACATATATCTCACTAGTGTGATTTTTGAATAAACTATATTTGGAAATGACATTTAAATATTATATCTTCATTAATAGTAATAGGGTCATACGGGGGATCGAACCTGTAGTTGTTATATCTGACACCTGTCCAAATATGAAACAATTATCTTTCAGAGCAAAACAGTAATTATACCAGATGTTCAAGAATTCCTGGAAATTTAATTGGCATTTTGGAGTTGCAGAGACTGTATAAATATTTGTAGCGAAAGGGTTCATTCTCGATAATACAAGAAAATGATTCCCGTCCGTAGCCCGGTGCGATTATATTATTATATCTCCGGATGTAATTCTTAGAAGTAGAGTAGACTGGTTGTTCGATTTGAACATTTGAATATGGGCGCAGCCATTTTGATGTCCTCCTGTGTGTAAGTCCTGACACAACGACGCTCGATTTACAATTAATTCTGCCAAATGGCTTTCTTATTCTGGAATATGATTTTATAGTTTAACCTTACCTGGTCCACGATCATCTACAAGAAAAACTTCATCGTGTAATTGATCTACTGGCACTCCCCGTTGATAGCGACTGCCTATTTCATATTGATGAACGTATGCTTCACACTCCATCGATACACAGTCAGATAGTTCATTCTCAACATAATTGGATATTATTATATGTGATACTCAAACTACATGCATGCTTAATTTCTGTTTCTTTTAAGCTTTCCAATAATTTGTGGGTGATGTTATACTTTTCCACATTTACTAGATTTGTATCGACCCGACCCTGTGGAGAGCATCTAACTGCAATTACATATACACAACCGAGTATTACTAAGCAGCTGTAAGTAGTGCGGACGTTATCAACACCTGTCAACATGATTAACCTGCTTACATGTATTTCAAAGTTTTAAACATGTAATATGTCTAAATGACAAATAAACAATGCATAAACATCTTGTTGTAATGTGGTTACTATGTGGAACAATTTCTAAGTATATTCAACGGCGTAATTAACGTAATTCAACGTAATTGTTAGAGGAGTCCGCTAATTTGGTCTGTTTTAAGCAGGACTGGAACATGTGAAAGAACATTTTAACGGAATTAACGCGATGACAAGTTTACGGATGGTCGTCTGGAAGTTCAACACTCGGTTCACTCTCGGAAATCATTCTGATGCGTTTGTATGATATAATAGGACACCTAATTGGGCTTGTCAGAACAGTATTTTGTAAAAGATCCAACTGCTTCGTCACGGTATTGCTGAAGTTAAAAGTCATATTACACCAAGGAAGTGACTGTTTCCGATATATCCAAGAGACATCATACTTGGAACATAGGGGTGTGAATGATTTGACTGTTCAACAGTTATGGATGTTGCTGATGTAGTTGTTGATTGCATATCTGAGAGAATGTCTGAAATTCATTTTGTCTGGTAAATATTCAAGCCTGCATATTTGTTTATGCTGTTGGTTTGTCGTAACGTTTGCTTCTTGCAGTTTTTACAGACATGTCATTGCGCTGTATGCAAGACAAACATGGAATTTCAAGATGTTCAGCCGTTTTATCACAATATCAGTAAACTGTTATCATGAAATTAATCTTTCTTTTATTTACATTTTCCTATTCATCTCATTTTGTTTGAAGTAAAACTTTCAAATGTTATTTCCCAATAGTCCATAGCAGCATAACCATGGCAACAACATTGCGATGTAGGTTTCAACTGTTCAAAACTTTATACATGATACAGAATTAAATGTTATGGAAATCTGCTAGCAATTAAGCTTCGGGAAACTAGGAATAGCGGATAGAGAGAACAGCCTGGAGGAAGGCAGGAACAGAAGTTACCAAATGCTGCTAGAACAGATTTGTCTACATGTTTGCATTTAAATCTTTCATACGCTCTACATTCATGAACATGCAACATATAAAACGATACATACAATTACATGTCTGGTCATTCTGTTTATGTAATGTAATATTCATTTACAGTGACTGTTGGACAGTCTGACTGACTCTTAAATTTATTTAAAGTCGCCACCACATAAATAAAGGGATTTGGGCGACTGAGTTTTCGAAGATGATTAAGATACACATCATCTAAAGGTGATGATTTTGCCTATCGTAATTATTATAACTTGATGTTTAGAGGGTTATGATGGTTGCTGTAATATCAGTGTGTTTTCATATCTCCGACTGTCGCTCACACACGAATTTGTGCCAACGATAGTCCGGGGTAGACCGGGCGAATACAAAATACGTGTTCTCTTCACCAAAAACTTCCATCTCCGATTTATTTTTCTACGATTACTCTTCAGTTGTAAATATCACGGGATATTATTTCTATGTGAACAACTTGCCATATAACGCACTTCCTCTAGACAGATCAATCAAAACAGATGCTTCATAGAAACAGCTTTTAATCGCACAATTTGTATTTAAAGACATAATATCATTGTATTAGGAGTGTTTTTATGAGACGAGGATAATGGAATGCAATAAACCATAATAATCTGAGTATATCTTTAGCTAAACTATAAAGCCCTATGCCGATCAAGTTGATATTCATGGAAGTATGGTGTAACAAATCGAGCTACAAACTATGTCCGTGGAAGTCGTGATAGCACAGTGGTGACGTTTCACACAATGCCATGAGTTCGTGTCTAGCTGTAGCAGTTACGAGTGTGTCCTTAGGCAAGGCACTACTCCTATTATACATAGCCTCTTCTCTCCGTCGTGGCGATGGATTCCACCAGGAATGAGGTCTTGAGAGTGACTATAAGTTGTAAGGGACTTGTTTCGCAATCGAGCTAACATTTGTATAAATTAACTATGTCCAAGCTGGTTTTGTTATCAGCTAAGGTGGTACGTACAGTAAGTTTCCAATAAATATATGACCTTGCAACATGTGCAGAAAACTAGGTTGAACATAACCTATCGTCGAACTTGTAGTCGAGTACAGTGACAATTTCATTAAATAATACGAAACGTACACTATTCAATTGATGCTATGATTAATATTTCGAAATGATGTACGTGCGACTCGCTAGAAAATGATCTACTTACTTTTGTAAGAGTGGAACTACTAGTAAACTGCAGCAATACAAGCCTCAGTTGTTATCAGGTACGAACGACGACACGGGCTTCACGCCCATCCTTAGTCGTTACGAGTGTGCCCTTATAGGCAAGGCACTCCATAATGCCACTACATAATGCAGATTGTGTGTTCTAGTGTATTGCAACATGGCCTAGGTAAGTGAGACGGGTATGTAGTTCTCAGACCTGCTTTTGTCACCCTTCTTAAAAATTGAAACTACATAATTATATTAGGTAGATATCCAATATTATGCTACTGTATATTGGTCAAACTAAGCTTGAACTAGCAGAGTATAGATCGGAACCAACATCTATGCCTCAACACAATTAGTTTAGTTTATACACATATATTTTAGCTCGATTGCGAAACAAGTTCTTTCAACTTGTATTAATCACTCTCGATAACTTATTTCTGATGGAACCCATTGCCATGAATGAGAAGAGCATTGACTAGTCGTAACTGCTCCAGCGGTGCTCGAACGCCGGACCATTCGCAACTGATGCGCTACCACCGCACTATCACGACTTACCATACAAGAGTATTGCTGTGAGTTTATCTGAATATAAAGGATTATGAGTGCTGTCACGAGTTGTGTGTGGACAATTTCATTGGTGGAGGTGATGTTATCTAATGCTGTTCGGGGATTCGATAGCTGGCATTGTTGATACGTCTTCACCGTGTTTGAAGATGGCCGAAAAGTGTTCATTATGGTTATTGGTCTATTGGTTGCAAACAAACACATAAATTGCCTATTAAATACATAGTAAAAAGTAAAAACATACAGTATGTTCATTTATATTTCCAATCTTTCATTTATTCTGCTATCACATTCACTGTGCATAGGTATTCAAATCAAACTGAAAAACAGCAAAATTATCACAACTGTAATGCTCAACAATGACAATGCTCACCTGTGAATAACGTCATTGTGTTTACACACTGTATTCCTCCGCCACATATTACTGTATACCCAACCGACAGTTTTGCAATGGTCTGCCTTCTTATAGCACATCTTTTCTACACATCAACTAGTCTGAACAACACACAAACTATACACTGCCTGTCATGAAAATGCATTTTTTACCAAAACGGAAAATGAACTATATTAGTTATTGGGACTACATTCTACCTCGGATGCACTTCCGCCTATTTACGTATATACAACCTATAGTTGCACAATAGGCTATGTATGTGTTTGCCTTCAGTGGCGCTACGCCATGATTATCGGTGTAATAAAATGTTGGTTAAAACTGCTTAACTAACAATGAACACTCATATAATCTGTATAGCTTTCTGTCCAATTCCTTATTTCAATTGTTGTATATAACCATGTACATGCTAGAAAATAAATATGTTTTGTTTAAACTAATGAACACTCATTATTATTACATGGTAAAGTATGCGGTTGGTAGAATTGCTTGCAACTGGGTGCATATTACAATTTGACTTGACTAGTGCGAGCTTTCATTCAATCTAATTATAGTCTAAGAGAACAGAATGTGTGTGTCATCAGAAATTGAATGTTTTAGATATGTATTGTCAGAAATGGTTATTATTAACTCATATTGACTTTATCATTCTTTTCAACGTTTAACTTTATTCAACAACTTAGGTTCATACATATAATGAACTACAAAATCATAATATACTATAGCACATATTACATAATATCATCATAATATCATCATAATATCATCATAATATCATCATAATATCATCATAATATCATCATAATATCATTGGAAATTGTTATAAAATCACATCATTTCCAGGAAACGGAAATACGTTCAGTTTAACATGACGCTTCTTGAAAGTATACGTTTTATGTAAGGTACAATGTACAAGAATCATGCATGTATGTATTCGCATATAATTATAATGGAAATAGTTACTCCTGGTTTGTTGGACTATTCTATCGACATAATTGAATGGTATTGCTTAACAACTAAGATCAAGACGATGCGTTCTGGCGTTCTTACTTATAAGTTGACGGATTATCCTGATCACAATATACTTATACATTTGTATACATTACTTGGTTCTGTTTTAGAAAACCTATATTTGTTAATATTTGAAATGAAGAGAATTTTGTTTCAATGCATTGTAATTTGTTACCAGTTATGATTCATGTACCTTGGGTTTAGTAAGAAATATAATACAATTCATTTCATTATTAACTGAATTAAAACATAATTCCATCTTCTCAAGAGATTTCAAACAAGAACTTGTTTCGCAATCAATCTAACATAAATTTGTAATATAGACTAAACATAAATATCTCAACTTTTAATATCTCAAAATTGTTCTCGACTCAAGATTCTCAAAGTTAATAATTCGTTAAACGCCTTCATTGAGATATTTTTCTGAATACTAAACAAAACATATACCCCAACATTGTTCAAGTTTAATGATTTATCAATGTAAGAACATGTGAAGCCAGAGTAATCTCAAAGTGTGAAGTTTGATGAAAGTAGTGCCAGAGAGTACAATGACAAATATAGTAGTCCGAATTACTTATTACCGGCTCAATATTTAACTCGTTGATAACGGAATTATCGTCCATTATTTGCCATGCAGTCAAGCGCACCAATGACTGTGCTGCCCGCCTGTCGCTTTTAGCGGATGAACTCCTTTTGTATGTCTAAGCGGCGTGTTAAATCAAACTGTGTTTGCATGTTATTTTGTTTGTGATTTGACAGGCGGTGTGAGCGTAAAATGTACACGACGTAATAAGTTTCTACCGCGAACGTCTTTAATAGCAAAATACCAATACGAGTGTCATAAAATATGGAATGAAACCATCAAAAGTGTAAGATTGTTTTGATCACATTACAATGTTTAAATAAATAACGTTGCAACTTTCATTTTGTCGCAAAGTTTCAGAGCAAATTGTCATCTAACCGTCACTAAGTTGTCATGACGTCACTACACAAAGCAGCGTTATATTTAAGTTTCAAACACCGTTATAATTGCGTCGATATTTTTAAATCATAGTATATCTTACTATTAACGTTATGTATCAATTCAAATAGAAATATGCATACTTTAAAGTTTAATTTACAAATTATAAGGAGTATTCTCTCAAACAATCAGAATCCGTCCATGTGTTATTACACGTATGTACAAATAAATAAATATGTGATGGTTGCACAATCGATAATATTTGTTTTCATTTCGCCATCATTCTAATATGGATCAGATGGCGCAATTTGATTGGTGAATACCGAACGTTTACATTTCAATAAACCCCGAGTCGAAGAGGAAAGCGGACTACTGTTGACATGTTTCTACAATGGCGGAGCATATAGAGCATGCTTCATGTAGTAAACACTATTTCACAGTTCTTCATATAAAAAAACAACTATTTAAAGTCCATATAATCCTGAATACAAGGTTATGTTTTAAAAGGTAAGCTGATGAAATACATTCTTCCTACATATCAGTTAATTCATACACGTGACACTCATTCAACCATGTATTATGTGTCCGATTAGCGCAGTGGTTAGAGTGCTCGCATCTCGCCAATGTAACCCGTATTCGATCCTCGGACAGGGAAGTATGTGAGATGGTACGGTGGTCGCCAGATCGGACATGTGGGTTTTCCACGGATACTCCTGTTTCTTCCCACACGAATGACCACATTTAGCTTTCATCCGCGCCAACGAGAGTGATTAATATAAGTTGTTGAAACATGCTTCGCAATCGTTGTAAAATAAATAGTTTAAAATTATGTTTTTGTTTTAGATTAAATTTGTTTGTGGACCGTTTGAAAGATTATTTGGAATTACAAGGATTACATTAGTGTGTTGTTGCGTTTATTAGAGTGTCAACGATGCCTAATAATGCACGCATTGAATAAGTCGCCAATCCCATCATATAATAACCGGAGGACAACATGTGTTACAATGACATCAACTACACGTCCTAGGCATCAACAAGTCCTCGTGATTAATGGGAACACAGCAAATAACAGTGCTTACGGTTAAAACAGCATATGTTTCAGCCAGAAGGAAATATTGTTCGGTGTATCATACCATTGTTCACACATTGAATGACACATTTCTGTGTTTTACGTTTATTTATCGACGCTACCGGTTGCCAATATCAGCGACACATGTCTATAATTTGTAAGCATTATTATGTACCCAACATCGTTGTTTGGAATTGCCAATTTCTTCTCAGTTTGTATTATACAAGGTTATGTAAGTATTTGTTTCTACTTCATTGCACGTAAACTAGAATATTACTCGAAATATAAAATTACATTTGAATATAAATCAATATTAGCAGCGATAATTTATGAATCGAACTATCACGCTTTTGTCTTACATCTCATAATCTTGCTATAGCAGCTGGTAGATATGATAATGTGTGTAGAGAGAGAGCAAATACTGAGTTTATTTTGTAATCAATTAAAAATCGAGTCAGAATTCCATTTTCGTTTAGTGTGTCCGAGATTTAGAAACATTAGACAATTAATGCTACTAGGATCTATTGGTCTACATTAAATACGCTTACTAACATTATGGGTTCAAATAAAAAAGATAAACAAATAAAAGTGGTAAACTATATTAAAGCAGCATTACATCGTATGAAATAAAAGATATTTGAAAAATTCAATTTTTACGTATGGGTAGCAATGCTGCTACATAATCTAACATTATACTGTGTATGCTTATTTCATTTGGTAAACAGTGTTTTCTTGCGATAAAACAAACTCGAAACCGAAAGTAGGAATTTCCAAGTCGGTCGGTCACACACTTGTTTACAACCGGAATGCATCGTCGGCACTTGTTTACATTCTGAATCTCGTCCCCATTTTTCCCACGTTGTCTTTTGGAATTAAATTACTTGATATATTGATTCATACCTCTGTTAGCTACGTCTTTAGGGACACTTCTACATCCCCGCGAGGGGTTCGACATTAGAGGAAGACAGATAGATAGTCTTTCATGTCCAAACTGTATACGTTGTTTTCTACACCCATGCGCGCTGTGCGTGTTTATATTTCGTGTGTTGTCAAACAAATTCGCGTATACGACGGTTTATATATATTGGAATTTTATCGTTTCTGAGCGACTATTTCGATTTTTGTAAACACACACACATTAGTATTTATATTTTACCCAAACATCCTTTATTTCGATGTAATGCTGCTTTAATTAATGGAACAACTCTCTTTATAGTAGATTTTTATTAACATTGAAACGTATATAATTTATTATTCATATCTTATGTTAGCCTTTAGATGCATGTTAGTGCAACAGTACAGAAATAGAATCAAACTAAATTTAAAGAATAATTTAAAACACAATTTGTTCCCATTTAATTTGTTACAAGTGTAAGATCTTTATCAGTGTTTCACGCAATAATTAGAAACCGTTGTAGTAATCTTAATGGTCAACTATATCGTAATTAATTACGAGAAAATCCAAAATGTGAGTGTGGTCATGAAATGGAGGATGCCGAACATTACTTTTTTAATTGTCCTCTTTTTAATAACCAACGGCACCAATTATTCATATCCATGCGTCCGTTTCATCCGCTATACACAACTACACTATTAGTTGGTAAAGAATCATTAAGACAAATTAACAGATAATGGAAATATGTCAATTATCAAAGCGATACATCATTATATCAAAACGTCTTTAAGATTCGTCTATTGACATAATATTAGTGTTATGCAGTATGAATCCTATGCCCAGTGTTCATTGATTGTGGCATGGCTTTGGGCATTTGGATCGGACACGACGGCAACAACAAAAAGGGGAAATTCAGCATAAATAATTTTAATTATTACCTATTGCTCTTAATTGTTCGTCAATGTTCGTAAATCTTTTTCTTTAAAGCATTTGTGGAGGACAATATCTAATGTTGCAAGAACTTGCATTTTGCTTTTTGATATTCATATCGTTCATTATAATAGTTTATATTAATGTTGTGTAAAGATATGTCAAAGAAAAATGACATATGATAAAACAAATGAAATCAATCATAATTCGTAATAAAAGTAAGATTAAAATAGCAATTACATAATTAAACTGAAATCCATGCACCGAGACAAACAGACAAGTTAAATGACAACCCAAAATTGCCAAAAAGACGACAAACTGATTTGACACAAATGCGGGGATAATTGTAACTAAAGAGTTTTACATAATATAAACATGATAACCCATTTTAAAAAATGGTTATATAGTCAATCACATGGATGCTGACTGCAAATGCATAACTGACCTTAACTGACCATCAGTTTAACATTTTGAAATGTTTGCATATCAAACTTGAGTACATCAAGCCCAGTTGCATATGATGTTCCCATACTATTTAAAAGTCAACTTGTTCTGGCCTGTAGTCAAATGCACTGGGCGTGTATACAAATCATAAATCCTTAATTAATACAAATATAGTTTGACTTTATTGCGAAACAAGTGCTTATAGCGTATGCCAATCACTCTCGAGGCCTCATTCCTGATGGAATCCATCGCCACGAGGGAGAGAAGAGGCAATGTGGAATTTAAATGCATTGCATACGGGCACAATCGTAACTACTCCAGCGGTGCGCAAACTCCGGGTATTTCGCACATGAAGGGAACGCGCTACCACTGTGCTACCACTGCGCTATCATGACTTTCACATTCATATAGCTACCAATGTTCACACTGCTTTCAAGCTTTGACCATGTCTTTGTTTAATAACGAATAGTGAAAAAACTCATCCTGTAATAATACAATAAGATAAGATAAGAAAATGTTTATTATAGTGACATGTGCATTCAGTTTATAATTACAATATTACAACAAATGTACATTAATACAATAGCACCCGGCCCAGTTGGCCTATAAGTCACCTTAAACTAATAAAGCAATTATTTACAATGGTTAATATGATATTAAAGTATCTATATATATGACATGACAGAAACTTTACATATATCAACATCTAAATGATGGAATCATAGCGCTAAGCAAATAATACTGTATACATGTGAACGATTATAATGATTACAATTTTCATTCAATATGTAAATATGATTTCATGATAAATTTAGCAGCTTTCCTAGGATACATATTAAGAATAAGATTTAGTTTTTCTAACACAGTTATATTATCATTTGTTATTAAAGTTCCAAATGTTGCATTTCTGATGTCACAATCTAGCAAGAAATGAATTTCATTTTCTATTTCGTTTCTGTTACAGTGTCTACATAGTCTTTCCTCAGGAGTTTCACCAACATAACGCCCAGTTTCAATACGCATTGGTAATATGCCAATGCGAAACAATATGTAACTATGTTAATTAACTAATTAATGTAGCTAATGAAACAGCATATTACTAAAAATCAATATCAATATAATCAATCATAATTAAATTAATTAATTAACCGCTAGAAGGTCATTATGTTGCATAAATATAATTGTATATTTACAGTGCAATAAACAATGAATACGTTTCCAGTAGTTGTTGTTCTGCTCTCGGTACTTTTAACGGTGTCTTTGACAACAGCAGGCGACCCCGGTAAGGCTATGCTTAAATCGTAGTAATTGACATTTGTAAAGGTGATGTAACTATACCGGGACTCAAGCTTATCCAATCCCTTAACATGATTTGCTATCTGAACATGTAGCTTTGTTTACGTATAGATACCGGGGCTCAAGCATATCCAATCCCTTAACATGATTTGCTATCTGAACATGTAGCTTTGTTTACGTAAAGATACCGGGACTCAAGCATATCCATTCCCTTAACATGATTTGCTATCTGATATTGTAACTTTGTTTACGTAACAATACCGGGACTCAAGCTTATACACTCCCTTAACATGATTTGCTATTTAATCTTGTAACTGTGTTTATATAAAGATACCGGGACTCAAGCTTATCCAATCCCTTAACATGACTTGCTATCTGAACATGTAACTTTGCTTACGTAAAGATACCGGGACTCAAGCGTATCCAATCCCTTAACATGATTTGCTATCTGATTGTGTAGCTTTGTTTATAGTCGCCTCCGCCGAGGCATGTGGGAGACTGTGGGTTTATCTATGAAGTTTATGTTGCCACGTTGCGTATGCAGACATCCAGATGAGTCCTATTCTCCTCTGGTCCAGTGTGACAAGTCCTGAGTGGTGATTGGTTCCTTCGAACAACGGGTCCATCTTAGGACCACATCCTCAACATTTTTCATCCCGCAGTAGCATACACAGGCTCAGATATCCTCATCAAGGGTCTTCATAACGTCAAGACATCCCGGGGCTGTTCTCCTCATGCCAAACGTACATGAGAATTCGAGTCTTTGTCCAAGAGACGAAGTATTGAATAAGCTGCTACTGCGGGACGTACCTAGGTCACGATGTACACGTTGTGGATGTAGACCTGGATTTGCTATGAGCAGAGAAATATATTATATATAATGCATGTGTTTCTCATACAACAGTCTGTATTACTCCGGACGGAGATGCGATAGCAGTCGGTGATATTTGGCATCGCGACAACCACATGGGAGAATGCGAATGCTATAAACAAAACGACCACAGTGCTCTCTTCATATGCCATTCAACATAGCAGGTACATGTTTATTGTGAATTTAAATGTATTACATGAGTTTGGGAAAATATATGCAAATTTCAACCGAAGCATTTATATTTTTTTTGGGGAAGCAACTACTAACTTGTAATATATAACACAATATTATTATTATTATTAAACTTATATAATTGTACTGTGTAATGTGCTGTATTTATTTTATATTTTCAGTAAACATACAAAAGTCAACTGTTTCCAGCGGTATTGCAAAAGCTTGTTTTGTAGATGTCATAGAAACGAAAAGCACATATCCAATTAAAACTTGTTGTTATTTGTTTGTGTTTAGGGTTTAAAGCTGCATCAACAGCTTGCGTATTGGTGAAGGGTGAACCCGGGTGCCCCCCGAGCCGTCATTCAGACACGAACGGGCACGCGGATAGAAGCATTGACCTTCTGCAAGCCAGCGCTATAGCATACTCAAATGAAATAATTCGACATCCTCAGTGGGATTCGAACATACAGCGCTGATGGGCGAGTGATGTGAAGGCAATGATAAAAAAATAGCTCAGTGTACAGTACACTATATGTACAGTAAAGATACGTGTATATACTGGCTTTTAGCTAAAGTCACTGTCAACACTTCAAATAAGGTTGATACTAGTTACAATATTTATTTCTTTGAATAAACCTATAAGCATATTATCTACATACATGTAGGATTGAGGAGAAAGCAATATGCGTGTATGGTTACCTCTGGTTGAAACTATATAATTTTACTCGTCACAAAATTAATATTATACAAATATGCCATTAGTTTAAACATATTTATTTTCTGTCAATACATGATTATTTACAACAACTGATATAAGGAAATATGCCATTAAAGAAATCCACACTAAGGCACTTTACATGGACTTGGCATATACACTCAACAACATTTCTAATTTGTCAGCTGGTGATTTATGTTTATTCTTCATGTTCACTTGTAGAGGAAGGAGATATGCATAATGATATTTCAAATAATACGGTATTCTTCTTTCGAAAACAGCAAAGCATGGTAGCTTATATCAGTAATGCTGTAACATGTGCAGGAATGTAAATAGAGTTCAACGAACGATATCACCGTCACCACCAGCCAGCTTGACATTACGCTGCAATGCACATTTATTGTATTTAATCGGACATACATTGCAACGCAAAAAAGCAACGGCATGCGACCTCTCACGTATCAATAGCACTGCAAAACAAACACATTATTTGAATACTTTCATTTTACCAATAAGTGAGGTTCATATAATCTACAAACTCGCTAATTCGCAAAACTGAGTGAAAGTAACGAATTTCTGACACGACTTGGAAGTGACATTTACGTTTGCAGATCGTGTAAGTATGTGTTTGGACTGGTGTATGTGGGGCGGCGGCAGTGAATACTTGCGACGGGCCACGCATTCTCTAAATTGGCCCCGGTCTAATTCGTAGGATATGACCATAATAGACATTTGAATACTTGACTGTGTTATGTCCATAATAGCGAATTGTTATACGTCTCGATGTTGAAAATGGATGCTTAGAAATTATTGTTTGTTCTACCTCTGTGATACTGTGTGCTGCTGCCGCTGCAGTAAATGCCAAGCTAACCGTAAAGCTTCGGACGGGACAGCTTTCTTTTACGGGTGGGTTGGTGGGCGGGTTGGTTAGCCTTGGGTCGGTGGTTTGGGTGGCTTTTATTGGTGGGTGTAAATTTAAATAAGGCCAACATAATTGCAAATCTATATATTTCATTGGAAAGCAAAAATCAAAATCAATAACATTCCTAGTTGCGACACAACTACGGTAGTGTTCTTGCATTGTCATAAACCAAATCTAAAATAAAAAATAGATACTGAACTATTTTCATTGATAAAATATCATTGTGACATTTGTGAATATATACTGGATAAATCTAAGTTGAATAAAAACCAAAAATGGCAGAGCAAGGTGACAATTTATCAACATTACAAATTGAGGTAATGACGCCCGAGCCTGTAAACAAATATGGCGGCGCACCGCTAGTTTTTCTTCGGGAGACTAGCTTGTTCGGAAAGAGAACATGCACAGCTAGTGAATGGTTGAAACATCCAGAACTATATACAGCCCTCTCAGATGTTATAGATGCAACACATATAACAGGGTTACAGGGGGTTAATGGCATGTGGAGGATTTATCTCGACAACCTCGACGATAAAGTCGCCTTATTAACCGAGGGAATCCAACTAAGAGGTAAATCCATACCACTTTTGAAAACAAATCCCAATCGATTCGACGGAGACAATACCATTAGTATACGGGTGAAAAACATCCCATTATCTGTTGACGATGGCATCATAACCAGAACATTTATTCTAAAAGGACTTGATGTGATATCAAACATCCAAGAAAGGCTAAGAATTAACGGAAAATTGACAAACTGTGAGACAGGCGATCGCTTGTATACGGTGAAACGGCTATCCCTCAGCAAACCTCTTCCAAAATTTATGACTTTTGGGAAGTTCAGTGGGAGAGTATTGCATAATGGCCAAGACACTGATAACAGAACTGAAATATGCGCCAAAAACGGATATAGATCACAAAACTGCAATAATGATTCGAAATGCTTGCTGTGCTCTAAATCCGGTCATAGGAAAGGGGAATGCGATATAAACATACCCCCTACCAAGAACCCCAATTTCCCAGAGGTCGAGGAATCTCAACATGAATCACAAAGCGTGAAACAAACATGTGAACTTCGAGATCCACCACTGAATCATGAATCTCCCGTCAGCACTAAACCACGTGGAAAACCTGACAAAAAGAACAATCAAAAGGCTCCACAGTTAGCCGGTCAACAGGTCATAGACCAATACATTAAAAGCGTGCGAAATGACACTAACACTCCCAACAAAGGTAGAAAACAGAATGTTACTGAACGTTCTCCCCCTACACATGTGGACGTGCTGAGAGACCGTTCTAAGAAACAAAAACATGACCCTGAGAGTATGTATTACAGTACTATATATAAACTGTAACTCGGAACTATTCGAAACTCTAAACGGACTTAACACTTGTTTTTGCGAATCAATATAACAGTACATACTATATGTACGTACCATTGTACACTAGAAGGTGGAATGTTCCACATGATATGCATATAACAGTGAAAACAGTTTCACAATAGAACTATCATTCTGTGATTAAAATAAACTGTATCAATATATATGTATTAATATTATATAGAACGTTGATGTCTAAAATATATTAGCAATATATAATAATGCTTGCATAATGTATGCTATATATACGTATACACACCTAAATAGAACCAGGTGTCTATTTGTGTTCTATATTGTGTATCTGCTTACATTAATTAACCAGTATTGATACTATACTGTAACACATGTAAATACTGAAAGTCATAACGGATTAGACTTAGATCACAGCCATTGTTGTAAATTTGTGTGGCATCTGTATAATTATTTTTAAATCACGCACGCTACTTGCATCATATAATCTGGTGCAATTATTGTTGATTAGAATTACATTTTACATTCTGATGACGAATAGTATACTTTTTATCACCCGAAATGAGCATGCTTACATGGTAAATCAAGACTCAATCGTATGCTATATTGAAACCGTTCATAATACGTCAAGCGTGAATTTGTCAAAAGCACACGAACATTTTAAGCTTTGTACACGTATACTACATTTAGATAGAACCATGTGTCCATATTTTGTTATATACATGTATTGTGTTTCAACATACGGTATTGATATTATGCTGTAACGGTTCATTTCAAACAACTGTACATACGGTAATTATACACTTATGTGGCATAATGCAGAATCATTTTTAAATCATGCCAGCTACCGTTATCATAAAACTATAATCTTGTTATCGGTAGACTTGTATGAATACGCGGTTGATTATAATTACATTTTACATTATGATGAATAATAATATACATTTCATTTCGCTAAATGCGCAGGGCTTACGGGATAAATCAAAACGTAATCGGATGCTGCAATGTGTAAACCATCAACTAGCCGATGTATTATTAGTACAAGAGACACATTTCACGTCTGATTTATATAAAACGTTACCGGTCTGAGTTCGTAGATTGGGAAATATTGCATTCGTATGGAAGCACACAGAGTAAAGGTTGTTCAATATTTTTAAAAAAAACGTTAAGCTACAGTCTTATCGATGTATTCAATGATGACAATGGGCGATATGTTTTAATCAACATTGAAATTGCAAATAATTTTTATACAATACTAAATCTATATGCCTTCAATGATTATAAATTGAGATATGAATTTTTTACATCAGTACATAGTTTGCTAAGCAATAAATCACAAGGTGTAAAGATAATTGATGGTGATTTTAATGACATTTTAAACAAACATGACAGAATTCAAAAAACCAATACAAAAAGCAAAGTTGTAGCGGTCAAAACTTTAACAGATCTTATTAAAGAATTTAATTTAATTGATATATGGAGAGAGAAAAGCCCCGATTTAATGCAATTTACATGGAGAAGGAAAAACTCTATAGAAAAAAAGCAGAATTGACTTGTTTTTAATCGAAGATAACTTAGTTCCGTTGATACATAGCACAGATATCAGACCAGCCCAAATACGGTATACTGATCACCTAGCAATTTCTCTAAAAATTAAAATAAATAGTAATAGAGGACCTGGTTTTTGGAAATTAAATAATTCACATTTAATGACGAAACGTACAAATTACTAATATATAATATAATAGACTCTTGCCTTAAAGAAAGACATCAACATGGTACAAATAGTCAGACATTCTGGGAATACTGTAAATACGAAATAAAAGAACATTCTATCAAATTCGCGAAACGAAAATCAAAACAAAGAAATAAACTACTTGATGAACTTGAAATAAAATTAACTGACTTACATGCTTTAAATATTCATGATAACGACAATGTTATCTCCGAAATAGAAGTCATAGAAAAACTAATAGAAGATATATACAGTCATAAAGCTAAAGGAGCGCAGATAAGATCTAGAGTACGTTATCTCGAAGAAGGGGAAATAAATAGTAAATATTTTTTTGGTCTCGAAAAATCTAGACAAATGAGAAAAGTATTGACATCTCTTAATGTAAATAATGTAAACGTTTCTGACCCTAAAGCTATCTTGAAGGAAGAAGTCATATTTTATGAAAACCTATATAAAACACAGCAATAAAATGACATGGAAATAAAACAGTATGTGTCGAATATCACATTAGAAAACAAATTAAGCGATAATGAAGCAACAGTTTGTTATGGTATACTATCCTATGAAGAATGTGAACAAGCAGTACGCGATATGAAACAAAATAAGAGTCCAGGTGGTGATGGTTTGACAGCTGAGTTTTATCAAACATTTTGGCCTAAAATAGGAAATATTGTTAATGAATGTTTAAATGAAGGATACATAAATACGGAAATGACATGAACACAAAAACAAAGCATAATTTCTTTAATCTTCAAAAAAGGTGACCCAGAAAATAATGAAAACTGGAGACCTATGTCATTACTAAATATTGACTACAAGATAGCAGCACGAGTACTTGCCAAACGATTACAAAAAGTTCTACCAACTATTATAAGTATGGATCAACAAGGCTACATTAAGAACAGATGTATAGGTTTTAATATTAGACAAATCCAAGATATCATTGATTATGCCGAAATTATCGAAATAGATGGAGCAATTCTGTTCTTGGAATTCCGAAAGGCATTTGATACGTTAGAATGGAATTTTTTGTCCGAGGTAATAAAATTATTCGGCTTCAAACATTCCTTTCAAAAATGGGTTAAAACATTATATAATAATATAACTTCATCTATCATCAATAATGGCTGGAAATCAAACAAGTTTAATGTAACAAGAGGAGTTCGCCAGGGTTGTCCTTTGTCAGCTTTGTTATACCTACTTGCTGCTGAAATTCTCGCTATTCAAATAAGAAAATCTAAAGACATTAAAGGTATTTCTGTAAACATTAGCAATAAACAGCAATGCCTAAAAATCACCCAGTTAGCAGACGATACATCTTTATTCCTCACTGACGAACCAGACGCCAACATAGCTATAAAAATAGTAGACACATTTGGAAAACATTCTGGTCTAAAATTGAATAAAAACAAAACTGAACTGCTCTGGATTGGTAAATTAAAGAACAACGAAAGCAACATAATGTAACATTAAGTGGACGAATGAACCGATTAAAGCTTTAGGAATATACTTTGGTCATAATAGAGAATTGGGAAAATAAATTAAATCAATGTAAAGAAACTATTAACTCATGGAAACAAAGACATTTAACATTTTATGGGAAAATCCAAATTATAAAAACTCTACTGATTCCAAAATTGATTTACATTATCCAATCAGTAGTAGTCCCCAGGGAAATTATAAACAAGTTAAATTCCATGTTTTTTTAATTCTTATGGAACGATAAACGCGAAAAAATTAAACGAACAACCTTACTAGGAATAAAAGGAAATGGCGGGCTAGGAATGATAGATACAGAAAGCTATATAAAATCCACAAAACTTAAATGGATTCAATATCTCTTGAACGACACAGATGCCAATTGGAAAGTAATACCACGTTTCTTTCTAGAACAGTTTGGGAACAATTTCCTATTATTTTATATGAAATTAGACACATTAAAAAAAATGCCAAAGTGCAAAATACCAATTCCACATTTTTATTTAGATATAATTAATGTTTGGACAAGCTTCGCAAACAGATATGTAAAACATCGTGATAACTTTTCTGAAATAAGAAAAGAACTTATATGGGGCAATACATTTATTATTGTTCATGGAAAACATATATTGTTCAATAGTTGGATTGATTCAAATATATTATTTATTAATGACTTGATTGATAAATATGGTCACATTAGAGAGGAGACAATTTTACAAAAATTAAAAAATAAAAAGAATTGGATTTCAGAAGTACAAATACTAATGAAATCGATACCATACTCTTGGAAAAACACATTAAAAACTAATGAATCTGTTCAAACAAACGTTAAAACAAATCTTTAAATAAATATCGACAATAATATGAGGTTTGCCATAATGACAAATAAAGATTTCTACAAAATCCTAATTCAAAAGAAGTTCGAAAACCATATGTACATAGATACTGGGAACATACTTTAAATTGTAACATAAACTGGAATGTCTTTTATACAGTTCTAAATAAAATAATTGATAACAGGATCAAACAATTCAAATACAAGACTATTCACATAATTCTTCCTACTATGCTAAACCTATTTAAATGGAAACTGTCTACTGCTCCAGAATGTGCAGTATGTAAGCAGTTAGAAACAACTGAACATATGTTAGTTGCTTGCAAAAGTCTCGACAATTTCTGGTCTGAGATTAATAACTTATTCAAACTTTGTGGAATCTCCAGAAACATGAGAAATGTACAGTTTATTATTATTGGATATAAAATTGAACATAAAAAATACCTAGACATAAATTTAATCCTGAATCTCGTTGCATTTTCTATCTATAAATCTTATTTTTTGAGTAACAAGAGAACTATCTCTTACCCTATCTCATTACTTTTTTATAATGAACTAAAGATATTATTTACATACCTAAGCAGTCGCAATATTGTATCTGCATTTATGAAACGTTTTATGTCACAAGTTGAGCACATATTTGCTCATGTTTGACCTTATCAAATATGATATTGCTGTAATTAGGTTGTTTTTTAAGTTATCACAACTACTTGTTAAAAGATATATTACATCTTGTCAATTGTAGAATGTTGATCATTATGTAAATATTGTATGAAATGAAAATTAACGAAGCCGTAAGGTTTCACCAAAAAAAAAAAAAAAAAAAATTCCTAGTTGCACCATTTCTAACTGATTATTTCTAGTAATGCAAAGCAAGCAGAACTCAGTATTATTTTCTGAATGCATTGTGTCGCGATAGTGAAATATCAATCAATCGCAGAGACTAATAACCACCAACTGACATTCAAACGAACAAATCGAGTGGTAGTAGAAATGTTGCCAAGCTTGATCTGGAAGGCAAACGCCGTTTTCACTTTGTTGTTCAGTTATTAAGGGGATAGCGCGAACGCAGTCCCCACACCAATAAATTGCGTACCCGAGTAACCCACATTTGGGGCTATCGCAGGCGTCAGCCCAACCTAAGTGCAATGGAAAGGCCTCTTCCTGGGGAAACCGCCTAATGGATCACGGTATTCCTGTATCAGGTAAGTATGATTTCGCCGTAATTTGTGGATTATTTATGGCAAGCGGCACTGACATTGCCGGTTGCTAGCTATTGTTGACAAACAGCAAAAACAAGTTGGTCATGTTCATAGCTAATACTTCAGCAAATAATAGAGAGTATGTTCCTATAATTATTGTTATGTGACCACATTCATCGACTAATATTTAACATACACGTATCTCCATAATTATTCAATCCATGTTCTGTGTGTATATATACTAACTTTCGCTGCATGTTTATCCTAGCCTTTTAACCCTTTTCTTCAGAGAGATTTAGGTTAATATACTATTATATCTCCAAACAAACAACAGCCATTTAGCTATCATGCAGTTGATAAGTCGCCATATATATCCCACCTCCATAGATAGTACTGGGACTACATGAGATTCTGGCCTTTATTATGAACATTGGTTTGGCTACTACATGGTCAATGTATGTCGTATTGGCCATTACAATGTTCATATATTGTATTTCCAAAAATATCATCTAGCATAATTATTAGTTTTATAATGTTACCTTCACCTCCATACCCCCCCCCCGTTCATACAAGCAAGCGTATTTGCACATGTTGTTGTTGTTGTTGTTGTTGTTACCTATGCATTGATTTATATGTGTTTCTTTGCAGATATTGCTGTACCCACATTACCCACATTCTAAATAGGAAATTCAGTAATGTTGTTGCTGAAATATGTAACTTGACTTTAATAAATGTAGTTGGTGTATAGTAAATGGAGAAAACTAATAACCATATAATATCAATATTCATATTATCTTATTCGATACATGGTTTTCCAGATCGCTATGTACTGAATTGTTGTATAATAACCTGCTATAACATGCGTTAAATGACCATATTAATATAAGTTGTTTCGCAATCATTGTATGATAACATAATAAATACAGTATATGCTTGACAATAATAATTGTGTGGCCTCCGTGGTCCAATGGTAGAGGTCGGATTTGGAATTTAACGGTCCCGGGTTCGATAGTCGTTCAGGCCACGTATGTAGTGGCATGAGCAAGTCACCTCACACACATTGCTTAGTACTGGTTAACCGCTTAGGTCGGTTAAGCATACCCAGGAAAACATGTATATATCCCCGCAAGGGGTTTGTCATTAATGGAACATACATACATATCCCTGACGTAATACTTTGGAAAGAGCACCTTTAATCAATCATGTTGCGTGTTCAAGTATTAACTCATATTGACTTCTTTGCTATAATAATTGTGATACAAGCATAAGACGACAATACACTGCCCATCATGTTATGTAACAGCTAAATGCTAATGCCGACACGATTCCCAATTCACCTTGTCGACCATCTAGGACTTCGAATTGGATCAATATTAGCAGTGTGTGTACGCGAGTGTTTTGCCATCAATGTGTATAACGCTACTTTGAATAAGGAAAACTTCATCCTGTTGTAACGACTAAAGATGCAAGTGTCAGGACTTCGAATTGGATCGATATTAACCGTGCATGTACGCGAGTGGTTGTCATCAAAGTGCATAACGCTACTTTGAACTCGCAAAACTTCATCCTCTTGTAACGACTAAATAATTATAAGTGAATCAAAATGATTGTCGGTACATACATCCTGCTCACAAGTAGAGCAACATTTGACCAATAAGTTAGCGGTGAAGCCTATGTATAGTATGCGACATAGAAGACGAAATACTTGAACATTTTCTACTAGGCTTCTCCATATTAGATTCAGTCAGATATGAAGTGTTACTAAACATTATATAACGCAGTGCTGTTTGAAACGTATAATAAACAAACTACTAAATTCACTACACGATCATTATTACAAATAATACTATATTCAACATTTCTGTATCATCTGCATGCCAATTTGTGTGTGTGTGTTTTACGCTTATTTATCGTCGCTACAGGTTTCCCATATGAGCGACGCCTCCTGAAGAGATTAGTCATTTTAGATTTGTTTTTTGGAGGATAGTGCAATGATACAGACAGAGATCCATTCCATAGTCTCCTCTGGTTCTTTTATGTGAACGGTGTACAGCACCGACACGAGACCTCGGTTTAACGTCCCATCTGAATGACTGTTTTATATATTTTATTAGGATCAGACGGGGGATCGATCACCTGCGATCCCTGGATTACAATCCATTTTGTAACTATGGTGGCCTCTATATATGCATAGTGCGTAAATACATAAAGTTCTAGTGGTTGTGGCAGCGTTTTCTACTACACTTACAGCCACTTGTAACCCGACACTTATATAATTCGGTATATTTGGATTATTTGTAAAGGGATTTCATTAAAATTTGGACTAGGAATAATTCAACACGGTATACGTTCTTCCTAGAAATTTCTTTTCAATTGATCAACAAAAAGATATAAAACTTAACAAATAAAAAACATCACTGTAAAATCCGAATTCACAAAATGACACAACTTAAAACCCGACGGTCACGTTTGCATGTGGGACAGGCACGATTTTACAATATTGCATGAGGAAATTTAGCTGAGAGAAAATATCGATTTTTACATTTTATAATTCTAGAAGGGAATTCACACGGAAAAACAAGTGTCGGGTTACAAGTGGCTGTAAGTGTATATGGAGGTTACTCAACACTGAGTGGAAGGATTAACAACAAAGAAATAAATAAACTTCAAACTTGAACACTTCAAACTTCAATATAACACAACACGGCAATGTATAATTCGCAATTAATATATATTTCGCAATTAACATACATGTATTATATAACCAAGGATCGCATGTGTATATATGTGTGTATTTAGTGGACTTCATTTAGATAAGATAACATGAAATAAGATCATGACTAATTTGAAATCATTTCTAGAATAGCCACATGTATGAGCTTTTCAATCGACTATGCATAGAACTGTAAAGTCAACAGAAGTAAAAACGGTATCTATGTTTAATAAAAATAAATTAAATTAAATTTGGTTCATTACTAGACAATCATATTTACCATCACATATAATAAACAGCACGGTGCAGTTGCTGATCTTGGCTCTAGACCTAACATGACAAGAAGAAAACAACAAGGCTATGCACACATTTGAAGAAACTACACTACTCTGTGCATTAATTAAGCAATGTTCTAACTTCACAAATATAACAGTGTCATAATAGTGTTTGGTACATAGAAATAATATGATGTTCCAAAAAGATCATTCATTCAGTTTGTTTCTGCAAGTGCTAATTGTAAGACGATGTAGCACTGCCGACCCGGCTTATTTTGTTGTTTGTCGGGCCTACGGTTCTTGTGTAGTAGTAATGTATGGCAGTTGGGGAACTCGCTTGTTGTGAGGTACCGGGGCGGGTCGGGCTATAATTAAAAGATCCAATTAACAATTTAAATTTACGAAAGGTTTAATTTTATTTATTTAACCTGGGTTCAGTCTGTATTAGCGTAATGCAGCCAGACTATCGGGGTATATATATTAGCTAGTGCTGGATTCGAACGCACACCTAACCAGATTGGGTAGACAATGGGTGAATTTTGAAACTTCATGGACCATGACAAGAATGCCCATGACAAGTTTATTATTATCCAAATATGCAACAGAACACACAATTAATGTTTATACTGCTTGACACTAATCTCCTGTCATCATATTACACAGACGAGTAATATAGATGTTGCATAATAACTATCTAGTGTGAATGACAGTAATGATCTGTTTAAAGGTGTGAAGTGTTTGATGTGCTTAATTGTAACGAACAAAATTTCTAAATTATAAATAAACTCTTCGAAATTTAGTTAGGTTGAAAACGGTTACTTATTAGTTATGAAATTGAAGTCTCTATAAATAAATTGACTCCCTTATTGTATATACAAGATGTACATCTAATATGAATGAACAGGCTATCAATTTGAGCTTGATAGCAGCACAATATTGTATATGTGCTCAAGTTCAAATGTAATCTTCACATTAATGCGCAATCTTCACATTAATGCGCATAACATAATATTTGTCTTGGCGTTGTTTGTCGTTCTATCAGAACTCCAACCCGTTGTTTATTCGCAGATTAAGCCCGGTAAGCCAACTATTACTTCTATTCTAACATGGCCCAATATAATCCTATTAACGAATACATATGTGTCGTAGTTTGCTTCCTTGTCTGTTATGTGGTTGGTTGCTTTACAAAATACCTCTCTGTATGACACATGCTGTGTTCCAATGGCAAAGACAATCAGCATCCAGCTACCAACACTATATTTCCTGAACTACTACTACCCTGTCCAATCTCTGCATTGAATTCAATAGTGAAATTGTTAAACGTTATGCATATTTACGTACATAAATAAATGAATGGAGCAACATTCAACAGTCGTAGCCGTGGTTTATTGCAGATTAAACAACGGTAGCTGTGTTTTTTGTTATACTTGTAGGAACTGTCCGATTGGCGCTCGCTTCTTACCAAAGCAACCCGGGTTCGATCCTCGGACCGGGAAGTATGTGAGATGGTATGGTGGTCGCCAAATAGGACATGTGTGTTTTCTCCGGGTACTCTGGTTTCCTCCCACACGAAGGACTACGTATACGCTTTCATCCGCGACAACAACAGTGATTACTATAAGTTGCTTGAACTTGTTTCGCAATCGTTGTAAAATAAATAAAGTTCAAAGTTTTAGACTAAATCTCAAGTCATGTTAGTATTTGTATTATTTCAGACGTTCAGAACAGTTTAATAATAATTAACTACGTCCGTGTACTTGAAACTTATAACAATTGATGTTCCTTTTTGTACAGTATATTGTGAATATCCGTTAACAAAACATACTCGTGTATACTAGAGAACATAGAAAACGCACACCTATATTATATGATTAGTATAACATGAAAACGAAAATACAGTGGATGCGCGTACGCTTCAGGTGCGAAAGGTCCGCAGTTCGAGCCCCGCTGGAGCCGTTACGATTGTGCCCTTAGGCAACCATTTAAATTCCACATTGCCTCTTCTCTCTCCTTCATGGCGATGGATTCCATCAGGAATGAGGTCTCGAGAGTGATTAATATAAGTTGAAAGAACTTGTTTCGCAATCGAGCTCAAATAAATTTGTATAAACTAAAACGAAATACGAAGGATTCTATCAAAGATATATCACATCTTTATTACAAAACACAAACTGAACAGCTATAAATATTCTATGTGTTTATATAGTTATTGTTTTTCATGTAAAAACACACTTATCCGAAGTGTGCGTTTTCTATGTCCTCTAGTATACATATCCGCCTGACTATGTGATATGTTTAAGGAGGATAAATTTTGTTTAATACTAACTTTGGTGACATAGAAACATGTCTTCTGTTCAACCAATTTATGTGTTGATAATTTGTGTAGGGATACTACTACTTGGAATAGGTAAATATTTACATCATTTAACAATTCCAAATATACTAGAACAAAGTTCCATAGAAAAGTAAGTCTCAATTTCAAATTAATGAAGATCCATGTCAATATGTTTCCTGTTTCTATTGATGACAGTTGAGTTCCTAAAATCTCAGTTCCTTTGCTTTGCTTTCCGTTCATTAATATAAGTAGTAAGAACTTGTTTCGTAATCGAGCTAAGATAAATTTGTATAAACAAATAATATACTGGTGGTCTCTAATTGGTCAGGACTACAATACGTGTCAATGCCATCGTTCATTAAAAGCCATATACATGTACATACACTCATCATTTTTTAGTAGTAGTAATCTCTATTTACATATCATCAGTGTACGTACACTATTTACAATAATATCACATGTATAGTTTACATAATAAAAGTATAATGCCACTCCAGCATGGAGTTATAAGAGATGAACAAAATTATACATACTCATGTATCAGAGTATGTTAGGGGTAAAGCTGCAATACCCCTGTTAATCGGATATTAAAGACTAAAACAAATATATAACACTGAAATACAAAATACTATAATTGCACACTGATTAAGAATTGGTCATATGAAATCTAAATTATCATTTATGTTTATAATTATTACCTCCATGTTCATTAACACCTGTAGCGGCTGGTTGCAAACAAGTTTCGTCCATTAATGGGTTTTCAGAAGAATGTGTCTGCAAAAATGCCCCAAGAGAAAGTAATGACTTTGTGCTTTTCAGACTGTCACTCCTTTAGCAATACCGACAAAAAATATAGACAGAATTTTCCATTTTAGTGACGAACTATTTTGAGCATCTGAGATGTCCGCTGGGAATTATGTCTCAATATGTGGGGAAATACAGTCTGCATGCGATATTATGTCTTGTTCCAACAGCATAAAAGTTGAAATAACTTAAACAGAGATTTTGCGAGAATATTTCATAAATTGCAGATCATGATTCATCACGTAAACCTACTCCATTCTCAATAGTCATCGTAACGTCAGTGTTAGCATATTACCGGGAATGTGATAATATGGAATGAATGAATGAATGAATGGTGTTTTACGGCGCATCGACATGATAATATGGAACATTCAAATTAAACTTACCGGACACTTTCATTTGCAATGGATTTTTGCAGATCAATTGAATAACATTGATTTCACAATTCAAGGTGGTAGTAGCCGAGCTGTCTAAGGTGCTAGTATTTCGCACTGAATTACAATACCACAGTTCCGTGTGAGTTTGAAACATTGTACACTGAAGAAAATCACGAGTCTACATTGTCTATACTGTTCATTTTATTAGGTACAAAACATTGTTGTCATTTAAAATGATATTTTTATTGTTTTTTATACAAATTTATTTTAGCTCGATTGCGAAACAAGTTCTTTCAACTTATATAAATCACTCTCGAGACCTCATTCCTGATGGAATCCATCGCCACTAGGGAGAGAAGAGGCAACGTGGAATTTAAATGCCTTGCCTAAGGACACAATCGTAACGGCTCCAGCGGGGCTCGAACTGCAGACCTTTCGCACCTGAAGCGAACGCGCATCCACTGCACCATCACGACTTCCACAATTTATTCGAGATTATTTTTATTCGAGTTATTAATGAATAAAAGATATTTTCAAATTTGGGCTTGTTAAAAGTTTTATATTTATTTATTTTTATTTACTTTATTGTTTATTTCATGCGTTTTATTTCATTTTATGCAGTCTATACATGTACTACTATTACATTACATTTCATTTCAATGTTTAGCAAATCAAATCTCCATTCCGTCTTCACTGGCAGTATCCGTTGAGCTGCCGCACTCATCCGAGTCTCTCCACATGGTCAACAGCATTGCTCCATATGTCGCCCCAATCTCAGTCAACGCCTCGTCTGTTATTTGCTTCAAGTCATCAAATCTGAATTGCAAAAGAGGAGGAAATTAAAACATAATTATCGTTAACATCTTTCGAAATAATGAAATATTATTTTCAAATAACAATGCATGTTTTAAGCTGAAATACCTGAAGGTCACATTGCGTTGGTGCACACTATTCTTCAGTCCACTCCAGATCAACTCAATAGCATTGAAATCTGGATAATATGGAGACGGACGTAGAACCTCGTGACCGTGATTCCTGATAATGGAGTCTATGGTGAAGGTATGGGTCGTCGGCTTCTATATTTTAGACAACTCGTAAATTTTGGTCGAATAAGGCTTTCGACACACTGGATGTCACTGGATGTCATGCTGAAACAAATATACATGTAAAACGTAAAATACGTATTAAGAAAGTATGAGCTATTCCTAATAATTATTATCATCATCATCATCATCATCCCTATAATTTCAAGAACTACATGATTGTAGTAATTAGTATGGTATATATGTATAACATTAAAATGCTTTTAATGAAAATCGTTTCCTCTGTTTTTATTCAGAGCATGTTGGCACTTGTTTCTATTTTTACCTTGATGGCAGCAATTTCCGTTGCACTTGTTTGGCATCTATCTTCATGCATCCAAGGCTAACTAGCGTTGTCGATACCTATCGCACATTTCCCGGTTAGGTTAGGCAGAATGTGTTCTTTCAACCACTTAGTGAACAGCTTCCCGTCCATCTCTACATGGTAGTCTCCACTGGAAAATAAGCTGTGTAAATCAGCTTGGTGCCTGGTACAAAACCAGAGCGGGGCCCAGCATGGACAAGATAAGGCGGTGCACGGTTCAAAGGAACGCGAACGCCATCAACACAAGGACTTTGCCAACAACTGTTCTTGGTGTAGCAGCTGTCGATCATCAGTGTATACCAAGTTGTACCCGTTTCACTCCAACTCCTTCTTCTGGTAAACTTTAAGTCTCAGCTTGAATACATTAGGCTCTTCAATAATCTGTTTCCTGTTGTTGTGGGTTTTCTTCCCTGCAAATCCCAATACATCCAGTGTTTTCTGTAAAAAGGAGCAACTTCCTGGATAGTTGATTTCAGCTCTCGGTACAGTGTGTAGTTTCCTCACAACGAGTAGCTGACGATGAATAGTGTAGCATACACGGAGCTTATTCCTTATACATCTTCTTCAAACCCATCTATCGGTTTGTACGGACCCCTCGTCTTGCGTGTTGGTGAAGCCAACCTACCACTGTTCTTCAATTCCTTTTCTATTGTATGCACCGTAGACAGACATACCCCATGTTCTCTCTACTGTCTTCTAAACACAGACTCCATTATTCACACCACTAGCAGCTAACAATTTCAAAACGTTGGATACTTTTTCCTTTTCTGACGATTTCAAATATTCTCTCGGCATTTTCAATGGTTTAAATGGTACATGCATGCATAATACTATGCATAGCGGGAATGTTAACAAAATCGTGAAAAGTAAGGATTTCATGAAGTTTGTTGCATATTTATATAAATTTTAAATATTAAAAAATATACATTTCACTACCACTAATTTCAAGGCTATATAATATATATTGTGACTATTCTGTGGCATAAGGTCGACTGAATATGCAGATGTCTCAAGTAACTTCAAGCTAGTAATATATACCATGAGGATTTGTGTCGCACTAGATTTAGTGTTGTCGGTGTCAGGTTATTGGGAGTTTCTGGATTAGCTTTCACATTAAACGCATGACCACGTATAGCATGCACAGTTAGTATTGGATGTGCATGTACTATTAAATGTAGCGTTGTCGGTAATAGAGTATCTATATTAATAATAACATTAAACACATGTATAAAGGTAGCATGTACAGTTAGTGTTGATAGTACAGGTAATACTAAATGTAACTCTGTCCGTAACAGGCTAATGGAGTATCTAGATTAGCATTAACATTAAACGCATACACACGGGTAGTATTAGTATTGCATGTAATACCAGATGTAACTATGTCCGTAACAGGCTAATGGAGTATCTAGATTAGCATTAACATTAAACGAATGCACACGGGTAGTATTAGTAGTGCATGTAATACTAGATGTAACTATGTCCGTAACAGGCTAATGGAGTATCTAGATTAGCATTAACATTAAACGTGGGTGTTTGTTTGTGTTGTGTTTGTGTGGTTGGGTTTGTTGTTATTAAACGAATGCACACGGGTAGTATTAGTAGTGCATGTAATACTAGATGTAACTATGTCCGTAACAGGCTAATGGAGTATCTAGATTAGCATTAACATTAAACGAATGCACACGGGTAGTATTAGTAGTGCATGTAATACTAGATGTAACTATGTCCGTAACAGGCTAATGGAGTATCTAGATTAGCATTAACATTAAACGAATGCACACGGGTAGCATGTACCGTGGGGATTGATTGTAATACTACTACACATATGTAATTTGCCCTGTAGCTTACTATGTGTGGTGTTAAATTCATATTAAATGCGATTTACTGGTAACATATACTACGAGGAAGTCGTACTAGCGCAGTGTTAGCTCGTTCGCTTCACATGCGAACTTCCCCGAGTTCTATCCCAGTTGTAGCCGTTACGAGTGTGCCCTTATGTTAAGCATTTAAATTCCACATTGCCGTTTCATTCTCCCCCGTGGCTATGGATTCCATCAGTATTGAGGTCTCGAGAGTGATTAGTATAAGTTGTACGAACGTGTTTCGCAATCGTGCTAAATTAAATTGTATAAACTAAAACTATACTACGAGCATTTGGGGTAGCGTTGTGTAACATTCTCGCTGTGTCTGGTGTAACATTTACATTGTACATGTATTTACAGTTTACATGTTACAGATAATGTAAGCATATTTCAGTCATCAATATTTACATCATGTTATAACATTAATATAAAAGAACATTTGGATTAAATCGAAAACTAAAAGCTTATAGATAATAAATATTTTAAGCATATTTTATTCATCAAGATTTACATCATGTTCAAACATTAATATAAAAGAACATTTGGATTAAACCGTTAAAAGCTTATATAGATATACTACGAGAATGTCCGTAACATTCTCGGCTCGTAACATTATCGGCTCTGTCTGGTGTAACATTTCCATCGTGCATGTAGCTTACCGATAATAAATAGTTTAAGCATATTTTATTTATTAATATTTACATCATATTGAAACATTAATATAAAACAACATTTGGATTAAGATGATGATGATTCAGTTTATTTACACTCGCCGCTGGTAAACCATATGGCCGAGCAGATTTGGATTAAACTGAAAGCTGAAAGCTTATATAGATTTTCTCCATATATCCACTCGATCGCAAATTCTGTGGGGATAGCGTGTACTGTTACATGCAACAGAAGATATGAGGGGTAACATTGATGTCAAACGTAAACGTACCGGTAACAACATTATGTGACAATGTGGAGGAACGTTTAGAGGAGTTCGTTGTCAAATTTCATGAACAATTTATAATTCATTATCTAGTGTTATATTTACTCAAATAATCAATTATAATAACAAAGTAAGCAAAACATATATATTAGTAAATGCAGACAAAATATATACCAACATAAAAAAACTGTACACTTTTATATTGAGCGTTACTTTTTCGTTACAAGTTTTAGAATTATGGATATTACTATGATCATGAGTGAATCAAATAATCCTTTAGTCATTGTACTAATTAACCCCCATATGTTAGCGCGTAGACACCCATATTTGCCTATATATTTTCTAATAGGATATAAATTTTATATCTAAGGCAAACGCACAGTTTCTGTTTGGTCTATATATGCTGCTAGCAACAACGGAGTTTTATCATGCAGGAAACCATCGTACTCCTGCAAAACTTCAACTCCCTAGTAGGCTACCATTCGGACTAACTGGAAGTACGTATTGTGTCAAGGGCGCAACTTGTAATCAGTATATGGTTATATTAAATAAACCAGAACGATATATGTGTCCACCACTACTAGCCCTGTTTTAAATTACCACTACTTGCCAAAGTAAATTGTTCATATAGAGACTTCTAAGAAATATATTTGCTGTCGGGAGCCTTATTTCACTACAATACACAACCGCACAACCACACATGTTAGTGTGAATGTCTGTAATAAGAAATAATTCCGTTTAATTTTCAAATTAGTTTCTGTTTGCTATTAAGATTAAAAACTACAGACAAACAAATGCATTATACTATATTACTTTATAGCTGTTCATGATGGTCAGCAAATAGCTCAACTATGAAAGACAAGCACTGACAGGTTTGTAAACAGTGAAAGCTAGATTGTCTTTAACTTAGAAAACTCAATCATGCATTGAAAAGCATAACAGAAATACTCTATATTAAAGGAAAAACTAAATGTATGCGAGTGTGTCATAAAATATGCCAAATTTCGTCGCTGTTATGATTTGTTGAGGAGAATCGTAGCTACAATCTACTGTATATCATAATGACCAGCAAACCGGTTCAATAAATAGTACATCAAGAGATTTGAAATATTTATCATTAAATCCGTGTGGAATAAAATGTTTGTTGTCGCAAATTCATTGAATTAATAAACTCGAACAGTATAATAGGAATTCAAGAAGTCAAGTCAGTTGACATAGATTTTATTTCTTTACGAAATTTTGATAATTACTTCTGTCAATCAAAAACAAAAAGACTATTACGGAAATCTGGCGGGACCGCATTATTTGTTTAAATAAAAGGACATTCCCCGTTATATAAAAGAAATAGATACCGAATCTAATCTAGTTCTCTAGTGCACAATTTCCAAGCAATTGACTAAAAAGGCAACTGATATTTTGTGTGGAACTGTGTACATACCTCCTGAATACTCGGAATATTATGTTGAAGACCCATTCTTAGAAATACAGATCGAACTAAATAGACTTTCACAGAAATATCATGTTAATTGTATTGTGGCAACTTCAACTCTAGTATTAGAAACAATGATGGTTTTATTACGCTAGATGAAGAATTGTTCAACAGTCATAATTTAAACGAAATTTGTGATGAATATAGCAGGAAATGTCATTTTGAAAAATCACCTAATGTAAATTTAAACAGAAATAATTGTGACCATTCTGTGAATAATTATGGGTATATGTTTATAGATTTTTTACAATGTAACGGCCTTTATTTGTTAAATGGAAGGACAGAGGGAGTCTATCTGGGACATATTACATGTAAAGGTGTTAGTAATTTATACTCTGTCGCGCATACTCCGTTACAACTAAATGTTGATGTTCAGGCATGTTGCACATATACCAATAACCAATATAACTCACCGAAGATTAAATTATCGGATAACAATAAAGGAAACGTAATTTTAGAGAAATTAGACAATACTGAAATTGCTAGATTACTGAATAAGCTTAACCTTTTTGGAATCTAAAAACAAGTTTAACCAATTAAATGCTGATATCGTTGTTAATGATATTGCGTAGTTATTTTTCAAAACCTCTAAGGAATCTTTTGGCTACATTCCTGAAAACATATTGTATCCGCCGATTCTCCAAATAATCAACCGTCACCATGGTTTAGGCATAAATGTAAACAAGCTCGAAAACATTTCCATAGAGCTAAATACTAAATAAAGTTGTGCAATACCGATTCAAAATAAACAACACTTAAGAAATAGTAGCAAGGGGTATAAAAGCACAATGGGATTAATCTTTAATAAACAAAAACGTAAAAATAGCACAAAATTGCGTAATATCAAAACACAAAGACACTGAACATACTGGAACATTTACAAGGAAACATTTAAAATAATAATCAGGCAAGTTTAATTGACCTCTATGATGTCTTTAACAACTAGATTGTTGAAAAATAACAAGTAATATCGATTCGACAAAATTGTAAATGAACAAATTAAAACATCTTACCCTGTTATGAAGAATTTATACATTAAGTTAGTTAACCTTGTACTGGACAGCAGTGTTATCCCTGAACCCTGGATCATTGGTATAATAAATCATATATACAAAAAATAAAGGTGATGTCATTAACCCAGAACATTACAGACCCATTACACTTGAATCGGAAAATTATAATAACAAAATAAGAGAATTTGTCGAATCCAACAATATCCTACATAACTGCCAAGATGGTTTTCGAAAAGGATATTCAACACATGATTCAGTACTGGAATAATAACAAAAATAAATTATTGTATGCGTTTATTGATCTAAAACAAGCTTTCGATACTGTTTGGATGGGAAGTCTTTGGGAAAAATTACTTAATACAAGAATAAATGGAAAATATTTTAAACTTATTAAAAATATGAGTGTTATAAAAGCATGTGTATGCAGTAATTCAGATCTGTCAAATTTCTTCACATTGTCAAGTAATATGGGCGTAAGACAGGGAGAGAACCCTTCGCCTTTACTTTTTTCTGTACTCCTCAATGACCTGCACACTTATTTAGAAATTTGTAACAACATTCAGGGGGTAAACATACCCAACGACGAGCAGGTGTAGATGGTATACAAAACGTTTTAAAATTATTTTTACTATTGTATATAAACGATACAGTTCTTATTTCAGAAACTGAAACTGATTTACAGAATGCACTTTATGATTACGAACAATACTGTGATAACTGGAAACTTAGGTAGACAACGTGCTTATAATGTTACGTTTAAAAATGAACCACTTGCAACAATCACTGAATACAAATACCGCGATATATACTTTAGCAGATATGGAACGTTTAGGAAATGTAAAACACATCTAGCACCATAAGCTAGACGGGCCATGTATAGTTTACTTAGAAACTCAAATAGATTAAATTTACATATAGACATCCAAATAGACATTTTTAATAAAACAATCAAACCGATTATGTTGTATGGAGCCGAAATATGAGGATTTGGCAATCTGGATGTTATTGAGAGAATACAGTTGAAATTATTGAAATACATAATGAAAATAAAACGATCACCCCCACATTATATGGTATATGGAGACAGTGGATGCATGCCATTATCAGTTGATATACAGGAGAAAACCTATTTCTGGGCGCGATTACATTACAAAGTTGAAGATGAAACAACTGTAAAACTTCTAGTATTATTTATCAAAGTATTAACAACATGTCATCTGGTCTTAATAGTGAATCACTAAAGAACAAATGTCCATGGCTTTACAATATCCGATCCGTACTCATAAATTGTGGACATATTAACCTATGGGGAAATCAAAATACTGTTAATACAAAGTGTTTGAAACTCTCTGTTAGGCAGAAACTACAAGATTTGTTTTAATCGAATGGTACCCCCCTTATATTAATTGCAAGTAATAGTACATGCTTCAGAATTAACAAACGTTTGGTTTTGAAAACGTTTGAAATCAGCACCTTCTTCTCTTGTAACATACTTCACTAAGTTTAGAACTAGAAACCATATATTCCCAATTGAAACAGGACACGTGAACAGAGTACCTTGTAATCTTATATTTTGTAACAATTGTGTAAATGAAATAGGCGACGAATTTCATTATTTATTTGAATGTGATCATTTGGAAAACGAGAGAAAAGCATTTATCAAACCTTACTATTACAGAAGACAAAATATGTATACATGTGAGCAGTTAATGAATTCGAATATTTAATGGTGAATTTATAAAACTATGTAAATTCATGAAATGTATACTTAGAATATAGGAAAAATACCCTGTCTATAATATGTGTGCAAAAGTAAAAAAAAAGTTTCATTTTTCTCAGTTAATTCGCAGAATGTGGCAATATACATTTTACTTATACTTTAGTTCGTTTAGAACTAGAACAGTTATAGTATGTATATACGTTATAACTACACACATAACGTAGCGTAAAATGTTGACGCTCCGGCATGTTTAGTTAGCTAACTTATACAGTTGCAGTGCAGATATTCTACACTGACCCATAGCCATGCGATGGTGTATTATTGTTATATAATGTATAATTATGTTAGTAATAGTATGAGCCTTATGTATTGTTTTGATTGTAAAACCTCATTTATTCATGTATGTGATGAAATGAGAGAATAAACGATATTTGACTTGACTTGAAGATAGTCTAATGAAACAAGCAATATCCTAGTCACAATAAGATTATATATTGTTCAACAACGTTCAAGTATATTTATCTAAAAATGTTAAAAGTGATGTTTTTCTTTACTACAAAACCGGTGTAATACTGATTTTGTAATGAATGCAATTGTATGATAGCAATATATTTAGAAATTGTGAGTCAATTTGAACAGGAATAAATCAATAATAAACGTCACTAATATATAGTGTAATTGTGAGTTTCACATTATAAATTAAATAATAAACGGATATAAATATTTGAATCGATGGACATTATTAGTATCAGTGGATATTCTCTCAGTTTTCACATAATGGTATTGTAGTTTGTTTTATAGTCAATTTTTTAGCTTATCAGTTTCAAATCTTTATCACTTTAGAATAATGTATATGATTTGCTTTCAATTTTGGCATTTGGCTACTGTACATTTAATGGAAACAAATAATGTGTAGTATAAACATTGTTACTTTGTAAATATATGTTACGAAATAATACAAATCGGAGAGTGGCTTTGCTTACATTTATCATATCGTTATATTTTATTATGTAGATGCTGTTAATGAGACAACATTTACGTCATGGAAGGAACCACCTATAAGTTCCGGTAGTGGCAGTGGGAATGCCTCAGTGACAGTGAAAGAGAATCATCCTGTCGGTACCAGCACAGGGATCAAAGTTCAGGTGATGGGAGGAACGGAGGGCGTTGTTTCCTACAACATTAGACCTGGTCAGACGTCGGAGGGAATATTCTACATAGGTGGAATAACTGAGGATGAAGTCATGCTAAACGCGTCTCTAGACTATGAGGTTGTTTCGTCATATGTTGTTTATGTAGTGTAAGTAACACCTATCAGTAACATTAAGTGTTCTTGACAAGATGCAAATGTTGTTGTACTATTTTCGGATGACATGTTCAGGGATAAGGGTAGCAATATTGTAAGTAGATTATGATCAACAGAAACAGATACCTGCTTAATAGGTATACATGTGATGTTTAACTATTATTTATAACATACGATTTGCAATTCATATAAAGATTGTCTTTGCATCGAATAGAGAGGAATTTCATTATAAATTATTGTGCTAAAGGAGATTCTAAAATTATATTCAAGTCAAAAGACAAGTCAAAGTGTTTTATTGGCTGAAACATATAAATGTCCATCGCCAAGAAACGTGCTTGGCGGTTACATACAAAGTTTACAGAATGGTATATATAAGGTATGAGTAAGCATTGCAATAACACTTACGAGACATACATTGTTTATAATACTAACAATATACTTGGTATTCAGTGTCTCACAAATCATTATTGTACATGTAGCATTTCTATTTTAAAGTAGTAACGTTCATTTATAGCC
>CM026387.1:61281452-61360397 GCA_014843695.1 Archivesica marissinica
TTGTCTTCCCACTCTTCCCAACTAGTGCCCATTCATCATCCTCGTGCTCTATCTGTGCTCTTTTATGAGCGGGAGCCGATCCACTTATGTCGGGTGATGACAACCCGCTGCAATCTCTATCCCTTTTTTTATTATTTGAGGGAAGTGGGATTTTTGACCTACATGTTAACATTCACTGTTCTCCTGGGTGTTTCATTTTCAACATGGTTGGGAGTATCGATTTGAACTAGGATTGGTGATTCATTTATCACCAGTTTGCTTGGTGGGGAAAGTGATTCAGACCCCGCCGAGGAGTCCATATCTTTCCTCTTTACCCCCACTATTGGTGTGTTCATAGGGTTCAACTCCATTATAAATATATGTTTAAGCGGACACACTCTCTGTATTTATATATATATATATATAAAGATTGTATTGTTTTATCTACACTGTTATTATTTGAAGATGGATTTACCAACAAGAACCAGTCCGGACAAATGTGTTAATGTGAATTTTTTTATATTGCGTTTTTATAATATAATACGATTTCTAGTCTACTGGACGATGTATTAAGTATATTATTAGATAACAAATAAAATTCTATGAAATACTTCTCATTTGTCTGATTGTTGTATAATCACAGCAGGACACTTGTATGGATGCTGGCCAGCATATGGTTCGGTTTCCACAGATGAAAATTTGATAACCCATGACTTTCTGAGTTAGCTATCAACATGTACGTGTGATTTCCTGGATTAGCTAACAAGTGTTTGTGAATGTCGATTTTATCACAGTATGGGGTGTAATCCAATATCCTCTATGATCTGTTCTAGCACAATGGAGATTCTATAGCTTTATTTTGTTTTTTAATTAAAGTTTTTATACACTAAGTTAATTTTGTTGGTAACACTATTTATATATTCTTAATCCTCGTATTGTTTACTTTATTTTGATCCAAAAATCTAAATATGAAATCCAAAATTGAATTGTTTGATACTTGTTTTGTCAGAGCTCAAAATTACACGACTTATTCCTTTCATCGATACTACACGAGTTCTATGATTTCGTGTGTTTTACGTTTATTTATCGTCGCTACTGGCTGCCCATATGAGCGACGCCTCCTGAAGATATTAGTCATTTTAGATTTTGGAGGATAGTGCAATGATACAGACAGAGACCCATTCCAGAGTCTCCTCTGGTTCTTTTACGTGCACAGTGTAAAGCACCGACACAAGACCTCGGTTTAACGTCCCATTTGAAAGACTGTTAATTTTATTAGGGTCAGTCGGGGGGTCGAACCTGCGATCCCTGGATTACCAGTCCAGCGTGTTACCACTGGACTACAGATCCGTCTTGTTCATAGTTTGGTGGCTGTATGCTGATTTGTTTTAATTCATATTCTTCTAATAATTTAAGAATAGTTTGTATAATTTCGTGATGATTGAGCTTATTTACCCTAGGTATGATAGTAATTACTTACAATAATTTCGAATTGAGTGTTTTTAATACACTGTCAGAGAAAACCGGTTAACGGTATTCCCTGTACCAGGTAAGTATGATTTCGCCGTAATTTGTGGAGTATTTATGGCAAGCGGCACTGACATTGCCGGTTGCTAGCTATTGTTGACAAACAGCAAGCACAAGTTGGTCATGTTCATAGCTGATAATTCCGCAAATAATAGACAGTCTGTTCCTATATGATATTTCAAATAGTACGGTATTCTTCTTTCGAAAACAGCTAAGCAGCATGGTAGCTTATATCAGTAATGCTGTAACATGTGCAGGAATGTAAATAGAGTTCAACGAACGATAACACCGTCACCACCAGCCAGCTTGACATTACACTACAATGCAAATTTATTGTATTTAATCGGACATACATTGCAACGCAAAAGAGCAACGGCATGCGACCTCTCACTTATCAATAGCACTGCAAAATAAACACATTATTTGCAAATTATTTGAATAATTCATTTTCTCTCTCTCTCTCTCTCTCTCTCTCTCTCTCTCAAATTATTGTATTTTTTGTACCTCTGTGATACTGCTTGCTGCTGCCGCTGCGGTAAATGTGGGTGGGTGGCTTTTATGGATGGGTGTAAATTTAAATAAGGCCAACATAATTGCAAATCTATATATATCATTGGAAAGCAAAAAACGAAATCAATAACATTGCTAGTTGCACCATTTCTAACTGATTATTTCTAGTAATGCAAAGCAAGCAGAAATCAGTATTATTTTCTGAATGCATTGTGTGGCGATAGTTAAATATCAATCAAGCGCAAAGACTAGTGGATACACTAATAACCACCAACTACAATGCAAATTTATTGTATTTAATCGGACATACATTGCAACGCAAAAAAGCAACGGCATGCGACCTCTCACGTATCAATAGCACTGCAAAATAAACACATTATTTGGAAATTATTTGAATAATTCATTTTCACCACTAAGCGAGGTTCATACAATCTACACACTCGCCAATTCGCAAAACTGAGTGACTAATGCTGTAACATGCTGTAATTGTGTTCCGATAGTTATAAAATAAAAATAAAGTCTATTCTTTTTCTTTTCTCTTTTTATTCTTAAATGTATATTAGAATTTATATATTGATGTCTCCAACATAACTTGTTACACATAACAATGAATCTGTAATACATCTGCATTCCTTACCTTCATAAGTTTGAATATATTATAACATAATTATGTTGTTTCATTTCCTATGTAGTCTCAATGGGGGATTCCTATAACCACAGAAAAGTACATCTAGAAATTATTAGAAAATTCAAACAAGAGAGCCATGATGGCCCTGTATAGCTCACCCGACTATGTTTTACTCCGGAGTCACTAATTTAACAACTTTGAAAAAGCATTGTACATCGATCATTCCTACAAAATGTTCCCAAAATCTGATTGGAGGTTCGCGAGATTTTTGAAGAATTTGTTATTGTATATAATTTTGTTACCATTGGCCAAGCGGATTGGGTGAAGAAGAATTATGAAATCTATTATAAAAACGATCAATTCGCGGCCTTCTTTGTTTGACAACAATTGCATCGCCTCGTCAATACCGCGTCGATATATGACATGACAACATTTGCTCCAAAATAAAATTTGACCTCCCAGGTCATTCCCATTTTGGATCCTGGGTCACTATTTGAAAGAGCATTGTACATTGATCGTCCCTACCAAGAGTTGTCAAATTCCGAATGGCGGTTCGTAAGAAGATATTTTAAGAATTTGTGCTATATATAGACGGCGCCATCTTGGATTTCAGGGGAACTTTATTTTAGCAATACTGTAATCGACCCACCTACCAAAGTACCATGACCATAAATGGTAGTTATAGACCCAATGATTACTGAGGAGAAGACGTTTGAAAATGTTCACAAAGGACAGAAGACACATTGCAGTAACAATACCTCATAATCAATAACAAGCTTTTCTCACCTAAAAATGTAAAATCCAGTAACAAAAATATGCGTTTGCAGTAAATATAAATACTTCTACGTGAAACTGTATACTACCACATAAAAGTTCCACTTGCTGCCAATACCTCATACATTAACAATGTAGTAGCCAAACCAACATTCATAGACCAGAGTCTCGTGTAGTCCCCAGTAACCTCTGTGCAGGTGCCAGGTGGAGTACATATACTCACTGCTTATCCACTGATTGATAGCTAAATGGTTATCATATGTATGGAGATATAGCAGTATATTAGTCTAAATCTCTATGGAGGTGTGGTAGATAGATATGCAGACTGCATATCCACTGATTGATAGTTAAATGGTTATCATATGTATGGAGATATAGCAGTATATTAGTCTAAATCTCTATGTGGGTCTTACACTCGTGGCGATTTCATACCATACTTTTGCGAGCTTAATAGCAAAATTCCAAAACAGTGTGAGTATTGGTTTAATGGCCCATCAGCACAGTTCAGGCTATATCGCGCCGGATTAAGTATAATTTACACTTGATTGATAAAAATATATTTGGAAAATATAGGTAGTAATAATGTAACAAGATTTATATCAAGCTATAAAAATGTAATGACAAAAATGTCAGTTTTTTTGGTCATATTTATAAAATATGGTATGAAATCACGTGTGTAAGATCCTCTTTATAACATTACATAATACAACATAGTGCTATTATTCTCTCAACCAATCAGAATCCTTCCAGATTGTATTGCACATGTGTACATATAAGAAAATATGTATGCAAGCAAAGTCATGTGATAAATAGAGAATATTAGTTTTAATTTAATTTTATTTTATTTAATTTTTAATTTATTAGGCGAGTTGGAGAAAATATACAAGGCGAGACTCTGCTGAGCCTTGTACTTTTTGGAGACGAGCCTAATAATTAAAAAAAACTTTAAGACAGTAACCTATTATTCTATTTATCCTATCTTCTGATAAAGCTTCAGAGAGGAAAGTGTACAGAATATTCATGACATGAATGGCTGACGTTTATCATACCCATCTGTGAACATATGACGTCATACATGTAGCGCTATGACATCACAAAAGGTTTATTAGGTACTGACTAATAAAGCAATGTTTAATAAGCAGGCTGTTTTTGATCATTGTTTAAAGTTTAAACTTTATTTATTTTACAACGATTGCGAAGAATGTTTTAACAACTTATAATAATCACTCTCGTTGGCGCGGATGAAAGCGTATATGTGGTCATTCGTGTGGGATGAAAGCGTATATGTGGTCATTCGTGTGGGAGGAAACAATAGTACCCAGCCATTATTACGTATGAAGGTAGGATAACATGGTATATTAGCCTAGATCTGTATGTGGCAAAGGGTTAAGTGGCATGCAATAAATATGTCATAAACACAGATGAATGTTTTCTAGATGTACATTTCATACAAATAATTATCAAAGATTTTCATTGTTTGATTTGAATACATATAAAACCTAGATTCCACTTGTGTAGCTGCGCTTTTTAACGAAAACATAAACACACAACAGTCACATTTAGATGACAATGAGAGACATTGGTCAGTTACCTCCCTTGAATAATCTTTAGGGAGGATAGGTCTGTTTAATTGGTATCCTCTGTTATCATCGTAGTTTCCTTTGCACCACATGTTATCAATTTTGATCCGTTTTCTTATCTTATAATTATTAAATCTAGATAGATATCCTACAGTATATCCAATGGATACTTTACTGTGGAACGTTACTATCAATTAATTAACATGATTTTAATAAAATCGCATTTATCATATCGCAAAATCTGGATAGGGAACAACGGTCGTTTTCAGACGGACCGATTTACATTCGGTATGAATCAGTTTTTGGTAATAGAAAATTGATCGACGTCACTCATTGTAAACGACTAGATGAATATGCTGCTGTATGTATAAGTAGCCGCCAATGCCCGTTCCACTTGTGTTGTCAAGCATGGGTCTGCGTTAGCGTTTGTAGCCAAATTCTTTTGCATCATCATCTCTAAAGTCACCGTAGCGCCACATGTTCAGCTGGAAATAACAAGTTAATCAGAGTATAACCAAATAAGGTCATAGCAAGAAACAAACCGGAATACAATCAAGAAATGGACACATGTTCAGCTGGAAATAACAAGTTAATCCGTACATAATCAAGTAATGCCATAGATTCAGTTAGAAACCAGCAAATTTGTAGAATTGGTATCTCCCGCCGAATATGATCCTTTCTTAATTTTATGAAATAATTAACCACATGGCTCTGGATCGGCAGGGGATAATAAGAAGCTGTCCTAAATACAATCAGGACGGGGGATAATAAGAAGCTGTCCTTATTACAATCAGGACGGGAGATAATAAGAAGCTATCCTAACTACAATCAGGACGGGGGATAATAAGAAGCTGCCCAAAATACAATCAGGACGGGAGATAATAAGAAGCTATCCTAACTACAATCAGGACGGGGGATAATAAGAAGCTGCCCAAAATACAATCAGGACGGGGGATAATAAGAAGCTGCCCAAAATACAATCAGGACGGGGGATAATAAGAAGCTGTTCTAAACACAATCAGGATGGGGGATAATAAGAAATTGTCCTAAATACAATCAGGACGGGGGATAATAAGAAGCTGTACTAAATACAATCAGGAAATGAACACAAGGTCAGCTTGAAATAATAAAGAAGTATCTGCCCCAAGATTGACTGCATAAGTGCTGGTTCAGTAAAATAAAATAATTTCATGTTTAAGGTCACTGGTAGGGTGTGAACGTTGAGAATTAGTCCTCGAATGTGTATATGGAGTTTCAAAGCAATACCTTCCGACAGCTTTTGAGAAATCGTGTTTTTTATTTATATTGCCACTTTTACCGCCTTGACCTTCGACAAACGTGGTAGGAACTCGATGAGGTTTTCATTGGATATAAGTCTACTGAATATCATTATAGGCATTAGAAGTTATAGATTGGACAAAGGACGGAGACTCCCCCTGGAAATGTGTTTTTCCCATGCCCACTCCTTGTGCTTGAGATGCACAGATCATGTAGTGTTAGCATGTGGTGTGTCACTTGGCTCCATTGTGTGGGGAGCAAATTGTAACAGACATACCAGTGAAACACCGGATGTTGTGATCCTATATATCACTGGAGTATGAACATATCTTCAACTATCCACGATAAAGAGTTTACAGGTGTATACGTGCAATAACAATGGCTACATACCCTGTTAGACTTGGCTAGAACAATGGCTACATACCCTGTTAGACTTGGCTAGAACAATGGCTACATACCCTGTTAGACTTGGCTAGAACAATGGCTACATACCCTGTTAGACTTGGCTAGAACAATGGCTACATACCCTGTTAGACTTGGTTAAAACAATGGCTACATACCCTGTTACACTTGGCTAGAACAATGGCTACATACCCTGTTACACTTGGCTAGAACAATGGCTACATACCCTGTTAGACTTGGCTAGAACAATGGCTACATACCCTGTTAGACTTGGCTAGAACAATGGCTACATACCCTGTTAGACTTGGTTAAAACAATGGCTACATACCCTGTTACACTTGGCTAGAACAATGGCTACATACCCTGTTACACTTGGCTAGAACAATGGCTACATACCCTGTTAGACTTGGCTAGAACAATGGCTACATACCCTGTTAGACTTGGCTAGAACAATGGCTACATACCCTGTTAGACTTGGCTAGAACAATGGCTACATACCCTGTTAGACTTGGCTAGAACAATGGCTACATACCCTGTTAGACTTGGCTAAAACAATGGCTACATACCCTGTTAGACTTGGCTAGAACAATGGCTACATACCCTGTTAGACTTGGCTAGAACAATGGCTACATACCCTGTTAGACTTGGCTAGAACAATGGCTACATACCCTGTTAGACTTGGCTAGAACAATGGCTACATACCCTGTTAGACTTGGCTAGAACAATGGCTACATACCCTGTTAGACTTGGCTAGATCTTGAGATTTGTTGTACTCGCTGATCACCTTGCTGAATCGTTTCTCTTTCCTCGGCTCTACAAGCACGAAACCAGAGCTGACGAGACCCTTTGCCACATCGTCCTTCGACTCGGGGTCGCAGAGCGTAACACATTCACAGTTGCCGATACGATGTTCAACATTAAGCATGAGCTGACGGTTCAGTATGTCATTGTAGAACGCATCTTGTGCATCCAGTTTGGCATCATCCTACAGTAAAGATATTCCTAGCATAAACTGGGGTAACATTTGGATATTCTAGCATAAACAAGGGAGATCCTAGCATAAACCGGGTAACAATTGGATATCTAGCATAAACAAGGGAAATCCTAGCATAAACTGTGGTAACAATTGGATATTCTAGCATAAACAAGGGAGATCCTAGCATAAACCGGGGTAACAATTGGATATTCTAGCATAAACAAGGGAAAGCCTAGCATAAACCGGGGTAACAATTGGATATTCTAGCATAAACAAGGGAAATCCTAGCATAAACTGGGGTAACAATTGGATATTCTAGCATAAACAAGGGAAATCCTAGCATAAACCAGGGTAACAATTGGATATTCTAGCATAAACTGTGGTAACAATTGGATATTCTAGCATAAACAAGGGAGATCCTAGCATAAACCGGGGTAACAATTGGATATTCTAGCATAAACAAGGGAAAGCCTAGCATAAACCGGGGTAACAATTGGATATTCTAGCATAAACAAGGGAAATCCTAGCATAAACTGGGGTAACAATTGGATATTCTAGCATAAACAAGGGAGATCCTAGCATAAACCGGGGTAACAATTGGATATTCTAGCATAAACAAGGGAGATCCTAGCATAAACCGGGGTAACAATTGGATATTCTAGCATAAACAAGGGAAAGCCTAGCATAAACCGGGGTAACAATTGGATATTCTAGCATAAACAAGGGAAATCCTAGCATAAACTGTGGTAACAATTGGATATTCTAGCATAAACAAGGGAGATCCTAGCATAAACCGGGGTAACAATTGGATATTCTAGCATAAACAAGGGAAAGCCTAGCATAAACCAGGGTAACAATTGGATATTCTAGCATAAACAAGGGAAATCCTAGCATAAACTGGGGTAACAATTGGATATTCTAGCATAAACAAGGGAAATCCTAGCATAAACTGGGATAACAATTGGATATTCTAGCATAAACAAGGGAAATCCTAGCATAAATCGGGTAACAATTGGATATTCTAGCATAAACAAGGGGTTAAAAAACTGGAAATCCTAGCATAAACCGGGGTAACAATTGGATATTCTAGCATAAACAAGGGGGAAAACTGGAAATCCTAGCATAAAACGGGGTAACAATTGGATATTCTAGCATAAACAAGGGGTTAAAAAACTGGAAATCCTAGCATAAACCGGGATAACAATTGGATATTCTAGCATAAACAAGGGAAATCCTAGCATAAACTGGGGTAACAATTGGATATTCTAGCATAAACAAGGGGTTAAAAAACTGGAAATGCTAGCATAAACCGGGATAACAATTGGATATTCTAGCATAAACAAGGGGGAAAAACTGGAAATCCTAGCATAACCTGGGATAACAATTGGATATTCTAGCATAAACAAGGAGGAAAAACTGGAAATCCTAGCATAAACCGGGATAACAATTGGATATTCTAGCATAAACAAGGGAAATATTTGATTTGTTAAAATGCTATTGAACAGTTCAGTTTACAGACAGAGCTATGAACAACTATGCTTTAGTTACAATACAGTCATCAATAATCGAGTCAGAACAAACTGATTTATATTGATCACTCGCTTATAAGATGGGAAGCCACTTTGATGCCATAATCTGGTAATAAATATCTTAGTCTTATAGGAGAGTATGTACGTTACATAATAACTTACATCAGTCGGTAGAGAGACGAATGCCAGACTGTATTCCGTGGCTTGTGGAGATGTAATACTGAAGTTGGAGGCTAGTTGAGCCAGCTGAGTAGTATCTGTGAACTCATGCTGTAACAAACATCAATCAAAACCAATTACAGTCTACATCCGTTATGTCAAAGTCGGTTATGCTGAATTCTCTGGTTATTGGTATAAGTTTCAAACGGTTGCAATGTTCATCTGATGTAAGTGTTAACCATTCTTGATGTTCATTTGGTGTAAATGTTAAACATTATTTTATGTTCATTTGGTGTTAAACATTTTCAATGTTCATTTGGTATAAGTTGCAAACGGTCGCTATATTCATCTGTTGCAAGTATTACCAATTCTTGATGTTCATTTGGTGTAAATGTTAACCATTCTCTATGTTCATTTGGTGTAATTCAGGTCATTAAAAGGATGTAGATTTTATATTTCAATCTATTATAAACTTTACTTACATTTCCATAATCAATGAAATGAACTTTGACCTTTGAACCTTCAATCTTTTCAACTTTTGCACGATACCTGTAACGAGAGTACATATAGTTCATAACAACTACTGTATAACTGTGGCATGCCAGCTGTCATGTAGTTAGTACTGAAGTATGCCAAGCTGTCATGTAGTTAGTACTGAAGTATGCCACGCTGTCATGTAGTTAGTACTGAAGTATGCCACGCCATCATGTAGTTAGTACTGAAGTATGCCAAGCCATCATGTAGTTAGTACTGAAGTATGCCACACTGTCATGTAGTTAGTACTGAAGTATGCCACGCTGTCATGTAGTTAGTACTGAAGTATGCCACACTGTCATGTAGTTAGTACTGAAGTATGCCACACTGTCATGTAGTTAGTACTGAAGTATGCCACACTCTGTAGTTAGTACTGAAGTATGCCACTGTCATGTAGTTAGTACTGAAGTATGCCACGCTGTCATGTAGTTAGTACTGATGTATGCCACACTGTCATGTAGTTAGTACTGAAGTATGCCACGCCATCATGTAGTTAGTACTGAAGTATGCCAAGCCATCATGTAGTTAGTACTGAAGTATGCCACACTGTCATGTAGTTAGTACTGAAGTATGCCACACTGTCATGTAGTTAGTACTGAAGTATGCCACGCTGTCATGTAGTTAGTACTGATGTATGCCACACTGTCATGTAGTTAGTACTGAAGTATGCCACGCCATCATGTAGTTAGTACTGAAGTATGCCAAGCCATCATGTAGTTAGTACTGAAGTATGCCACACTGTCATGTAGTTAGTACTGAAGTATGCCACGCTGTCATGTAGTTAGTACTGAAGTATGCCACGCCATCATGTAGTTAGTACTGAAGTATGCCAAGCCATCATGTAGTTAGTACTGAAGTATGCCACACTGTCATGTAGTTAGTACTGAAGTATGCCACACTGTCATGTAGTTAGTACTGAAGTATGCCACGCTGTCATGTAGTTAGTACTGAAGTATGCCACACTGTCATGTAGTTAGTACTGAAGTATGCCACGCTGTCATGTAGTTAGTACTGATGTATGCCAAGCTGTCATGTAGTTAGTACTGATGTATGCCAAGCTGTCGTGTAGTTAGTACTGAAGTATGCCACGCTGTCATGTAGTTAGTACTGATGTATGCCAAGCCATCATGTAGTTAGTACTGAAGTATGCCACGCTGTCGTGTAGTTAGTACTGAAGTATGCCAAGCTGTCATGTAGTTAGTACTGATGTATGCCAAGCTGTCATGTAGTTAGTACTGATGTATGCCAAGCTGTCATGTAGTTAGTACTGATGTATGCCAAGCTGTCGTGTAGTTAGTACTGAGGTATGCCACGCTGTCATGTAGTTAGTACTGAAGTATGCCACGCCGTCATGTAGTTAGTACTGAAGTGTACCACGCTGTCATGTAGTTAGTACTGAAGTATGCCACGCTGTCATGTAGTTAGTACTGATGTATGCCACGCCATCATGTAGTTAGTACTGAAGTATGCCAAGCCATCATGTAGTTAGTACTGAAGTATGCCACACTGTCATGTAGTTAGTACTGAAGTATGCCACGCTGTCATGTAGTTAGTACTGAAGTATGCCACGCTGTCATGTAGTTAGTACTGAAGTATGCCACGCCATCATGTAGTTAGTACTGAAGTATGCCAAGCCATCATGTAGTTAGTACTGAAGTATGCCACACTGTCATGTAGTTAGTACTGAAGTATGCCACACTGTCATGTAGTTAGTACTGAAGTATGCCACGCTGTCATGTAGTTAGTACTGAAGTATGCCACACTGTCATGTAGTTAGTACTGAAGTATGCCACGCTGTCATGTAGTTAGTACTGATGTATGCCAAGCTGTCATGTAGTTAGTACTGATGTATGCCAAGCTGTCGTGTAGTTAGTACTGAAGTATGCCACGCTGTCATGTAGTTAGTACTGATGTATGCCAAGCCATCATGTAGTTAGTACTGAAGTATGCCACGCTGTCGTGTAGTTAGTACTGAAGTATGCCACACTGTGGTGTAGTTAGTACTGAAGTATGCCAAGCTGTCATGTAGTTAGTACTGAGGTATGCCAAGCTGTCATGTAGTTAGTACTGAAGTATGCCAAGCTGTCATGTAGTTAATACTGAAGTGTACCAAGCTGTCATGTAGTTAGTACTGAAGTATGCCAAGCTGTCATGTAGTTAGTACTGAAGTATGCCAAGCTGTCATGTAGTTAATACTGAAGTGTACCAAGCTGTCATGTAGTTAGTACTGAAGTATGCCAAGCTGTCATGTAGTTAGTACTGAAGTATGCCACGCTGTGGTGTAGTTAGTACTGAAGTATGCCACACTGTCATGTAGTTAGTACTGAAGTATGCCACGCTATCATGTAGTTAGTACTGAAGTGTACCAAGCTGTCATGTAGTTAGTACTGAAGTATGCCACACTGTCATGTAGTTAGTACTGAAGTATGCCACACTGTCATGTAGTTAGTACTGAAGTATGTCAAGCTGTCATGTAGTTAGTACTGAAGTATGCCACGCCGTCATGTAGTTAGTACTGAAGTATGCCACGCTGTCATGTAGTTAGTACTGAAGTATGCCACACTGTCATGTAGTTAGTACTGAAGTATGCCAAGCTGTCGTGTAGTTAGTACTGAAGTATGCCAAGCTGTGGTGTAGTTAGTACTGAAGTATGCCAAGCTGTCATGTAGTTAGTACTGAAGTATGCCAAGCTGTCGTGTAGTTAGTACTGAAGTATGCCAAGCTGTGGTGTAGTTAGTACTGAAGTATGCCAAGCTGTCATGTAGTTAGTACTGAAGTATGCCAAGCTGTCATGTAGTTATATGTAAACTTTATTTACCAAATCAGGTGAATTAACTCGCAGTCGCTTTCGTTTAGTTTATACCAATTTATTTTAGCTCGATTGCGAAACAAGTTCTTACAACTTATATTAATCACTCTCGAGACCTCATTCCTGATGGAATCCATCACCACGATGGAGAGAGAAGAGACAACGTGGAATTTAAATGCCTTGCCTAAGGACACACTCGTAACAGCTCCAGCAGGGCTCGAACTCTGGACCTTTGGCACCTGAAGCGACCGTGCATCTACTGCGCTATCACGGCGTCCACGTTGTTTGTTTATGGGGTTTAAAGTTGCACCAATAGCTTAAGTCATACAGAGACTCTCCAGCTATTGTTGGTGGAGGAAGACCCCAGGTGCCCCTCCGAGCAGTACTGCAGGCACGGATGGGAACCACCGACCTACCGCAAGCCAGTTGGAAAGTTTCCTCGCATAAAATAAGTTGATTTGAAGTCAATGACCTTAACCACTCTGCCACCTGTTCATAATGCACCTATGTCACAGACATATATATCATAAATTGTTGTCATCCAGTAAATGGGAGCATATTCAAATACATACGATTTTGAAAGATTCAAGATTTTGAAAGATTCAACTCGGTATATGGAAGAAGAATAAAAATTAATTAGACGTGAAAATTCCAACAACATTTCCATGTCTACTTGAAAGTTGATGTCGAAGTGTGTGTTTTATGTTTATTTATTGTCGCTACCGGTTGCCCATATGAGCGACGCTTCCTGAAAAGATTAGTCATATTAGATTTTTGGAGGATAGTGCAATGATACAGACCCATTCCAGAGTCTCCTCTGGTTCTTTTACGTGCACGGTGTAAAGCACCGACACGAGGCCTCGGTTTAAAGTCCCATCTGAAAGATTGTTAATTTTATTAGGGTCAGACGGGGATCGAACCTGCGATCCCTGGATCGATCCCCTGTCTGACCCTAATAAAATTAACTGATTAATTGATGTCAAAGATGCATACTACCTAGCTTTAACATTTAAAATGCTGAATAAATTGGAAAGAATGTGCACACAACATAGATATCCAGATCAGTTTCACTCATTGATCAGGATCTATGTTGCTTGCTATTCAAAGGTTTTTCAGCACCACTGTCCAAATAGCATAGAGCGTGATCAGACAGAACGTTCTGTGCCATCTGGTCTGGCTCTATACTGTTTGCAAAAGCAATTTCACTCGCGATTAGCAGGTTAATTGAATTGGATGAAATCCGTCTGGGGAGTTGAGGCCACATTGTTCAAATGTACTATATACTACAACATAGCAAAGATCAAAACTGGGCATAATTCAAGCAAAATTTGTCAGACTCAGACATGAAAATTCCGATAATATCCAGTTGATGTTGAATGAGAAGAGTTGGAAGAGCAGGTCACACAATTCAGATGTACTATGTTGTAAAATAGTGAAACAGTTGAACAATTCAATTCTTGAATACATACCACTGTTTATCCTCAGAATATTTAGCAGCGCAGACATCTCCTTTTTTTGGTGTATAAGCTCCTGGAAGAGGTGGGTTTGTGTCCATATCTACACGTAACTCTTCCATCAGTTGCTCCAGACGAGGCCCTGAAATATTGATTCTTACAATGATACACATTTTGTTTGTGTACATGCTTTATGCTTACATACATATTTTATGTATATGTGTTGTGCTTATAGGCAGCCATAGACGTCATGACCCTTGCTCCTGAGGCAAGCATAGACATCATGACCCTTGCTCCTGAGGCAAGCATAGACATCATGACCCTTGCTCCTGAGGCAAGCATAGATGTCATGACCCTTGCTCCTAAGGCAGACGTAGATGTCATGACCCTTGTTCCTGAGGCAGACATAGACGTCATGACCCTTGCTCCTGAGGCAGACGTAGATGTCATGACCCTTGTTCCTGAGGCAGACATAGACGTCATGACCCTTGCTCCTGAGGCAAACATAAACATCATGACCCATGCTCCTGAAGCAGTCATAGACATCATGACCGTGCTACTGAGGCAGATATAGATGTCATGACCCTTGCTACTGAGGCAAACATAAACATCATGACCCTTGCTACTGAGGCAGACATAGATGCCATGACCCTTGCTACTGAGGCAAACATAAACATCATGACCCTTGCTCCTGAGGCAGACATAGACGTCATGACCCTTGCTCCTGAGGCAGACATAGACATCATGACCCTTGCTCCTGAGGCAGACATAGAAGTCATGACCCTTGCTCCTGAGGCAGACAGACATCATGATCGTTGCTCCTGAGGAAGATAGAGGTCATGACCCTTGCTCCTGAGGCAGATATAGATGTCATGACCCTTGCTACTGAGGCAGATATAGACGTCATGACCCTTGCTACTGAGGCAGATATAGACCTCATGATTCTTGCTCTTGAGGCAGATATAGACTAATGCATCTATACTGGCATTCATTCGATGGATCTATCTTGTCTTTTAACAAGCACACAAATAGCACAATGCTCAACAAAAACAAGATACAGCAACACATATCTGATAGGAACAGCATACTATTGTACAACACATATCTGATAAGAACAGCATACTGTTGTACAACACATATCTGATAGGAACAGCATACTATTGTACAACACATATCTGATAGGAACAGCATACTATTGTACAACACATATCTGATAGGAACAGCATACTATTGTACAACACATATCTGATAGGAACAGCATACTATTGTACAACACATATCTGATAAGAACAGCATACTATTGTACAACACATATCTGATAGGAACAGCATACTATTGTACAACACATATCTGATAAGAACAGCATACTATTGTACAACACATATCTGATAAGAACAGCATACTATTGTACAACACATATCTGATAAGAACAGCATACTATTGTACAACACATATCTGATAAGAACAGCATACATTGTCCATCGGATATTTGATAAGAACAGCATACATTGTCCATCGGATATTTGATAAGAACAGCATACCATTGTCCATCACATATCTGATAAGAACAGCATACCATTGTCCATATTTTGAGCGTAGAATTTGAGTTCCTCCGACACTTCTGTAACAACGACATTGCGATATGTAACCTGGCGTTCCTGCGGCTCATCTTCGGCTATTTCTATTTTCGGTTCCTCGTATTTCGACCAAATCTGCAAGTTCAGGGTCATAAAAGTTTTAAGAAAAGAACGGCTATTGAGGATAAATAGTATATAGTACTCAACTTGTCATCTGCTTCCTGCTACAGTCTCAATATAATGTATAATGTTCTACCTTTAATAAATCGAACACTGAAATTGGAACTCTCGAACAAGATTGCTGATCCCACAAGATCAATTTCTACTCAATTAGCACCTTTGGCTCGGAACTCTCGAACAAGATTGCTGGTCCCACAAGATCAATTTCTACTCAATTAGCACCTTTGGCTCGGAACTCTTGAACAAGATTGCTGGTCCCACAAGATCAATTTCTACTCAATTAGCACCTTTGGCTCGGAACTCTTGAACAAGATTGCTGGTCCCACAAGATCAATTTCTACTCAATTAGCACCGTTGGTGCAATCAGCCGTGTTTCACATGTAATACAATAATTACCATGTTTATCTCTAGTGATGACGGGGCGTTTTATCAATGATATTATTTCCAACACAGCATATTCACTTACTAACCGATTTGTGTACATTTCCAACACAGCATATTCACTTACTAACCGATTTGTGTACATTTCCAACACAGCATAATCAATTACTAACCAATTTGTGTACATTTCCAACACAGCATATTCACTTACTAACCAATTTGTGTACATTTCCAACACAGCATAATCAATTACTAACCAATTTGTGTACATTTCCAACGCAGCATATTCACTTACTAACCGATTTGTGTACATTTCCAACACAGCATATTCACTTACTAACCGATTTGTGTACATTTCCAACACAGCATATTCACTTACTAACCAATTTGTGTACATTTCCAACACAGCATAATCAATTACTAACCGATTTATGTACATTTCCAACACAGCATATTCACTTACTAACCGATTTGTGTACATTTCCAACACAGCATAATCAATTACTAACCAATTTGTGTACATTTCCAACACAGCATAATCAATTACTAACCGATTTGTGTACATTTCCAACACAGCATAATCAATTACTAACCAATTTGTGTACATTTCCAACACAGCATAATCAATTACTAACCGATTTGTGTACATTTCCAACACATCATATTCAATTACTAACCGATTTGCGTAAAATGCCAACACAAAACTGTTTTCTTTAATTTCGGATAGTTAGAAACAAAAAGCATAAGCTCATGCGAGCTTTGTGAGCCAGAGATGTTTATGAATATGGCTGTTTTACTGTGTGGGGAAACTACAAACCCAAATGTCCGGATTGTTGACAAACAGTACCCTTTCAAATACACCAAAGCCAGGAAAGAAATTGGTGTGAAGCAAGTGCTCTACCACTGTGATAATTGGATAAATGTAATAAACTACAATATAGTACAATACTATCATAGAACAGCAACATTAGAATACATGTACATACGTTCATTTTCTGCGATTTAGCATTCTCCTCCGCCTTCAACAGTTGCGAGTAGTATGGACTGCGTTCAGCTGTAAAGTGCACCTTGGCAAGCCCCTGTTCTACAAGGGCCAGTGAGATATTAACACCATCGACAAACAACCAACCAATAAAGTTGCCTCCCTTGTCAGTTGTTTCTACCTTTATCTCGACCTAGAAATAAACAAAATCAGTTAAAACATGATGTGACCCTGCAATGTGACCCGTGCAATTACCAATCGTGAACTTCCTGCTATTTGTAGATTACGAAATGTCACTGCATATACCTTTCATCAACAATGGGGATTTAATGTTATGTTATGTTATATTTCGGGTTTTACGCCTGCAACCATTTTGGGCTATGTCACCGGCGGGCAGTTTACCTAACAACACCTTTCCTGGGCAGGCTCCAGCGGTTAACCAGTACTTGGGTGCACCAACCTCCGTAAGAAACTGCCAACTTTTTCATATAAATGAAACAGGGCCTGAGCGGGGCTCGAACCCGTGACAATCAGTGATGATAGGTTACAGTGGTATACAAGTCAGCGACCTTAACCACTCGACCATGGAGGGTGACGGGGATTTAATGGTAAACCCATACATAATCAATTATCTTGTGTAGTACATGTAAACTAACCTCCCTCTGTAAACAGAGTTCCTTGGTGATCATCATAGCTGCTTCACCAAATGGCTCAGCTGGTATTGTAGAGCCTGCGGGACCTGGGCGTGATCCTCGTGGACAATCAATTCCTGCATAAACCAAATAATAACAGTATGAACAATCTCTGTGATGAAATAATACATAACAGATTACATATTACAGATTACATATTACAGATTAAATATTACAGATTAAATATTACAGATTAAATATTACAGATTAAATATTGAACAAATCACTAAAAGTTTAATTATGGTGTATGTAATGGTCATACTCACTAAATGTTTAATTACGGTGTATGTAATGGTCATACTCACTAAATGTTTAATTACGGTGTATGTAATGGTCATACTCACTAAATGTTTAATTACGGTGTATGTAATGGTCATAATCACTAAATGTTTAATTACGGTGTAGGTAATGGTCATAATCACTAAATGTTTAATTACGGTGTATGTAATGGTCATAATCACTAAATGTTTAATTACAGTGTATGTAATGGTCATACTCACTAAATGTTTAATTACAGTGTATGTAATGGTCATACTCACTAAATGTTTAATTACGGTGTATGTAATGGTCATAATCACTAAATGTTTAATTATGGTGCATTATAACGGATGCATAGTACCTGAGACAAGAAATGTGATGAGACACGTTTCTTTGGGCAAAAACACCCGTAGCCTGGAACCACTTGCCACAAACTCACAAACAGCATCAAGACGGTCTGCTTTGGTCAGGAATGGTAGAAACTGCTTCGCTTTCGTAATGTCCTGAAATATTAGGCAACATAATACTGCAGCTTCTGCACTGTACTAAACAAAATTATAAGCTAACAAGAAGCAACTAAATTTCTATCATTTCTATTTTTAAATATTTTTTTCCGTAATACCACACACAGTATTAGTTACAGATTACACAGGTCATGGTTTGACATATATGGAGTTCATAATTCACTTCACTGTCTTCTTAATTCATGCCACACTTTTTCAGTTGGGACAATTCAAGTACATTCACAAACATGTTTGTTGAATGTTCAAGGTCTTCATTCTTACACTTTACTGCATTGTCAGCTGCATCTATTCTGTACTTGTACCGACTTCATCAAATTTACATTGCTAATTAAATGTAAATAGCCCTGTGTCTTCTGCCTGCTAGACAAGTTCAAAACATTATACTACTAATTCAATGACTGTTGTCTTCCAATACACAATGCTAAATACATTACCTGACTTCATCAAATTTACATTGCTAATTAAATGTAAATACCCCTGTGTCTCCTGCCTGCTAGACAAGTTCAAAACATTATACTACTAATTCAATGACTGTTGTCTTCCAATACACCATGCTAAATACTGGACAATTCCAGGAAATATATGCACCTCACCCCCAGCCTGAAAGGGGTTTCTACTGAAAATCACCCTAAATTTCCTTCACAATAATGCCTCCCCCAGGAAACCAGTTCTAAAACTACTCCCCTGGGCAAGGGTATGAAAGGTGCTTTTTCTTGGCTAGAAAAGACCCCTGCTCAAACAGATTCTGAAAATATCCATTGACGAAATGGATTTGAAAATATTTTAAACACTTTCTAGTTAATTCCCGACGGTTTAATCATAATTCCAGGATAAGTGGGAACTCTGTTCTATGGCACCTCACATGATATTTCAGACGCTATTGGACAATCTGATGATGTAGTTTTCTTGATTGTGGGATTTAGGCGTCGCACCACAGCGCAGCTTAAAATGCCTGTGAACCACCCTGGCTAACGTCATATGGTGACATTCAAGCTTTGATTGATGGATATTTCAGGCAAGGGCAGACACTCATGTAGAACCACCGACCACAAAACCTTTACAGGCAGGTTTGAATATGTCCTTAAACTGAAGCACTTGTGTTTCTATAATTTTCTAAATTTGTTTGTTTCATATTTTTGAGATTTAAGGTCACACCAACAGCGTAGGTCACATGTTAACTCTCCAGCTATTATTGGCGGAGGGTAGTAGTTCAGGTGTGGATGTTCACCCGGGTAGAACCATCGACCTTCCATGAGACAGCTGGATAGCTTCCTCACAAGAAAGAATTCAACACACCAAATGGGGTTCGAACCTACAGTGAGGGGCAAGTGATTTGAAGTAAGCGACCGTAACCACTCTGACACAGAGTCTCTCCTTGTCATAAATAATTGTGAAGAACAGATAAATATACCTACCCCTGACACATCAGCTACTCTGTGAATCGGTGCATCTTTCTTAGAGTGGAGTCCAACTCCCTTTTTCTTGGCCCTTTCTTCTGCAGCCAGAAGTAGGTCATACTTGGAGGATCTCTGATCGTCATCCTGTCTGTACCGGATGACAGTAGCCAGTCCTTTACTGATCAAAGCCTCGGCTACATTGCTGAAACACAGGAATATTATCATATAAATCTAATCTCTATTAAAACACATGCTCCCCATTGGTCTAAATCATGTCACCTGACCAGAGTTTACATGTTGAATCCAGAATTTCCCCAGTCTGGCATATTGTTTTAACATCTACATAGACAGACAAAGGTTTTGTGGAGAGTGGTTATATGGTGGAATGTCTTTCTAAAACAACTCTGTGATAACATGGTTACCAATCACCTCATAACAATAGCACCCCCCCCCCACCCATTAAACATTTCATGTAGAAATCCACCATCAAAAATAAGGCAACAAAATGGAGACATCGACGCTTTTCTAAAGGTTGCTATTACAAGGATTAAATTATGTTTTAATGGCATTTATGCACCAGTAAATCCCTGCTGTCCGATTAGTGCAGTGGTTACGCGCTCGCTTCTCACCAATGCAACCCGGGTTCGATCCTCGGTACTCCAGTTTCCTCCCACACAAATGACCACATTTACGAGAGTGATTTGTACAAATAAATAAAGTTTAAACTTAAAGAAATGTGCATGTCAACACAAATGTCACACAAACTCTTAATTTAGATTAACAAGGAATTTATTATAACTGGCCACAGTAGTTCCAAAACTTAAGTTTTTAAAATTCAATTTACAATTTCTACAGCAATGTTTGAAAAACAAATTCTGAACACTTAAATTTATGTAGCCCTCTAGATTGATATTAAGTACATCAAATTATACTTATTTTGTTTGAAAGTGTAGCAGCTGTTTGCTTAGTTTAGAGTTTATACAAATTTAATTTAGAGATTGCGAAATAAGTTCTTACAACTTATATTAATCACTCTCGAGACCTCATTCCTGATGGAATCCATCGCCACGAGGGAGAGAGAAGAGGCAACGTGGCATTTAAATGCCTTGCCTAAAGGGCACAATCGTAACGGCTCCAGTGGGGCTCAAACTCCGGGTCATTCGCACCTGAAGCGAACGCGCTACCACTGCATTATCACAACTTCCACTGTTCGCTAAGGCAGCTGTGAATGTTTTGATGAAGTGCACGTTAGTATTTAAATACCATTACATGTGATGTTACTGTGAATGTAATCCTGGAAGCTACTTACATTCCTCCAATGCTGACTGTACAGCACGTTTTCTCTGGGAATCCTTGGTTTGGTGGCTGAATGTAGTCCACCTCCACATTTATCTGTACACAATAATTCACAAGGTGATCAATATCTGACCAGACAGAAAGATCAATCATGGCAGACATGGCTTCGAGGTTATATATAACTTTAGTCCAATCTTAGTATCAAGCTATCCGATTGGCTGAGCCAAGTACAACCCTCAGTCTCATCCAATCAAATGAAATTAACTTGAGTTTGAGATCAGAACAAACATTAGTGACCACAATCCGTGTCGACAATATGCTCAGCAAAAGTATGACACTATTAGAAAATTAAAACAAAGTCTAATAGGCATATAAACAAGTATGTTGAGATTTGAGCAAGGTCAATCCTTGGGACGGACGTAAAACGTATTATAGCATGATGAATCTCCTAAAGATGCATTAAGCGGCATAGTCCAAATATAATCATGGACCACATAATAGTGAAATACAGCAAACAAAGCGTAGATTTCAGATGCGATGAATGTCTTTACATTATGCTGTCTTATTTGGTGAAATTGAGAATGTTAAACCATATCTATTTATAGTAACAAGTTGGGTCATCATGGATCTTACAAACTTTTGTTTGTGCTTGGGATGTGCACCTAACTGCCATAAATTTCAAGTGCAGGCCGTTGTCTGTGGTGCGGGCCGTTGTCTGTGGTGCGGGCCGTTGTCTGTGGTGCGGGCCGTTGTCTGTGGTGCGGGCCGTTGTCTGTGGTGCGGGCCGTTGGCAGTGGTGCGGGCCGTTGGCAGTGGTGCGGGCTGTTGTCTGTGGTGCGGGCCGTTGGCAGTGGTGCGGGCCGTTGTCTGTGGTGCGGGCCGTTGGCAGTGGTGCGGGCCGTTGGCAGTGGTGCGGGCCGTTGGCAGTGATGCGGGCCGTTGTCTGTGGTGCGGGCCGTTGTCTGTGGTTCGGGCCGTTGTCTGTGGTGCGGGCCGTTGTCTGTGGTGCGGGCCGTTGTCTGTGGTGCGGGCCGTTGGCAGTGGTGCGGGCCGTTGTCTGTGGTGCGGGCCGTTGGCAGTGGTGCGGGCCGTTGTCTGTGGTGCGGGCCGTTGGCAGTGGTGCGGGCCGTTGTCTGTGGTGCGGGCCGTTGGCAGTGGTGCGGGCCGTTGGCAGTGGTGCGGGCCGTTGGCAGTGGTGCAGGCCGTTGTCTGTGGTGTGGGCCGTTGTCTGTGGTGTGGGCCGTTGTCTGTGGTGCGGGCCGTTGTCTGTGGTGCGGGCCGTTGTCTGTGGTGCGGGCCGTTGTCTGTGGTGCGGGCCGTTGTCTGTGGTGCGGGCCGTTGTCTGTGGTGCGGGCCGTTGTCTGTGGTGCAGGCCGTTGTCTAATGTTGCTAAAACTTGTGGCCCAAACCATTTGTATTTTCATGCTATGTATCATTCTGACCATGTATTGTATATTTACATGAATGACATATGTAATATTGATTTGCAATAAAATATGGTTAAACAAGGCGCTAGCCGTGGGACTGCCACTGTCCCCTACCGGCTTTTATCACATGGCATCTGCATGACTTTACAGTAGTGTTATTGGGGCATATACATTTTACAAGTGGCCTAGTGTTAACTAGGGTATAACGAGCATAAATTGTGTCGAACTCGCTTTTGTGTGTGTATGGGTGTGTCCAATTATTTGGCACATGTACTTAGCACGATGAGTGAGTATGTTGCACACAAGAACAAGGTCTATAGTTTAAAAAATATCAAGGCCACACGTAAAGGAAAGGCAAGGCTGTGTGGGCTCAACATATTGGGGTAAAGTGCATGAAAAAGTAGAACAAAATTATGTATATACCATATTATGTGATCAACTTCAAAAGAACAGTCAATGCATGATGGTCTGAATAGCAGATTGGTGTGTTGGTAAGTTTACATGCATCTTCTGGATGGTTGGTAAACACAAGGTCCAGTACTGAACCAAGTTCATGGGTGGGTTCATGTACAAGTTGATGAAGTCCACACTGTTTACCAATATGCTCTATTTGTTGACGATGTGTGAGGCTCAAGTTGAAATCTCCCAAGATGATACAAGTATTCAGGGTATGTGTTACAAATTCCTGTAGGAGACGGTTGAAATCGCATATTACGGTCTTTGGTGATGAAGAGGGAGGAATGTACACACTCAAACTAGAACTTGACCTAGATTTATCAGAGATGATCATTCTGACCATGTCTCATAAAGATTAGGTAAACATTGTGACCTCTAGCGACTACATAAGGTTTTCCTATTCTTTGACCTAGTGACATAGTTTTTGACCCCGGATGACCCAATATCAAACTAGACCTAGATTTTGTAAAGATGATCATTGTAACCAAGTTTCATAAAGTTTAGGTTAAAATATTGTTTAAACTAAGTCTAGGTCAACATTTTGACCTCTAGTGTCTACACAAGGTTTTCCTATGATTTGACCTAGTGACCTAGTTTTTGACCACAGATGACCCAAATCGAACTTGACCTAGATTTTGTAGAGATGATCATTGTGATCAAGTTTCAAAACTGTTTGAACGCCATAGTGACCTTCAAAAAACGTTCGCCTCATGGTGGTGAACAATCGTGCTAGCTTATATCAAAATCGTGCAATAGATGACAAAGTTACGGTCCGGACAAACTAAATTGTCATACTTTTTGATGTTTGAACGCCACATGTGACTTTGACCTTTGAGATAGATATCAACAAATTTTTTGCACATGACACACCGTCTTAAAGTGGTGAACAATTATGCCACGTTATTTCAAAATCATACGATAGATGATAAAGTTACAGTCCGGACAAACTAAATTGTTTTTGATGTTTGGCCTCTAAGTGTGACCTTGACCTTTGAGATATCGACAAATTTTTCGCAGAACATATCGTCTCATGGTGGTGAACAATTGTGCCAAGTTATTTTAAAATTGGACAAAAAAATTGGTGACTGATTGACGGAGGGTGACCGGTAGGGGACTAATACATTTCACGGCCAAATTTCAAGCAGTTTGTACCAAACATTAACGTTAAAACTCATTTACATCTGCAGTCGCTGGGGATATCACAATAGCTTCTGTAATAGCCAGCTAAAACATGGATAGTAACAATTACGGAACCCAAGTCTTCCAAACTATTTTTGACGCTGAATATATATGAGAAAAGTTAAATTCAATTTTGTGTAGTAGTAGTTTATGAGATAGGAGGTTACATATAAGGTGTTATATCAATACCGAGAAATGTGTAAAACAGATCTAACTACCCTTCAAATAGTCATCTCATAAAGTCATATCCCTCATTGCAATGTATGCAAGTGTCCCGTTTTTTCCTCATTATTATAACATACAAGGATTATTAACTGACCCTAATAAAATTAACAGTCTTTCAGATGGGAAGTTAAATCGAGGTCTCCTGCCAGTGCTTTACACCGTGCACGTAAAAGAACCAGTGGAGACTCTGGAATGGGTCTCTGTCTGTATCATTACACTATCCTCCAAAAATGACTAATCTCTTCAGGAGGCGTCGCTCATATAGGCAACTGGTAGCGACAATAAATAAACGTAACACACACAAAGTATACTATGATTATTGAGGTTCAGTGTTGCACTTCATGAACTTCAAATAATGGCCATTTGAGCAAGTTTTACATTGGAATTGCTACTGTAGCTGGACATGTCTGTTGATGAATTCAGTGATTGGACAGGGTTATGTAGTGTTGTCACACAATAATTCAATTATGATTTGCATTAATGGAATTTTGGGACACATAATGCATTAAATTAGCATTAATAATGACAAAATATGTTACATTAAATGTTACTTGGCACTATTTAAACAATTAATACATTATCATTAATATTGATTAGCCAATGTGTGTGTAACACCTTTGTAACAACTACAACTGTATGACAATAATTGTGACAGTCAGTTTGAATGGGAATATGACTTGAAACTAATATTTAACTGCATATTATAGAAACTCGGGAATTGGGGCGGGTCTAAAATCATGTCATGGGGGCGGGTCTAAAATCAAGTCATGGGGGCGGATCTTAAATCACGTCATGGGGGCGGGTCCAAAATCACATTGTGGGGGGCGTGTCTATAATCACATCATGGAGGCGGGTCTAAAATCACATCAAAGTACACGTGTACTTACTCTCTTTCCAATGAGTTTCTTGCGGAGGAATTCTCTTGCCTCATACATGTATGGAATGTCATATAGTGGTCTAGTGACTCTCGTACCCGACTTGGGAGCGTCCGCTTCCACTTGTGGTCTACAATGCAAATAATAATGCAAGATTGATTGCTGGGCTGTTTGTTTTGGGGGATTTAAAGCCACACAAACGGGTTACGTTTTGTTTGTTTATGTTTTGGGTTTTTGAATTCGCACCATCAGCTTAGCTCTCCAGCTATTATTGGCGGAGGGTGACCGTGGGTGTCGGGTAGTATTTCAGGTGTGGACGTTCACCTAGGTAGAACCACTGACCTACCGCAAGCCAGTTGAATAGCTTCCTCACATGAAATAATTTGATAACCCTAGTTGGATTGGATACTCTCCCATCTTTACCTTCTATCATGCAGTACAGACTGTAGACATTGTTCCCAACTCTCCCATCTTTACCTTCTATCATGCAGTACAGACTGTAGATATTGCTCCTAACTCTCCCATCTTTACCTTCTATCATGCAGTACAGACTGTAGACATTGTTCCCAACTCTCCCATCTTTACCTTCTATCATGCAGTACAGACTGTAGACATTGTTCCCAACTCTCCCATCTTTACCTTCTATCATGCAGTACAGACTGTAGATATTGCTCCCAACTCTCCCATCTTTACCTTCTATCATGCAGTACAGACTGTAGATATTGCTCCCAACTCTCCCATCTTTACCTTCTATCATGCAGTACAGACTGGAGACATTGCTCCCAACTCTCCCATCTTTACCTTCTATCATGCAGTACAGACTGTAGATATTGCTCCCAACTCTCCCATCTTTACCTTCTATCATGCAGTACAGACTGTAGACATTGTTCCCAACTCTCCCATCTTTACCTTCTATCATGCAGTACAGACTGTAGATATTGCTCCTAACTCTCCCATCTTTACCTTCTATCATGCAGTACAGACTGTAGACATTGTTCCCAACTCTCCCATCTTTACCTTCTATCATGCAGTACAGACTGTAGATATTGCTCCCAACTCTCCCATCTTTACCTTCTATCATGCAGTACAGACTGTAGATATTGCTCCCAACTCTCCCATCTTTACCTTCTATCATGCAGTACAGACTGTAGACATTGCTCCCAACTCTCCCATCTGTACCTTCTATCATATATGATAGCATACTCACCTCGGTGGCTTGATACTGGCCAGGAAACATTTCTTGAAATTTCCATCAGCTATCTTGACAACCAAGGCATCACCGTTCACACACTCTACAACCTGCAAAAACATTACAAGTGTTCATTTTTCAGAGTAAACTCACCCTATTGAATGAACCTTCAACATAGAAAGCAGCTGTCAGAATATGGTCTAGCTTTAGTGGCGGGGTTACTTTACGACAAGAGGTTGTATTGAGATCGAGAGAAGCTTTAGGAGTAACCTTATGATTGAGTTTAGCTTTAGAATTGCGAGTATCCTTCAAACTTGGCGCAGTTATTGAACTTGGGTAGCTTTAGAGCTAAGGGAAGCTTGAAGATGACATGAAGGTTTATGGTTAGAGGAATATTTAGGATAGGGACTAGTTCTAACACAAACCCCATCATTAGGTCTGTGGTAATTCTTGGACCGAACGATAGTTTTAGGACGCTGAATAACTTTAGGATGCTGAAGAGCTTTAGGATGCTGAATAGCTTAAGGACACCGAATAGCTTTAGGATGCTGAATAGCTTTAGGATGCCGAATAGCTTTATGACACTGAATAGCTTTATGACACTGAATAGCTTTAGGATGCTGAATAGCTTTATGACACTGAATAGCTTTATGACACTGAATAGCTTTAGGACACTGAATAGCTTTAGGACACCAAATAGCTTTAGGATGCCAAATAGCTTTATGACACTGAATAGCTTTATGACACTGAATAGCTTTAGGATGCTGAATAGCCATACAATGCTGAATAGCTTTACTGAATAGTTTTATGACACTGAACAATTTTATGACACTGAATAGCTTTATGACACCAAATAGCTTTAGGATGCTGAATTGCTGGAAACAAAAGCGCTTTGACACGCTTTAGGATGCTAAATAGCTTTATGACACTGAACAGATTATGACACTGAATAGCTTTATGACACTGAACAGATTTATGACACTGAATAGCTTTATGACACTGAACAGATTTATGACACTGAATAGTTTTAGGATGCTGAATTGCTGGAAACAAATAGCCTTGACACCGAATAGCTTTAGGATGCCAAATAGCTTTATGACACCGAATAGCTTTAGGAGATTGAATAGCCTTATGTAGCTGAATAGCTGTAAGACACAGAGTGGCATTAGGACATAGAGTAGCGTTAAGACACAGAGTAGCATTAGGACACAGAGTAGCGTTAAGCATTAGGACACAGAGTAGCATTAGGACACAGAGTAGCATTAAGACACAGAGTAACGTTAGGACACAGAGTAGCGTTAGGACACAGAGTAGCGCTAGGACACATAGTAGCACTAGGACAGAGTAGTGTTAGGACACAGATTGACGTTAGGACACAGAGTGGCTTTAGGACACAGATTGACGTTAGGACACAGAGTGGCTTTAGGACACAGAGTAGCATTAGGACACAGAGTGACGTCAGGACACATAGTGGCTTTAGAACACAGAGTGGCTTTAGGACACAGAGTAGCGTTAGGACACACATAGTGGCTTTAGGACACAGAGTGACATTAGGACACAGATTGGCTTTAGGACACAGAGTGGCTTTAGGACACAGATTGACTTTAGGACACAGAGTGACTTTGGACAGATTGGCTTTAGGGCAGAGTGGCTTTAGGACACAAAGTGGCTTTAGGACAGATTGATGTTAGGACACAGAGTGGCTTTAGGACACAGAGTGGCTTTATGACACAGTGACTTAGGACAGATTGGCTTTAGGACAGAGTGGCTTTAGGACACAGAGTGGCTTATGACAGATTGACGCTAGGACACAGATTGGCTTTAGGACAGAGTGGCTTTAGGACAGAGTGGCTTTAGGACAGAGTGGCTTTAGGACACAGAGTGGCTTTAGGGCATAGAGTGACTTTTGGACTGTGTGCAAATAGCTAGCTGGATAGCTTGTTCATGTGAAAGAAGACAGCAACACGCCTGGTGGGAACAGAGCTTACAGTGGTGAGGGGCAACACATACAGTGATGGGATTAGAACCTATTGCGGAGAGGCAAGTCATTATGAAGTCATCGACACCAACAACTCGGGCAATATCACATATAAATGTAGGTGAAACGTTCATACCTTGCCTTGGAATGCTTTATCTTTAATATCAATGGCAGGTCCCGATGCTGTTGGTGAATAATCCTTCCAAATTCTAGCCTTACGTTCTTTGGCCGACCTGTAACACAAATACGTGGCAGATTTACAAACTACTGTCATACCATGTCTCCATTATCACGGAGATACATCCCTCTCTGCAAAACTCTCAATAGCATAATCTTCCCCAAACCATTATCAGTTTCTAAGAACAATTTTATTTTATTTTTTGTTTTGTTTCAGGCTCCCTTTCGGAGAACCCCATTTATTGTCCACGTCATATGTCGAGGAGCATCCCCTATTCACCTTACAATGTATATATACATTTACAATATTCATAATAGATATATGTACATTCATATGATTTACATACCGTATTTTCTCGACTATAAGACGCAGATTTTTGACTCAAAAATCAACTTCTAAGGGGATGCGTCTTATAAGCGAGGTATACAAAAAAAATTAGAAAAAAATCTGTCCATCACCTCCGAAAATCGAACCCGAAACGATAGACGCCATTTTAATGGTCATTTTTCCGACCGTCACTTCTGCAGTCGTCAACAGATTCCATTTTTGCGTCTGTGATGCACAATCATTAAGTTGCTGTTTGGATCGTTCAAAAACGACAACACCTCTTCAAATATGTGTAAAATATCAATAAATACTTTTAAATTGATACGTTGTGACATTTTTATTTATGTTTCAAGACCGTTTTATTTGTTGTGCCACCATTTTGAATATGTAATTGAATCGGCCTTATTCAATTCCGGTATACGGTACACCATAATTAGATTGACTACTCGTGCCCTGTGAATAATGTTCACATATAATATTTAAACTTAATATAGTTTATAGACTTTCGATTATTATCTATTGATTTATTATTATTTACTACCGGCTCCAGTTTATTGTTAACGACTCCGGTCGGCATCGACAGTCTGTCTAATCAGTAATTGAGTAGAACAATTAGCCCCTTGACCTATTCAAAGCTACAAAACTGAGAAGTTTCCAATACAGTCGGCCTAAAGATATTTAATTGGTGTTTTATTTTATACATAACCATATGTACCTGTAATTGGCGACTTTAGAAGATGAATAGAACAATAAGAATTGAAATGCAAACAGACAGGCAGGCTGTGATAGACTAATTATCGCCAGTAACCGTACCCGAGATAATTTAGATTGACAGCCAAGACAACTGAGGCATTCATGTATGGTTAAAATTGATTGGTGTATGTATTAAGCGTGTTATATGGGGGCTGATCTTTATTTGATTGACACTTGATCGGGATAATTGAGTAATTAGTTGCAATAAAACAATAAAATATGCTTCAAACGGCCTATTGTATTTATAATATTACGCTATCAAATTGCTTTAAACATTACAACTGTCTTAAAATCATACTGGTTGTGTACCGTAATCATACTGCTTGTGTACCGTAATCATACTGCTTGTGTACCGTAATCATGAAACGAAAGAGAAGTTCATACGATGTGACTTTTAAACTGAAGGTTGTAGAATTTGCAAAGGCCAACTCAAATCGCGCCGCCGAGAGAGAATATGGAGTATCGGAGAAAATGGTTCGACACTGGCGCTTGAAAGAGAGCAAAATGTTGAATGTAACGTCAAATAAGGTTAAAAAGATGAGGACTGTGTTATCGCCATACGACAGTATCGAATCGGTATTAAGGGACTGGGTTCTTGATATAAGAAAAAATGGATATATAGTTACACGGGCAACGATTCGGATAAGAGCCCTTCAGTTAGGAAAGGAACAGGGCTACACAAAGTTTAAAGCATCAAACGGGTGGTGTACACGCTTCATGAACCGCCATGATCTAGTTACGCGTGCAAGAACTCACATCGCGCAGAAACTCCCTAAGGATGTGGACGACAAAGTTATGTCGTTTCAGAAATTTGTCATTGATCTTAGAAAGGGACACGAGTTCGAGTTAGGTGCCATAGGCAACATGGATGAAACCCCTATGTTTTATGACATGCCATCAAATAGGACTGTTGACATTAAGGGTGCAAAGACTGTTTCTGTGAAAACGACGGGGAACGAGAAATCTCATTTTACGGTCATTCTTGCCTGTATGGCAAATGGAGATAAGTTGAAACCAGCCATAGTGTTAAAGCGAAAGACTCTGCCCAAGGAAAAACTACCGTCTAAACTGCTTATATACGCACAGGAGAAAGGCTGGGTAGATGAGCGTGTGCTACTAGAGTGGCTTAACGATGTGTGGTTTAAGCGACCAGGTGCCATGCTGAACAGGAAGTCCATGTTAGTGTGGGATATGTTCCGCGCTCATCTAGTGGATAACGTTAAAAAAAAGCTAAAGAAACGACGTACTTACCAAGTTGTGATCCCGGGAGGCTGTACGTCAATTTTACAGCCTCTTGACGTGTCATTGAACAAACCATTCAAAATGAACATGCGCACAAGATGGAACGAGTGGATGGTCAACGGTGATAAGGCGTTAACTAAAGCTGGAAATCTTAAGCGTCCAGAACTGGCGATGGTTTGCCAGTGGGTGATTGATTCATGGGAGGAAATTCCTCGAGAAATGGTAATGAAATCATTCTTGAAATGTAGTATATCGAACTCGATGGACGGAACCGATGATGATGAATTATTTGGTGACTTAGTGTCACGACGTTGTGATGGTACTAGTTCGGAAAGTGTTTCTGTCCAGGACAGTGATTGTGATGATGATGTTGATGATCAGTGGGTATATGATGACGCCATCACCGAGGACCAGTTTCAAGAGTTGTTTGGAGATAGCGACGATGAAGGTTTCGACGGTTTCTGAGTGATCTGATATTGTGAGATGTACTGTAAATATTGGAAATAAGTGGAAACAATAAATTAAAAGTATAATGTACGGTATAATTATGTACACATATATTATAAGATAGATAATATTATGTATATAATTATGTACACATATATTATAAGATAGATAATATTATGTATATAATTATGTACACATATATTATAAGATAGATAATATTATGTATATAATTATGTACACATATATTATAAGATAGATAATATTATGTATATAATTATGTACACATATATTATAAGATAGATAATATTATGTATATAATTATGTACACATATATTATAAGATAGATAATATTATGTATATAATTATGTACACATATATTATAAGATAGATAATATTATGTATATAATTATGTACACATATATTATAAGATAGATAATATTATGTATATAATTATGTACACATATATTATAAGATAGATAATATTATGTATATAATTATGTACACATATATTATAAGATAGATAATATTATGTATATAATTATGTACACATATATTATAAGATAGATAATATTATGTATATAATTATGTACACATATATTATAAGATAGATAATATTATGTATATAATTATGTACACATATATTATAAGATAGATAATATTATGTATATAATTATGATGTAGAATGTCAAATATTGAATAGAAACAATCAAGTTGATGAAATAAAATTATAGCTCGTATAATTAAAGATAATTGAAAAGTTTGCACTGTTTTGTTTATTTACAGAAACAATGATCAATGTTTCTAATACCTGTGTTTATCGACACCAAGATTGTCCCACATCCGTGTAATAGCCAAATGTATCGTGAATGTTAAACTACATTATCGAGTCATTACAAGCAAGTACGGTAGAAACTTTTACCGAAGGTCTGTCTATAAACATGTTGTGTACTGGTACTTGGTTTCGGGTGAATAAGACGGCGATGCATAAATGTACTAAGCAATGTTATTTTAAATGGTTGGTATCGTAGTTATACATCACGGTAACATTCTGGTTTTACTCCCCATAACAGTTTTAATTGTCATATTTACCTGTGACATATAGCATGCGTAAATAATCTCTATTACGCACGCAAAATCAGTGTCATGGTCGGAATAAAATCCTGCAGCTTGTGTATTCTGGCAAGTGTCAAACTGGCTTTGATGACTGTTGCTCCCGACGATAAAGAACGATTATTATAATTTTAATGATCCAAATTTCAGTGTGATAAAAAGTTACGCTGATCTATATTGATTTTGTTTGACGCAAACATTCTGAGCAATTACGAGGCCCACTTGTTTTGGTTATTAATTTACTAAAAAAAATTTTTTTAATTGTTTGGTTCTTCAAAATAGGTACTTTTCTAGTTTTTGACAGCTTCCTGACCGAAAATTTGACTCCACCATTTTGACCACCGGAATAGGGGGTGCGTCTTATAGGCGAGGGCGACTTATAGTCGAGAAATTACGGTAGGTTTTTTTTGCACAACCAAAAAAAAAAGAACATAAAAGAAATATTTGACAGACACAACAAAAACACATACAACAGAAAAATTTTTTACCCCCACCATATCATACAGCATCTTTATATCAATATGACAAAGGGGGCTCAATAACAACAAAATATTGGCCGTCCGATTAGCGCAGTGGTTAGCATGCTCGCTTCTCACCACTGCAAACCCGGGTTCGATCCTCGGACATGGAGGTATGTGAGATGGTAGGGTGGTCGCCAGATCGGACAGGTGGGTTTTCTCTGTGTACTCCGGTTTCCTCCCACACAAATAACGACAAATACGCTTTCATCCGCGCCAACAAGAGTGATTAATATAAGTTGTTAGACCTTGCTTCGCAATCGTTGAGGCAATGTGAAATCTAAGTGCCTTGCTTGCCTAAAGCACAATCATAACGGCTACATTGTGATGATTAGTGTTACTGAATTGGGGCCATTCGCTGCCAAATGTTCCTAATGCATTGTATGAAGCCACACAAAGGTGTGCACAGTTCTCTCAGTCTACCAACCAATACATCATGAATGGTTTAAACTACTCATATGTTCTGTCTGTGATGTAATACTGTGCGGTCTGCTAATGGAGAGTCTACTAGTATAATAATTTAATAATTATAGAGACACGTCATACTTTTCGGCAGCTCTAAGGTTCTCGGCTCCCTGGGACACAACCCCCATACTCCAGTCTACACACCGTGCAAATCCTTCCTTCAGCAGCAACTCGGCGATATTACCATTCTGAAAGTACATTGTTACATGTTGTACATCAACAACACATCGAGTTCACATCTACAGTCAAACATGTCAGGACTGTTCCCTGAAGATACATTGTACATCCACAACAACACATTGAGTTCACATCTACAGTCAAACATGTCAGGACTGTTCCCTGAAGGTACATCCACAACAACACATCGAGTTCACATCTACAGTCAAACATGTCAGGACTGTTCCCTGAAGGTACATTGTACATCCACAACAAAACATCGAGTTCACATCTACAGTCAAACATGTCAGGACTGTTCCCTGAAGGTACATCCACAACAACACATTGAGTTCACATCTACAGTCAAACATGTCAGGACTGTTCCCTGAAGGTACATTGTACATCCACAACAAAACATCGAGTTCACATCTAGTCAAACCTGTCAGGACTGTTCCCTGAAGGTACATTGTACATCCACAACAACACATCGAGTTCACATCTACAGTCAAACATGTCAGGACTGTTCCCTGAAGGTACATTGTACATCTACAACAAAACATCGAGTTCACATCTACAGTCAAACTTGTCAGGACTGTTCCCTGAAGGTACATCCACAACAACACATCGAGTTCACATCTACAGTCAAACATGTCAGGACTGTTCCCTGAAGGTACATTGTACATCCACAACAACACATCGAGTTCACATCTACAGTCAAACATGTCAGGACTGTTCCCTGAAGGTACATTGTACATCTACAACAAAACATCGAGTTCACATCTACAGTCAAACTTGTCAGGACTGTTCCCTGAAGGTACATCCACAACAACACATCGAGTTCACATCTACAGTCAAACATGTCAGGACTGTTCCCTGAAGGTACATTGTACATCCACAACAACACATCGAGTTCACATCTACAGTCAAACATGTCAGGACTGTTCCCTGAAGGTACATCTACAACAAAACATCGAGTTCACATCTACAGTCAAACTTGTCAGGACTGTTCCCTGAAGGTACATTGTACATCCACAACAACACATCGAGTTCACATCTACAGTCAAACATGTCAGGACTGTTCCCTGAAGACGTACATCCACAACAACACATCGAGTTCACATCTACAGTCAAACATGTCAGGACTGTTCCCTGAAGGTACATCCACAACAAAACATCGAGTTCACATCTACAGTCAAACATGTCAGGACTGTTCCCTGAAGGTACATTGTACATCTACAACAAAACATCGAGTTCACATCTACAGTCAAACTTGTCAGGACTGTTCCCTGAAGGTACATCCACAACAACACATCGAGTTCACATCTACAGTCAAACATGTCAGGACTGTTCCCTGAAGGTACATTGTACATCCACAACAACACATCAAGTTCACATCTACAGTCAAACATGTCAGGACTGTTCCCTGAAGGTACATCCACAACAAAACATCGAGTTCACATCTACAGTCAAACATGTCAGGACTGTTCCCTGAAGGTACATCCACAACAACACATCGAGTTCACATCTACAGTCAAACATGTCAGGACTGTTCCCTGAAGGTACATCCACAACAAAACATCGAGTTCACATCTACAGTCAAACTTGTCAGGACTGTTCCCTGAAGGTACATTGTACATCTACAACAAAACATCGAGTTCACATCTACAGTCAAACATGTCAGGACTGTTCCCTGAAGGTACATCCACAACAAAACATCGAGTTCACATCTACAGTCAAACTTGTCAGGACTGTTCCCTGAAGGTACATCCACAACAACACATCGAGTTCACATCTACAGTCAAACATGTCAGGACTGTTCCCTGAAGGTACATCCACAACAACACATCGAGTTCACATCTACAGTCAAACATGTCAGGACTGTTCCCTGAAGGTACATTGTACATCCACAACAACACATCGAGTTCACATCTACAGTCAAACATGTCAGGACTGTTCCCTGAAGGTACATCTACAACAACACATCGAGTTCACATCTACAGTCAAACTTGTCAGGACTGTTCCCTGAAGGTACATTGTACATCCACAACAACACATCGAGTTCACATCTACAGTCAAACATGTCAGGACTGTTCCCTGAAGGTACATTGTACATCCACAACAACACATTGAGTTCACATCTAGTCAAACCTGTCAGGACTGTTCCCTGAAGGTACATTGTACATCCACAACAACACATTGAGTTCACATCTACAGTCAAACATGTCAGGACTGTTCCCTGAAGGTACATCCACAACAACACATCGAGTTCACATCTACAGTCAAACTTGTCAGGACTGTTCCCTGAAGGTACATTGTACATCCACAACAACACATTGAGTTCACATCTAGTCAAACTTGTCAGGACTGTTCCCTGAAGGTACATCCACAACAACACATCAAGTTCACATCTACAGTCAAACATGTCAGGACTGTTTTCCTTATACATGTAAACATTGACACTGGTTACACCACTGTCTAAGATGCATGGATAGTGCAGTTCCAAAATATGTTATTTCTGCATGTTACAAACCAAGCCTGCATGTGGAGGATGGTGTTACAATGTATTATCTTAGTGTAATGGAGATATATAATAATGAGGTTTTGTTAGTTGAGGTGGCTCCAGGACACAATTTAGCATCATCCCCCAGTGCCCCAAACACTTAAAATGATCTACAACAAGAATATATCAGCTATGTCTATCTGAATATAATGAGTTTATATTCGCCATGGTTACAAGCATTTATTTATTTATACAAATTTATCTTAGCTCGATTGCGAAACAAGTTATTTCAACTTTTATAAATCACTCTCGAGACCTCATTCCTGATGGAATCCATCGCCACGAAGGAGAGAGAAGAGGCAATGTGGAATTTAAATGCCTTGCCTAAGGGCACAATCGTAACAGCTCCAGTGGGACTCGAACTCCGGATCTTTCGCACTTGAAGCGAATGCGCATCCACTGCGCTATCATGACTTCCACAAGCAACTGGGTGTGTGTGCTTCTAATTAGCTTCTGGATATATATTAATATTATTAAGATTATATACTGATGACTATGACATTATAGTAGACTATATGGGCTGCTGTGTAACTCGAGGCATGTTCAGATCACATATCTCCAACGTTCATGGTATCTGTCTCATAGAATGTCGGAGGCAAACATATTAATCACCAGTAGTCTAAACTCTTTACAAATTATGTTAATTATTAATGGCTACAATTCAATTACTGGAAACGAAATAATTTGACACCCCCAGTAGGATTCAAACCAGCAGCGCTGAGGAGCAAGTGATTTGAAGTCAATGACTGTAACCATTCAGCCACAGAGGCCCCTAAATCATATATGAAAGTTTAGATATTGACTTGAAGCAAGAGCTGAACACCGTCACATACAGGATGTAGGACTGTTCCAAGGATGTTCTGATTAGACACTCCCTCCATGATGATCTGCACTTCTCTCTGCAGCAGACGACTGTCCGTGAAATATTTGGCCTCCTCTGCAAATAGTTCCACTAATGGCTGACCAGCATCATCAGTTTTAAACATTGGTGCCTTAAGAAAACAAAACAACTTCATGAGACCAGATACACCACTAACATGGGGTGTATAAAATAAAGGCAATTTACGAAAAGGGAGTCATCAGCAGGTCTTAGCCAGAATCACAAAGTTAGAATTTGGATTAATAAACATGTCCCATAAATAGGGTTGATTAAAATTTATTCATCAAATATACAGTATTTATATGTATGACATTCTGTTATAATCTACTGATAAATATAACATCTCAATTATTCTCAATCCAGGTTAGGTGATTTTTGCTGAGTGTTTCAAAATTACATAAAAAGTTAGATATTGTAGGCCTGTTGTAAATAAAGCCAGCCTGGTACCTTGATTCCTGACAGCATGATGGTAACATAGTGGAAGTCTGGTAACAAGAAGGCTCGGACTGTACATCCATCCCGTACATGCTCAATCACAGCTGTCAAAGAAATAGTTAAACACTATATATAGCTCTCATTAAATAAAACCTACTGTATATTCAAACTTGTCCCTTCAAAATCCTCTCTCTTAAAACCTACTGTTTATTCAAACTTGCCATTTCAAAATCCTCTCTTAAAACCTACTGTATATTCAAACTTGTCCCTTCAAATCCACTCTCTTAAAATATACTGTATATTAAAAATGTTCCCTTCAAAATCCCCTCTCTTAAAACCTACTGTATTTTCAAACTTGTCCATTCAAAATCCCCTCCCTTAAAACCTACTGTATATTCAAACTTGTCCCTTCATATCCACTCTCTTAAAATGTACTGTATATTAAAATATTCTCCTTCAAAATCCTCTCTCTTAAAACCTACTGAATATTCAAACTTGTCCCTTCAAATCCACTCTCTTAAAACCTACTGTATATTAAAATTTTCCCCTTTAAAATCCCCTCTCTTAAACCCTAACTGTATATTCAATCTTGTCCCTTCAAATCCACTCTCTTAAATTATACTGTATATTCAAATTTCCCCTTTCAAAATCCACACTCTTAAAAACCTACTACAGTGGAACCTCCACTAACGGTCACCTCCGGTAAACGGTCACTTTTATTCCCCCCGAGCGATTTTCCTATATATTACACCTCTGTTGAGCGGTCACCTCTCATCTCCGGCCAGCGGCCACCAAAGTGACCGTTTTGGGACAAAATTTCCTACCTTAAACGGTCAAAATCCACCAAGAATCGGCAAAATATTTACAGAGATGCGGTCGCGAAAATATGTAACATTCAAATCAGATGTAGACATTGAAAGATTGAATTTACGGAGTGGAAAAAAAGAAATATTTTATTAATAATTATCATTTTTTAATAGTTATATTACAGCTATCAAATGATATTTTGGCCTTAAAAACAATATTGATTAGTTTTTCACATGTGTTTACAAAAGTCTCCAATCATACGTGATTATCCACCATTATGCGGGAAATTGATGAGTCATCCTGGTTTTCCATTCTATTTTTGAAGAGAGTAAAATACAAAGTCGGGAACCACACAATAGGTTGTTAAATCATAAACAAACTTGGAGTGATCACACAAGGCGCTGAAAACCATTGTTTTGATCGGATTACTGGGATATCAAAGGCCGATTATTCGATCGCATTGTTTGATGAAAGTTAATCTCCTAAGGTAAGCATTAGCAACCGGAATGCGTGTTAAGAGCTCCACAAAGCAAACTAAAATTAGTGATTTTTTTGAAAATAACAAATGTATGTATGTACATATGTTTAATTTGAAAAATAAATAAAATGTTAATAAAAATAAAAGTTTAAATTTCAGATTCTGTTGTCTCATTTCTTGTTGTTATCATACTATAAGGCAATCCCATTGACAGATTATTGTTATCACAACTTTTCCAGGCATGCTTGCTTTGAAAATAATTTCTAGTTGTCCAGCAGTCTCCCTCCGTTAAGCAGCCAATTTGTGCCCTTCCCAAGAGTGGCTGCTTAAGAGAGGTTCCACTGTATATATTTAACTTGCACTTCAAAATCCTCTCTCTTAAAAATAATTATATTCAAACTGGCTCCATCAAGATATGTAATACCTAAGGGAATAGAAGAATGACCTTTGATTCCTCACTTACAGTGTCTTTAGGCAGCAAGCAGACATACCTATATAAACTCAAAACACAGGCACTGAACTGTGAGTCCATTTATTAGAAAATTTCACGAACAAAGATATATTATGTTTACAAACCATCAACTGGTTGTTGGTGGTATGAATCCACAAATTGTCTTCCATTTTCTATGGTCCATTTGATGTTTCTAGTATATTTCTCCGAGTTGGTGACCACTTCCTCATTCCATTTACCCTTCCCTGCAGCCTTTGCTGCTTCCTCTAGAGTGAACAGGCGCTGGGCATTCTCACTGAAAATATAATGTCATGTAAATGGTAATACATGTAGATGAGTGCATTCTGATTAATATCTGAACAGGAGCATAGCTCGGGAGGGGAGAGCTAACAAATGACAGGGCTACTAAACAAAATATAATATACTTGATAAAAGTCAGTTTCAAGCCCTACTTTACAGTTATTTTAGCTGTTAGGACAGATGAAACTATATTGTGGTATATGTTATATTTATATATGTTATATTTCGGGTTTTGCACCTGCATCAGCACCATTTCGGGCTATATCGCCGGCGGGCAGTTTACCTAACAACACCTTTCCTGAGCAGGCTCCAGCGGTTAACCAGTACTTGGGTGCACCAACCTCCGTAAGAAACTGCCAACTTTTTCATATAAATGAGACACGACCTGAGCGTGGCTCGAACCCGTGACCATCAGTGATGATAGATTACAGTGGTACACAAGTCAGCGACCTTAACCACTCGACCACAGAGGCGGAGACTATATTGTGTGAATAGCAAGTCATCCCTAGCTGCATGTAGACTCTGGACAGATGGAACTATATTGTGTGAATAGCAAGTCATCCCTAGCTGCATGCATTCAGGACAGATGAAACTATATTGTGTGAATAGCAAGTCATCCCTAGCTGCATGTAGAGTCTGGACAGATGGAACTATATTGTGTGAATTGCAGTTTATCCCTAGCTACATATGCATTCAGGACAGATGAAACTATATTGTGTGAATTGCACATCATCCCTAGCTGCATGCAGAGTCTGGACAGATGAAACTATATTGTGTGAATAGCACGTCATCCTAGCTGCATGCAGAGTCTGGACAGATGAAACTATATTGTGTGAATAGCACGTCATCCTAGCTGCATGCATTCAGGACAGATGAAACTATATTGTGTGAATAGCACGTCATCCTAGCTGCATGCATTCAGGACAGATGAAACTATATTGTGTGAATAGCACGTCATCCTAGCTGCATGCAGAGTCTGGACAGATGAAACTATATTGTGTGAATAGCACGTCATCCTAGCTGCATGCATTCAGGACAGATGAAACTATATTGTGTGAATAGCACATCATCCCTAGCTGCATGCAGAGTCTGGACAGATGAAACCATATTGTGTGAATAGCACGTCATCCCTAGCTGCATGCAGAGTCTGGACAGATGAAACTATATTGTGTGAATTGCACGTCATCCCTAGCTTCATGCATTCAGGACAGATGAAACTATATTGTGTGAATAGCACGTCATCCCTAGCTGCATGCAGAGTCTGGACAGATGAAACTATATTGTGTGAATTGCACGTCATCCCTAGCTGCATGCATTCAGGACAGATGAAACTATATTGTGTGAATAGCACGTCATCCCTAGCTGCATGCAGAGTCTGGACAGATGAAACTATATTGTGTGAATTGCACGTCATCCCTAGCTGCATGCAGAGTCTGGACAGATGAAACCATATTGTGTGAATAGCAAGTCATCCCTAGCTACATGCAGAGTCTGGACAGATGAAACTATATTGTGTGAATAGCAGTCATCCTAGCTGCATGCAGAGTCTGGACAGATGGAACTATATTGTGTGAATAGCATGTCATCCCTAGCTGCATGCAGAGTCTGGACAGATGAAACTATATTGTGTGAATTGCAAGTCATCCTAGCTGCATGCAGAGTCTGGACAGATGAAACTATATTGTGTGAATAGCAAGTCATCCCTAGCTGCATGCAGAGTCTGGACAGATGAAACTATATTGTGTGAATTGCACGTCATCCCTAGCTGCATGCATTCAGGACAGATGAAACTATATTGTGTGAATAGCACGTCATCCCTAGCTGCATGCAGAGTCTGGACAGATGAAACTATATTGTGTGAATTGCACGTCATCCCTAGCTGCATGTAGAGTCTGGACAGATGAAACTATATTGTGTGAATAGCAAGTTATCCCTAGCTACATGCAGAGTCTGGACAGATGAAACTATATTGTGTGAATTGCACGTCATCCCTAGCTGCATGCAGTGTCTGGACAGATGGAACCATATTGTGTGAATAGCATGTCATCCCTAGCTACATGCAGAGTCTGGACAGATGAAACTATATTGTGTGAATAGCATGTCATCCTAGCTGTATGCAGAGTCTGGACAGATGGAACTATATTGTGTGAATAGCAAGTCACCCCTAGCTGCATGCAGAGTCTGGACAGATGAAACTATATTGTATGAATAGCACGTCATCCCTAGCTGCATGCATTCAGGACAGATGGAACTATATTGTGTGAGTAGCAAGTCATCCCTAGCTGCATGCATTCAGGACAGATGAAACTATATTGTGTGAATAGCAAGTCATCCCTAGCTGCATGCAGAGTCTGGACAGATGAAACTATATTGTGTGAATTGTACGTCATCCCTAGCTGCATGCAGAGTCTGGACAGATGGAACTATATTGTGTGAATTGCACGTCATCCCTAGCTGCATGCAGAGTCTGGACAGATGGAACTATATTGTGTGAATAGCAAGTCATCCTAGCTGCATGCATTCAGGACAGATGAAACTATATTGTGTGAATAGCAAGTCATCCCTAGCTGCATGCATTCAGGACAGATGAAACTAAATCATGCCACTTACTCTTCAGCTCGGAGTCCACTTCTCCTTAGATCAACGAGACCCTCTGCCACGAGTAGCTCTGTTATGTTTTCTTTTGTCTCCCCAGAGGCATCTGAAGTTAGTGAGACTATAACTGTATTTTCATTAGAAAACAACTATTATTATCATGCTATTCTATTCATGATTCTTGGTCCCCATCCTCTGTACTTAGCTATGCTATAATATCCTTTATCCCTATAGCATTAGTATATCACATTCCTGTGTCTCTATAGCATTAGTATGTCTATTATAGCACACTATTTCCTTCAGGCTTCTGTCATTTATAGTGCAATTGGGCTAACCCTAATTGGATCTACCTGCTTGCGATTATGCAAATAAGCAGAGTCCTACAGTACACTGCCAAATGTGATATTTCATGCTAGATGTCAATAAATCCAGTAGAAATATCATGACTAAAGTTGGGAGGGACCTGCATATATGTAAATGCCTTATAGTCTATTGCGGAGACAAACTAGAGGGTGGTGTGGTGGAATACCCTCAATCTCAACAATCCTGCATACAATGAACAGTCTATATTTAGCATTCAGTCTCTCTTCTAGTTATCTGCATTTATTACCCCACCCACCTACATGTATATAAATTGTAATTCTTTAGCTGCGACTTGTTCCTCAATTTTTATATTCGGCCACTTGAAAATGAAACAGTTTCACGTGCACGCAATAGTACTATAATATTTTCACCCTACTATTAACTGATCATGTGACTTGCTTTGCCTCGGATCGAATCACATGATAAATCGAGCATATGAAAATGCAATAGAGCACGTGAATCGTCATTTCCGTTTCATGGAACGCAGACAAATGTAACCATTGGTATTGCAGAGAACTGTAAAATGCCAACAAAAAGGAGAACATTTTGCCAGTTAGTGTTGCAGAATTAAAGTGTTTAGAACTTTGTTGTGTAATAAAACAGTTATTTCATTGCCATTAGGAAAACGGTCAAAACTATTGCCACGACATGTTATGGATGACCCAATGAACTATTAGTTGTATAAATCATAACTTCGGGAAAAAACACATGTAGTTTGAGTATACAAGTATACATTTACTAGTCATAGCATACATGTATACATTTACTAGGTCAAATATACATGTCTACATTTACTAGGTTGAGTATACATGTATACATTTACTAGTTTATTATTTGTAGCTTCAGGCTTCAATACTACCTTTTGGTAAGAAAACACATCCATATTCCCTGGTTGCAGCTGGAGTTTTGTATTCTATGGTAAACAGGACTTCTTTACCGACAAGACGCTTCCGTACAAACTCACGGGCCTGCCAGGCACAAGGCTGAAAACAACATGCATAATTTAAATGACATATACATATATAGGCATAAAAAAATGGTTTGGTTCGGGTAACCCGACTCTACCTATAAAACCATGCAGACCCTAGCGTTTTAGAGACCGATCCGAAAAAGAAAAAAAACGTTAAATTCTTTTTTTGTCCTTTTTGGGTTTTACTGTACTTTTCACTACTTTTCGCTCAGTATCACGTAGACGATCATAAAGACGCTATGTCTATGAACGTCCTGTACGTCAAGCATCTTGTAACACTGAACGACAAAATAAAAACGTCGGTTATAAATATTTGGAAAACGCATTGCAGTCAACATAACACACACCCCAGAAAGATGTGTTTTTAAACTTTTATCACCAACAACAACATTCGCACAAATCAAAAAAGAATATCAGTGTACACCAGATGGATTGTCAGAGGTGTCGATGGCAAAACCGCCCACGGAGGACCAACTTGAACGACCAAAAAAATAATCCGACCTACCAGTACCCTACATAGCAATTTCGGGCATGTTACCCGAACCAATCCATTTTTAGGCCTTATAAAAAAAATGTAAAAGGCATGATAGCGTAGTAAGGCTTACTGGGTATACATTAGCTTAATCAACCTTTCCCAATTAGTTCTGGGAATGTTGCTAAAAGTGTAAAATGAAAGGCATGAAGAGACTTTAAATTTAATGCTACTTGTGTAAATTCTGGGTTGACAACCATATCTATAAAGAACCAATCAGGACTCGAGCTAGACCCAAGCTTTTGGGAGAAGTCACTTCGCCCTAAATCTTCTGGAGACGATTAAAGGAGAAGTGGAGGAGACTTCGACCCCCCCGACTGCAAATAGTGAAACCGTATTTAGTTGATGTTTGCAAGATATAGGAACTATTGTATGTAGAAAAGCTTTTATTAATGTAATGTAGCATTTGGTGTATGTACTGTTGATCCCAAACAGAACCAGTGTACGTCAACCCAACATTTGCAGTAATACATTATTTGTTTCATCCTTCATTTTTAGAATTATGAAATTACAATAGCCAAAATTAATTTGACCAGTATGAATGCCTTTTGAAAGGAAAAATATGTTGTATATACAATAGTTCCAGTTTAATGCCAAATTATTAAACAAAAACAAACTTGAGGATATCCCTCAGAGAAATGCAAACCCCTGCAATAAACAACGGCTAGAGCTGGTCTATTTTATCGATGCTAAATTTTGCTTCACCAACAAAGCACATATATTAGTTCGTAGCATTATATTGGGTCATGTTAGAATGCAAATAGTATTGCATGTTTGGTTAATTCCTACGCACCAAGTTGCAAGACTAGATTATATGTCAAAGCCATAAAATCAAACTCAAAGCAGCCACTTTTTATCGCACCCTAACCTGACATACATGTAAGTGTTAATTCACAATCATATAGGGCTGGTATCTTAACTCTTTGCACGATAGTGGCAGATAAACTCACTTTTGCAAACAACATAGAGCCCGATCAGGCAATATGCTGTTTGGATAGTGGAACTAAAACACTTGGCTGAATAGTAAACACAATAGATCCTGATTAGGCGCGTCTGATCTGGACCTTGGTGTTTGCGAATGTGATTTTATTTACTCAGCAGACAAAGGGTTAAGGTCACTTACTAAAGTATTGTTGATCAGAAAACAAGGCATATCAATACCATTATACCTCATCTTTGGTTTCTGTCGATCCCTCGATATTTGGGTTGGCTCTACGGGCCAGTCTTGGTGCAGTTACATTAGAGAAGCATAGGGTTCGCTCAGGCGGGGGTCCACCACGAGGTTGTCCGCGGATAACTACTGCATCCCCAGATAGAACCTGAAAGAGAAAATATAGTTGGTTTACATCTTGCATGTACTATGCCTACATGTAGATTCCCCAAGGTACATGTATAAGATACCCGATATTTTAACAGTAATGTAAAGACCGCCTCCGTGGTCGAGTAGTTACAGTCGCTGACTTGTATACCACTGTAACCTATCATCACTGATTAGAGCCCCGCTCAGACCGAAATTATTTATTTGAATGCGATCATTTTGAAAACGAAAGAAAAACATTTATCAAACCTTACTATACAGAAGACCAAATATGTATAAATGTGAGCAGCTAATGAATACGAATAATAAAGTTGAATTTATATAACACTAATGTATACGTAGAAGATAAAGAAAACCTGTCTATAATATATGTGTAAAGATAAAATAAATAAATAAACTTTCATTTTTCTCAGATAATACGCAGAATGTGGCAATGTAAATTTTACTTATATCGTTATGATATAGAACAAATATATTATATGACAGAATGGTACACACATTATAATGTAGCGTAAAATGTTGACGCTCCGGCATGTTTATCTAACATTTGCAGTGGAGATATACTATTTTACACTGAACCATAGTCATGCAAAGGTATATCATTGTTATATATGTATAATTATGTTAGTAATATTATGAGCCTCATGTATTGTATTGATTGTAATACCTCATTTATTCATGTATGTCACGAAATGAGAGAAAAAGATATTTGACTTGACTTGGTTATGTGTTTTACGTTTATTTATCGTCGCTACCGGTTGCCCATATGAGAGACGCCTCCTGAAGAGATTAGTCATTTTAGATTTTTGGAGGATAGTGCAATGATACAGACAGAGACCCATTTCAGAGTCTCCTCTGGTTATTTTATGTGCACGGTGTACAGCACGGACACGAGCCCTCGGTTTAAAGTCCCATCAGAAAGACTGTTTATTTTATTAGGGTCAGACGGGGTATGGAACCTGCGATCTCTGGATTACCAGTCCAGCGTGTTACCACTGGACTACAGAGCCGTCTGTACTTGACTTGGTAGCATAATTGTTACTCGTTTATAAGTGCCGTGTTCGAGAACAAATCAATGATATTTGTTACTCATTTATAAGTGCCGTGCTCGAGAACAAATCAATGATATTTGAGTAAAGAAGTAGCTCAAACCTCCTCCCAAATTACAATAAATTGTGCACAGTATGATATATTTACCACAATCACCAAGTACGTGCACAGTATGATATATTTACCACAATCACCAAGTATGTGCACAGTATGATATATTTACCACAATCACCAAGTACGTGCACAGTATGATATATTTACCACAATCACCAAGTACGTGCACAGTATGATATATTTACCACAATCACCAAGTACGTGCACAGTATGATATATTTACCACAATCACCAAGTACGTGCACAGTATGATATATTTACCACAATCACCAAGTACGTGCACAGTATGATATATTTACCACAATCACCAAGTACGTGCACAGTATGATATATTTACCACAATCACCAAGTATGTGCACAGTACGATATATTTACCACAATCACCAAGTACGTGCACAGTATGATATATTTACCACAATCACCAAGTATGTGCACAGTACGATATATTTACCACAATCACCCAAGTACGTGCACAGTATGATATATTTACCACAATCACCAAGTATGTGCACAGTATGATATATTTACCACAATCACCAAGTACGTGCACAGTATGATATATTTACCACAATCACAAAGTATGTGCATATATGTCAACAAGGAAATGTTGAAATTGCCAGTTCTGCACCGTGGGAAAGTAAAAAACATTAAGGTAGTACTCGGAGTAAACACAAAATCAGGGTTGGCCGGGAAATACCGGTATTTCCCGCCCCGGGAAATAAGCCCAGAAGTGGGAAATACCGGGAAATAAGATTATGTGTCTTCCAAACACGTTTTTTGCTCATTTTTATGCATTGCTACCACTCTATAAGTGCTTAAACTATTTCGTCCCTGCCAGGGGTACTCATCAGGTGGCATCATTGGCAACCACAACCGTTTTTTTGGGGTTTTATTGGGTTTTTGTTTTATTGGTTTTTTTTCCATTTATTTTTTCGTTTTTCTTGTTGGAATGTTTCTTCAGCCAGTAGTCTGTCTTCACTAGTCGATTTCCTCGCTACCTCTCAGGAAGCAGTAGCATAGCACCAGCTTCGCTGCTTTCTCAACGCCCAGTCTGTTGCGTAGTTTCGTCTGTATGATGCCGAAGTTGGAGAACACACGTTCAATGGCGGCTGAACTTGCTGGCAGTACCATCAATTTCCTGGCGAGCTGACTGAAGTCTTTGGTGATCACGCCCGACCTCTCCACACATGACCACCATACAGCTGGCTTCGAGTTGTTGACAGAGGATTGTAGCACCTTAGGAATTGGCAGTGCCTCGGACATGTAGTTGAGGAGTTCGGGTACAAGTTCCGGCTTGGTCTCATGAAGAAGCTCCTGGGCACTGGTGACGTGTTCTGGTCGAAGTTTTCTGCCCCTGTAGATCGGATGTACAAGGTTGGCGAGGTAGTGGTTTGGTGTCATAGCCTGTTTAAATCGCTTGTCAACGTTCTTCCGGTATGGCTCCAAGTCTGGGTTCTGAAGTAGATCATTCCACTGCTCACATGCGTCCGCGATTGTAGCTGTATCTGACTGGAAGGAATCTAAGGCTCTGGAGATGGGCTGTAGTTGTGTCTGGAGATGTTTGACTTCGCTGAACAGTCCGACGTTGTGAATGAGGCTTCTGATCCGCGTGTCGATGACATCTTCATTCTGGGCCACTATCAGCAGCATGAATGGCCTGTTTCGTATGAAGGTCTCGGTACATGCTAGCTGACTATTCCATCTCGTGTCCGCAGGTAGTTGGGGTTTCACCGAGCCGACTATCTCCGCGAGTAGGGCGCCAGGAATGTGATGATTGCGAAAGTATTTGTTAATTTCGACGACTTGGTTGATGACCTGGGTCGGTGTGATGTCTTGTCCCAGTAGATTGAGCCAGTGGGCGGAGCATCCATAGACGGTAAGGGAGGGATCGTCGTCCTTCAGGTTTCTCCGCATGGCCTCCATCTTCTTCTCATTGTCGGTAACGACACCCGTGACGTTACAGCCGTACTTCTCGTTGGCCTCGTGGATGGCGTCCTGAGCTATCGAGGTGCAGTAGTCCGCCGTCTTCTTATTGGTCCCCGTCTCGACGGCCGTCATGAAGTACAACTTCTCCCCAGTGTGTAAGCTGGTGGCGATGACCGGAGTATTGTGGATGTCACTCCAGCCGTCTTGCATCATGACGACGTCCTTCCCCTCCACTTCGGTTTTTACATGCGAGACGAGTTTCTCGTGTACGGTATCTAGTAGTGCGCCACCCAAGTCCTTGCGATTCGGGCCCTGGTAGCCTGGACGGAGCATTTCGATGGTTTTCTTCCACTCGGGATGTGAGGCGATGTTGAATGGCAGATTGCAGGCGTAGAACAACCTGGCAATCTGGTGATCAAGCTGGATCTTCGTCCTCGCATCAGTCTGACACCCGTAGCTGTTGATCTGGCTCTGCTGTAACTTCAGGCGCTTGGTTGGTTGTTCGGTAGTACATGTAGTTGGTGCTTCAACCTGCGTTGTTGTGGTCTTCTGTGGCACATCACCGACTGGTTCGGGTCTTTTCTTGGAACCCTGGGTAGCGAGGGATGGGCATTTTTCTCGATGTACCTTGAGTCTGTTCGCCTTCGCGCTGACTTCATTCTTGCAGTCATTACAAATCGCAGTTGTTTTCTTGCCATTCACGGTTACGGTGTAGAAACCCCATACTGGATCTTTTGACTTCATGGTTAAATTTGGATCGTTCAAGTGTATATTCAGTGGCTGAGATTTACTGGAACATAACTGAGTGTGGATTTGGGTCGCCTTATATGATGCAAGGTTGAGTAAAACTCAATTTGACAAGTATAGTATTGTTTTGTTTTTAGGCAATACAGACACCTGGTTGTCTGTTAGATGGAAGCCACTGTCCACTATCTGCTCTGACAGTGTATTCCAGTGAGATTAGGACTATAGAGTATGGACACCTTTGTCTAATTGGCTGACATCTCTCACACCTACATGTATCTTGAAATTGAAGTCCCACAACACACCTTAACACCTGACTGGGCATTGCTAATTGAAATTGTGTACAAACAAACAGTGTGGGTCATCTCAAATTATGATTCTGACTTCTTTAATAACTAATTGATTATTTTAATAATACAGCTATATTATGAACACATTTCAGGGATAATCCTAAAAACATTTGCATTTTGCCTACTACATTAAACATTTAAAATACCTCCAATAAATGTATGTATAAACTCCTTAAACTGTGTTTGTATACAATGTATATTAGAGTAATAATGAACAGTCTCAATAATGTTAGATCTCTAACATTTATATAAAGATTATAAGCAATGCGTAAATGCCACTATGAATGCCTGTATTTTTCGTCATATTCTTCAAAAACAGTTCATTTTCATCCTGCACACATGATACTACAATCAGTACGCCGGGTAATAGAAATTGTATGGTATATATACCCGTATTTACCACCAAAATCATCCAAATTCTTATTTCCCTGTATCCAAATTCTTATTTCCCAGTATTTCCCGCCGTCCCTGGAAATACTATTATTTCCCGGGAAATTGCCATACCTGCACAAAATGTACATGTACGATGATAAAAAGCGTAAACGATACATCTCAGTCATCATGGGCGACTATGTTGGTTTATGATGGGCGACTATGTTTGACTGGTTGGTTTATGATGGGCGACTATGTTTGACTGGTTGGTTTATGATGATGTGACTGTGAATGCACTGCAGGATGTTAATGGCAATCAAAGCACATGGAAGTGTAATGGACTGTGCCAGGATACTGTAAGGATGTTAATGGCAATCAAAGCACATGGAAGTGTAATGGACTGTGCCAGGATACTATAAGGATGTTAATGGCAATCAAAGCACATGGAAGTGTAATGGACTGTGCCAGGATACGATAAGGATGTTAATGGCAATCAAAGCACATGGAAGTGTAATGGACTGTGCCAGGATACTATAAGGATGTTAATGGCAATCAAAGCACATGGAAGTGTAATGGACTGTGCCAGGATACTATAAGGATGTTAATGGCAATCAAAGCACATGGAAGTGTAATGGACTGTGCCAGGATACTATAAGGATGTTAATGGCAATCAAAGCACATGGAAGTGTAATGGACTGTGCCAGGATACTATAAGGATGTTAATGGCAATCAAAGCACATGGAAGTGTAATGGATGGACTGTGCCAGGATACTATAAGGATGTCAATGGCAATCAAAGCACATGGAAGTGTAATGGACTGTGCCAGGATACTATAAGGATGTTAATGGCAATCAAAGCACATGGAGATGTCAGTGACACTATGATTAATCATGCTGTTGGCCATTGGTTAGTGTCAGGACATAGCAGCCGCGACACATCGTAAATCAGTGACAAAGTCAGTGACAGTGAGTCTGTGTCCTCAGTTGTATTAGACTTGAGTAACATGTATGTGAGTGTCCCGTGATATGTGTGTCCCATGTATGTGAGTGTCCCATGTATGTGTGTGTCCCATGTATGTGAGTGTCCTATGTATGTGTGTGCCCCATGTGTGTCCCATGTATGTGTGTGTCCCATGTATGTGAGTGTCCTGTGTATTCGAGAAAACATACCATCCTAGTCAAAATCAAATGATATATTTTTCAACGATGCATTAAAATAGTAAAAATGGTGGACTTCATTACTGCAAAACTTGTGTAATGCTGGTTTTGTAACTGACACAGTTTCACTCAGTGCCAAAAAAGTACAGTGCAAAAATTCCAAATCTTGCTTCATAAAATATGGTATGAAATCACCACTCAAGAGTAATTTAAACAAATTTATTTTAGCTTGATTGCGAAACAAGTTCTTACAACTTATACTAATCACTCTCGAGACCTCATTCCTGATGGAATCCATCGCCACGAGGGAGAGGCAACGTGGAATTTGTAACTATATATATATACGTAACTATGCCTTGCCTAAGGGCACAATCGTATCAGCTCCAGCGGGACTCAAACTCCGGATCTTTCATAAAACATTTTGTCCAGTAAGATACACTGGCCCATTATAAAGCACTCCTATTCAAATGTTGTATTTAATGGTCATACTGTGCATTTTAACTTTTGTTAAAATTTATTTAAATAACGCCCTTTAAGGAGGCGATAGTGTGCTTTCTCGCTTAGACTCCCAAATATTCTGACCTAGAATGAGCCCTGTTATAAGGGTTCTGTGAGATCTGCATAACATAACTGGTGTTATTTTAAAATAAATGTGTGATTTACATGAATGCATGTATGCCTTTGATGTTCAAACAATTAATTTATTTAATTACGTGTCAATGCAATTTCTTTTAAAACTACTGAAAATACGAGCATTCTTCTTTCATATTTCTTTATGCCTCCAGGAGTTTGCCAGCAGTGTCTTCTCCAGCGTGCGTTTCTTGCGTTTTTTGATGCAATGAAATGGTCAGAGATACAATGATAATCATGGAATAATTATTATGTACAATGAAAAGTATTCAGATGATACAGATATGTAAGTATGTCACATGTCGGAAATATCCACATCAAATACTGAAACAGCTTTCGTTTCCAAGCAAAATTAGTCCACTAAACCTGAAACCCAGAATGTCATTCGACCCAAACAATTTCCGACCATGAAAGTACTGAAACACGTTCACCTAGTGATACGGCTCATAGTCCTGCCAAGCATTATAAACTGGATTTCAATATTGATATGTGTTCTTAACATACAGAAGAATGACAGGGCAGAACCCGCACTGAAGTGGAGAAGCAAAGCTCTCGGGCAAGTTTTCGGTTTATCATATTGTTGTGCAACCAAGTTCTGATGAAAAAGAACCTGTAACTTAGATGTTGATTGGTTTAAGGCTTTTAAGCAGTATTTAATTATTCATAAGTAGACAGCTACAGCAGAAGTACAAGTAATTAACAGTAGCACATACCAGATGTCCAATTGAATAGATGGCACTATAAGTAAATTCATGTTATACTCCTGACCCCAAAATTTAGACCCTGAAGAAAACACTGTACCAGTTCTTCTTCATGATTTACGTATATCCCAGCACCCGTCCGTGGTCCAGTGGTAGAGCGTCGTATTTGGAATCGAACAGTCCCGGGTTCGATACTCGGTGAAGCCACTTATGTAGCGTCATTGAGCAAGGCACTTCACACACATTGCTTAGTACTGGTTGACCACTTAGCTCGGCTAAGCCTGGTCAGGAAAACATGTCTAGGTCCCCGTAAGGGGTTTGACATTAATGGAACATACATACAATGCAAACCTCCACACTGGTATTTGATCTACAAGAACAAATTTAATGTTCTATTTCACCTTTGCCATAGAAATAACCCTCTATATAGCCAAAGAGTTTCATCAAAATTGATCCACTTTTTTAATTATCATGCACACAGACGACCAGACACAGCCAAACATAGTCCAAAATGTATGTATGTTCCATTAATGTCAAACCCCCTGCAGGGACCTAGACATGTTTTCCTGGGCAGGCTTAGCCGGCCTAAGTGGTTAACCAGTACTAAGCAATGTGTGTGAAATGCCTTGCTCAATGACACTACATACGTGGTCTGACCCGAGTATCGAACCCGGGACCTCCTCCAGCCAATTTAGTGAGAAGTGAGGAGAAATTAGGGAGAAGGGTGCTTTTCACAATTATAATCACCTCAAGCAATTAGTTAGCTGATGAATGAACAATTGTTTAAAACAGTATAGCTGAGACACCATATGTCATGTGTTGAACTGATGAATTGTTTTTCTACTTTCAATTTTCACCCGTTTGCACTAACATTAAGTACAACGCCTCCTAACTTCATGTCTTGGTTTATTTGCTATATTCTAAATAAAGGCATTATAGTCAATAGTCACAACAAACCTGCTTTACGACTCCTTTATGCAATACTGGTGGAGCACTCATTTCGATGTTGAATGTTTCATGTGGCAATATAGTGTAGCATAATATTTACACATTATGAAATCCGCTAAATTATTAATTGTAGTAGGTCAGACACTGCTATTGGATATTTACATGTGTTTTTTCTTTCATGCGTTTGCATGACTAGAATGCATTATATTCCACAATTACATTTCAATGCATCATAGTATGTGACTGTGTCTGCTAAAATGGAGCCAAATGGAGAAAAATAAATGCTTGTGTAGTGTGTTGTGTGTATATTGTTGGTTCAATAACAGGAGCTCGATATTTTATCTATCATTCTATGAGGCACTAAAAGCCCTGTACCTCCATATGGAATTTATATAGAAGGGGTTTCTAAGATAAAGGTACAAGGTTTTGGTGCCTCACAGATAAAATTTCAATCTCTTTTGGTTCAATGTGCACAAACTAGAAAAAACATACGGAAACATCTCGATAAATAGATTTCAGACGACGACGCAGGCATTTAGGTTATTGTTTTCTACATGTTTCACCCACAAGATGGCGGCGTGTTGAAAGTCACATGGTATTTTCGATGACAGCACGAGCACCTTGGTTATTCAACTGTGTCAAGCTATATACACATAAATTACAACAACAATACACACAGTTAGCGGTTTATTCTATTTTCAATCTGTTTAGCCAGTGTGATCCATTAACAAAGATAAAATAATGAGTTCTCAATGTTTTGTTTTCAATTTATTGATGAGATTTCTACACGGTTTTACCCACAAGATGGCAGCGTCATGTGGTTTTGGACACATGATTGCAATAATTATATGTATTACCAACAGAGCATGAAACATCTCAAATGACAATGATTAGGGGGTGATATGTCAAACTAGTATTTCACAACGTCTTAAAGCGGATAATTTGGTGAGCCAGCTTTACGAACCTTATGCGAGTACAGATTCAACATGCCCAAGAAATCTCAGAATGTAGCAAGTTTTACGGCTACATGAGTACAGATCCAACAAGCCCAAGAAATCTCAGAAAGTAGCGAGCTTTGCGGCTACATGAGTACAGATTCAACCAGCCCAAGAAATCTCAGAATGTAGCAAGTTTTACGGCTACACGAGTACAGATTCAGCAAGCCCAAGGAGGCCCAGAATGTAGCGAGCTTTATGGCTACACAAGTACAGATTCAGCAAGCCCAAGAAATCTCAGAATGTAGCAAGCTTTACGGCTACGCGAGTACTTCCCGGCCCGAGGATTGAACCCAGGTTGCATTGGTGAGAAGCGCGCACACTAACCACTGCGCTTCATCGCGTGATCATCGAAATAATGTTTTTCCATGATCACTCCTTGAAATAAATCAAAATCTTGCAAGAATAAACACAAATATCGTCTATTCCAGAATAAACACAAATATCGTCTATTCCAGAATAAACACAAATATCGTCTATTCCAGAATAAACACAAATATCGTCTATTACAGAATAAACACAAATATCGTCTATTACAGAATAAACACAAATATTGTCTATTCCAGAATAAACACAAATATTGTCTATTCCAGAATAAACACAAATATTGTCTATTCCAGAATCAAGCCAAAATAAATGTGCATAAACTAAAGTAGAGAATGCATATACATTTTTGTAGTAGGTATTTTGATATAATGAAGACAATATACTCCATATGCAATGACTAGAAAAATAGATTTTATTGGCATAATTTTAAAAGCATTAACAGTTTACAAAAAAGCATGCATCGTCAAATATGTAACATTTTGACAACTTATACACAAAACTGTATCACCAGTTAGTTAACAACAGTAGATAGACAAAACTGTTTATTTATACACAAGACTGTATCAGCAGTTTACAACAGTAGATAAACAGAACTGTTTATTTATTCACTTCCTGTATAAGCATTGTGTGGTCGGTTGGTTTAACATAAAATATTTATTAGACATATACAACATATTTTACAACAAATAACGATGTACACAATAAATACAAGTGGCTTGAAATGAAAGCTGAAACAGTCTTTCAGTTGGGACTTTAAACCGAGGTCTTGTGTCAGTGCTTTACACCGTGCATGTAATAGAACCAGAGGAGACTCTGGAATGTGTCTCTGTCTGTATCATTGCACTATCCTCCAAAAATCTAAAATGACTAATCTCTTCAGGAGGCATCGCTCATATGGGCAACTGGTAGCGACGATAAATAAACGTAAAACACACAAAAAGCTGAAAGTTTAATGGATTTCTTTCCACAAGTGTTGGGCGCTTAAACAAATGCATATGAATATACATACCATACAAGTAACAATATACATACCATACAAGTAACAATATACATACCATACAAGTAACAATATACATACCATACAAGTAACAAACTAGTCAGAGCAAGCATAAATAAAATGAAATTATTAAAATCAGTTCAAATGTAAATAACGTACAATGCAAAGATGGCTGAATTAAGCACCTAATCCGGACCCCTGGAATGTTTCTATTCTATTTTCATTGTAATTAACTCCACCAATCCGGAATCCCTCTGTTCTGGAATCCGGACGAAATTTCGTAATTTTTGTGTGCATTTTCAACACAAAATGACCCCTCAAGCCAGTCAAGGAATGATCCTTGATTACTGACATAAAAGTGACAACATTCCACTGTTTACCAATTGTACTCGCCCGTGTTTTTCGTAAGTTGCGAAAATCTCACTGTATACTGCATATACTAGTAATTGATGGATAGTTGACACTAGCAGATATGTGTTTGATTGTATCCCTTTCATCTCTTGTTTATACCAACCAATATATTAAACCAATTGAATACTAGAGTAATGAGTACATTTTAAATTTTGTTTTCAGTTTCTCCACTAAACAAAATTCTGTTGGATCAACATTGTGTATTCAGTCTGACCGGAGTAACAGTGTATTCAGAGTATGATAGTGTTAGCTAACTGTATTCTGTGTACCTGGATTAACATTGTGTATTCAGAGTATGGTAGTGTTAGCTAACTGTATTCTGTGTACCTGGATTAACATTGTGTATTCAGAGTATGGTAGTGTTAGCTAACTGTATTCTGTGTACCTGGATTAACATTGTGTATTCAGAGTATGATAGTGTTAGCTAACTGTATTTCTGTGTACCTGGATTAACATTGTGTATTCAGTTTAACCGGAGTAACAGTGTATTCAGAGTATGATAGTGTTAGCTAACTGTATTAGGTGTACCTGGATTAACATTGTGTATTCAGCTTAACCCCGGAGTAACAGTGTATTCAGAGTATGATAGTGTTAGCTAACTGTATTCTGTGTACCTGGATTAACATTGTGTATTCAGAGTATGATAGTGTTAGCTAACTGTATTCTGTGTACCTGGATTAACATTGTGTATTCAGAGTATGATAGTGTTAGCTAACTGTATTAGGTGTACCTGGATTAACATTGTGTATTCTGTCTAACCGGAGTAACAGTGTATTCAGAGTATGATAGTGTTAGCTAACTGTATTCTGTGTACCTGGATTAACATTGTGTATTCAGAGTATGGTAGTGTTAGCTAACTGTATTCTGTGTACCTGGATTAACATTGTGTATTCAAATGTTTAACCGGAGTAACAGTGTATTCAGAGTATGGTAGTGTTAGCTAACTGTATTCTGTGTACCTGGATTAACATTGTGTATTCAGAGTATGATAGTGTTAGCTAACTGTATTCTGTGTACCCGGATTAACATTGTGTATTCAGTTTAACCGGAGTAACAGTGTATTCAGAGTATGATAGTGTTAGCTAACTGTATTCTGTATACCTGGATTAACATTGTGTATTCAGAGTATGATAGTGTTAGCTAACTGTATTCTGTGTACCTGGATTAACATTGTGTATTCAGTCTAACCGGAGTAACAGTGTATTCAGAGTATGATAGTGTTAGCTAACTGTATTCTGTGTACCTGGATTAACATTGTGTATTCAGAGTATGGTAGTGTTAGCTAACTGTATTCTGTGTACCTGGATTAACATTGTGTATTCAGAGTATGATAGTGTTAGCTAACTGTATTCTGTGTACCTGGATTAACACTGTGTATTCAGAGTATGATAGTGTTAGCTAACTGTATTCTGTGTACATGGATTAACATTGTGTATTCAGAGTATGGTAGTGTTAGCTAACTGTATTAGGTGTACCTGGATTAACATTGTGTATTCAGTTTAACCAGAGTAACAGTGTATTCAGAGTATGATAGTGTTAGCTAACTGTATTCTGTGTACATGGATTAACATTACCAAACAGTGTATTCAGAGTATGATAGTGTTAGCTAACTGTATTCTGTGTACCTGGATTAACATTGTGTATTCAGAGTATGATAGTGTTAGCTAACTGTATTCTGTGTACCTGGATTAACATTGTGTATTCAGAGTATGATAGTGTTAGCTAACTGTATTCTGTGTACCTGGATTAACATTGTGTATTCAGAGTATGATAGTGTTAGCTAACTGTATTCTGTGTACCTGGATTAACATTGTGTATTCAGAGTATGATAGTGTTAGCTAACTGTATTAGGTGTACCTGGATTAACATTGTGTATTCAGAGTATGATAGTGTTAGCTAACTGTATTCTGTGTACCTGGATTAACATTGTGTATTCAGAGTATGGTAGTGTTAGCTAACTGTATTCTGTGTACCTGGATTAACATTGTGTATTCAGTTTAACCGGAGTAACAGTGTATTCAGAGTATGATAGTGTTAGCTAACTGTATTCTGTGTACATGGATTAACATTGTGTATTCAGAGTATGATAGTGTTAGCTAACTGTATTAGGTGTACCTGGATTAACATTGTGTATTCAGAGTATGATAGTGTTAGCTAACTGTATTCTGTGTACCTGGATTAACATTGTGTATTCAGAGTATGGTAGTGTTAGCTAACTGTATTCTGTGTACCTGGATTAACATTGTGTATTCTAGTGTTAGCTAACTGTATTCTGTGTACTGGATTAACAAGAGTATGGTAGTGTTAGCTAACTGTATTCTGTGTACCTGGATTAACATTGTGTATTCAGAGTATGATAGTGTTAGCTAACTGTATTCTGTGTACCCGGATTAACATTGTGTATTCAGAGTATGGTAGTGTTAGCTAACTGTATTCTGTGTACCCGGATTAACATTGTGTATTCAGAGTATGGTAGTGTTAGCTAACTGTATTCTGTGTACCCGGATTAACATTGTGTATTCAGAGTATGGTAGTGTTAGCTAACTGTATTCTGTGTACCTGGATTAACATTGCTTAGCTCTAAAGTGCATCAGAACTAGAGTACATAATTATACAGTTCATGACTACATGTACAGTGTCGTATTTGTAATGGTGTATTATTATGTTTGTCAATATGTTAGATCCTCGGACCGGGAAGTATGTGAGATGGTACGGTGGTCACCAGATCGGACAAGTGGGTTTTCTCCGACTCCGGTTTCCTTCCACACGAATGACCACATATACACTTTCATCCACGCCAACGAGAGTGATTAATATAAGTTGTTAAAACTTGCTTCGCAATCGTTGTAAAATAAATAAAGTTTAAACTTTAATATGTTATACTGTACATTATAGTGAATTGTACGATGTACATGCATTAGGTTAAATATAAAAACAACTCTTTTTCCAGAACCCCCTCTAAACCAGACTTTTTGTGCGAACTGGAAGTCCGATTTAGAGGGGGTTTACTGTATTGTCTTATTATATATTTATCAAATCAACATTTCTGCAAATATATTAAATGTAATTTCATGAATTTCGTCTTAATCGGTATCAACTCTCGGGATGCAAAACATATCCAAACTCGTCCCACATTCAAAATATTTTGATCGGATCACACTAAACACCCGCCAACAAACAACATATGCATTGTTTTAATAATACTTTTATCTACTTTTCAATACTTTTAAATTGTTGTAATGTTTTAAATAATGGCAATAGTTTATTAACCAACAATGAAACCATTATATTTTGAGATCAAGATTATATTAAAGTTAGGCATAAAATACATAGCCCCAACTACGCTGTTCCTATAAAATATTTATCTTTCGAATTCAAAATTTATCTTTAGAACATGAGGGTCCACAGTCCATGTGTGGGTCAAACCATTCACTGACATTGCCTTCGGGCAGACAGACCGTCATAAATTCAAACACACACACATTTTTTTATACTCTCTTATGATCTATTTCTGTTAGGAAACAATTTCACACAGCTGTCGTATCTGATCTGTTGTGCTAATAACGTTATGTTCTATATACTGCTGACTGTTTCTAACTGTCTCCTCCAGATAGTACCGGTAGTTCACCATCAGGCCGCACGAGTTTGACATCCCACGCAACGTCATGTCTGCCATCCAGTTCAACCGCCATAACATTGCACCATTTTGTAGGTGAAAATTAGCTGTAAAAAATAGATGCATGTAAACAATTTATTCATTGAATTGAAATCCCTGTCGTGGAGATGGCATTGACAGTATCGAAACTGTCGAGGAGGTGGCATTGACAGTATTGAAACTGTCATGGAGGTGGCATTGACATTATTGAAACTGTCGTGGAGGTGGCATTGACAGTATTGAAACTGTCATGGAGGTGGCATTGACAGTATTGAAACTGTCATGGAGGTGGCATTGACAGTATTGAAACTGTCGTGGAGGTGGCATTGACAGTATTGAAACTGTCGTGGAGGTGGCATTGACAGTATTGAAACTGTCGTGGAGGTGGCATTGACAGTATTGAAACTGTTATGGAGGTGGTATTGACAGTATTGAAACTGTCGTGGAGGTGGCATTGACAGTATTGAAACTGTCGTGGAGGTGGCATTGACAGAATTGAACACTGTCCAAGAGGTGGCATTGACAATATTGAGACTGGCGAGGAGGTGGCATTGACAATATTGAGACTGTCATGGAGGTGGCATTGACAGTATTGAAACAGTACTACAATTTATTATTCTTACAGCCTCCATGGTGAAATGGATACGGTGTCCACCTCGTAAGCAAGAGGTTGTGAGTTTGAACCTCTGCAGAACCACGGTGGCATGAACCCCTGCAGAACCACAGTGGCACAAACCCCTGCAGAACCACATTGGCACAAACACCTGCAGAACCACAGTGGCACGAACACCTGCAGAACCACGGTGGCACAAACCCCTGCAGAACCATGGTGGCACGAACCCCTGCAGAACCATGGTGGGACAAACCCCTGCACAACCTGGCACGAACCCCTGCAGAACCACGGTGGCAATTTCCTTGGAGTTAAAGACAACTGTAACATGGCATTAAAGACAACTGTAACATGGAGTTAAAGACAACTGTAACATGGAGTTAAAGACAACTGTAACATGGAGTTAAAGACAACTGTAACATGGCATTAAAGACAACTGTAACATGGCATTAAAGACAACTGTAACATGGCATTAAAGACAACTGTAACATGGAGTTAAAGACAACTGTAACATGGAGTTAAAGACAACTGTAACATGGAGTTAAAGACAACTGTCACATGGAGTTAACGACAACTGTCATGTGGAGTTAAAGACAACTGTCATGTGGAGTTAAAGACAACTGTCACATAGAGTTAAAGACAACTGTAACATGGAGTTAAAGACAACTGTCACATGGAGTTAAAGACAACTGTAACATGGAGTTAACGACAACTGTCATGTGGAGTTAAAGACAACTGTCATGTGGAGTTAAAGACAACTGTCACATAGAGTTAAAGACAACTGTAACATGGAGTTAAAGACAACTGTAACATGGAGTTAAAGACAACTGTAACATGGAGTTAAAGACAACTGTCAAAAACAACACAAAAAAAAAAAACAACCAAAAACAACACATGAGTTAAAACAACCAAAACAACACAAAACAACACACTTAACATGGTTAAAGACAACTGTAACATGGAGTTAAAGACAACTGTAACATGGAGTTAAAGACAACTGTAACATGGAGTTAAAGACAACTGTAACATGGCATTAAAGACAACTGTAACATGGCATTAAAGACAACTGTAACATGGCATTAAAGACAACTGTAACATGGAGTTAAAGACAACTGTAACATGGAGTTAAAGACAACTGTAACATGGAGTTAAAGACAACTGTCACATGGAGTTAACGACAACTGTCATGTGGAGTTAAAGACAACTGTCATGTGGAGTTAAAGACAACTGTCACATAGAGTTAAAGACAACTGTAACATGGAGTTAAAGACAACTGTCACATGGAGTTAAAGACAACTGTAACATGGAGTTAACGACAACTGTCATGTGGAGTTAAAGACAACTGTCATGTGGAGTTAAAGACAACTGTCACATAGAGTTAAAGACAACTGTAACATGGAGTTAAAGACAACTGTAACATGGAGTTAAAGACAACTGTAACATGGAGTTAAAGACAACTGTCACATGGAGTTAAAGACAACTGTCACATGGAGTTAACGACAACTGTCATGTGGAGTTAAAGACAACTGTCATGTGGAGTTAAAGACAACTGTCACATAGAGTTAAAGACAACTGTAACATGGAGTTAAAGACAACTGTCACATAGAGTTAAAGACAACTGTAACATGGAGTTAAAGACAACTGTAACATGGAGTTAAAGACAACTGTAACATGGAGTTAAAGACAACTGTCACATGGAGTTAAAGACAACTGTCACATGGAGTTAACGACAACTGTTATGTGGAGTTAAAGACAACTGTCATGTGGAGTTAAAGACAACTGTCACATAGAGTTAAAGACAACTGTAACATGGAGTTAAAGACAACTGTAACATGGAGTTAAAGACATCTGTAACATGGAGTTAAAGACAACTGTAACATGGAGTTAAAGACAACTGTAACATGGAGTTAAAGACAACTGTAACATGGAGTTAAAGACAACTGTAACATGGAGTTAAAGACAACTGTAACATGGAGTTAAAGACAACTGTAACATGGAGTTAAAGACACCTGTCACATGGAGTTAACGACAACTGTCACATTGGGTTAAAGACAACTGTCACATTGGGTTAAAGACAACTGTCACATTGAGTAAAGACAACTGTCATGATTTTGGAGTTAAAGACAACTGTTATGTGGAGTTAAAGACAACTGTTATGTGGAGTTAAAGACAACTGCCATGGGTTAAAGACAACTGTCATTGGAGTTAAAGACAACTGTCACATGGAGTTAAAGACAACTGTCATGTGGAGTTAAAGACAACTGTCATGTGGAGTTAAAGACAACTGTCAGTGGAGTTAAAGACACTGTCACTGGAGTTAAAGACAACTGTCACATGGAGTTAAAGACAACTGTCATGGAGTTAAAGACAACTGTCACATGGAGTTAAAGACAACTGTCACATGGTTAAAGACAACTGTCACAGAGTTAAAGACAACGTCATTGGAGTTAAAGACAACTGTATGTGGAGTTAAAGACAACTGTCACATGGAGTTAAAGACAACTGTCATGTGGAGTTAAAGACAACTGTCATGTGGAGTTAAAGACAACTGTCATGATGGAGTTAAAGACAACTGTCATGATGGAGTTAAAGACAACTGTCACATGGAGTTAAAGACAACTGTTACATGGAGTTAAAGACAACTGTCATGTAGAGTTAAAGACAACTGTCATGATTTGGAGTTAAAGACAACTGTCACATGGAGTTAAAGACAACTGTCACATGGAGTTAAAGACAACTGTCACATGGAGTTAAAGACAACTGTCACGTGGAGTTAAAGACAACTGTCACATGGAGTTAAAGACAACTGTCATGTGGAGTTAAAGACAACTGTCACATGGAGTTAAAGACAACTGTCATGTGGAGTTAAAGACAACTGTCACATGGAGTTAAAGACAACTGTCATGTGGAGTTAAAGACAACTGTCACATGGAGTTAAAGACAACTGTCATGTGGAGTTAAAGACAACTGTCACATGGAGTTAAAGACAACTGTCATGTGGAGTTAAAGACAACTGTCACATGGAGTTAAAGACAACTGTCATGTGGAGTTAAAGACAACTGTCACATGGAGTTAAAGACAACTGTCATGTGGAGTTAAAGACAACTGTCACATGGAGTTAAAGATAACTGTCACATGGAGTTAAAGACAACTGTCACATGGAGTTAAAGACAACTGCCATGTGGAGTTAAAGACAACTGTCACATGGAGTTAAAGACAACTGTAACATGGAGTTAAAGACAACTGTCACATGGAGTTAAAGATAACTGTCACATGGAGTTAAAGACAACTGTCACATGGAGTTAAAGACAACTGCCATGTGGAGTTAAAGACAACTGTCACATGGAGTTAAAGACAACTGTCACATGGAGTTAAAGACAACTGCCATGTGGAGTTAGAGACAACTGTCACATGGAGTTAAAGACATCTGTCATGTGGAGTTAAAGACAACTGTCACATGGAGTTAAAGACAACTGCCATGTGGAGTTAAAGACAACTGTCACATGGAGTTAAAGACAACTGTCACATGGAGTTAAAGACAACTGTCATGTGGAGTTAAAGACAACTGTCATGTGGAGTTAAAGACAACTGTCACATAGAGTTAAAGACAACTGTCACATGGAGTTAAAGACAACTGTCACATGGAGTTAAAGACAACTGTCACATGGAGTTAGAGACAACTGTCACATGGAGTTAAAGACATCTGTCATGTGGAGTTAAAGACAACTGTCACATGGAGTTAAAGACAACTGCCATGTGGAGTTAAAGACAACTGTCACATGGAGTTAAAGACAACTGTCACATGGAGTTAAAGACAACTGTCATGTGGAGTTAAAGACAACTGTCATGTGGAGTTAAAGACAACTGTCACATAGAGTTAAAGACAACTGTCACATGGAGTTAAAGACAACTGTCACATGGAGTTAAAGACAACTGTCACATGGAGTTAAAGACAACTGTCATGTGGAGTTAAAGACAACTGTCACATGGAGTTAAAGACAACTGTCACATGGAGTTAAAGACAACTGTCATGTGGAGCTACGGATGGGTGGAACTAGATGGAAACAGGTGTCTTGGCCAGTAGGTGTGCGAGAAACATATATCCACATTGCCTTTACTCTCTCCTTCATGCTGATGAATTCCATCAGTAATGAGGTATGGAGAGCGATTAAACTACTCTTTCACAATTGAGCTAAAATACATTTGTATACACAAAGCTGGGAATTAACAAAATGCAAGAAGAGGATACAAATGTGCTTATTAAAGCTACAAGTCAGGATCATGAAACATGTACATATCGGTACCATATGTATTCCAACAAACTCTTTTCAAAGATATTGGCACTGGACTTTTATAAATATTCAAGGGCAATAACCCTGGAACTACTAAGCTGATTCTGACGAGATGTGACTACGGGTAAACAAGTGTGACGATTGTATGAAAATGATTGAATTCCGTCCATCCATTATTAAGCTATTGGCCTGGGTGGATACGTTCTTGCAGGGCAAGGGCAATAACCTTGTTGTTACTGAGGGGATTTGCGTAATATTTAGTAGAACACAAGTCCTTTGTAAAGAATATGATTAAATTCTATCCAACTGTTTTCAAGATATTGGTGAGATTGAATTTTAGCAATTAAAGGGCAATAATTCCGGAGCAACTAATCTAATACAATTCTTTTCTCGTAAAGAAAAATTGTTTTACCTACCAACGGAATTTAAAGCGTAGGCTCGCCGCTTTTCCAAATACAGGTATCTAGCACACAATCTCATCAGTGGAGCTTTCATCACATCTGCTGCATCTACATTGTTAACCCAAGTATTGTGGGACACGTGACCCTTGAATATCTGCAACGCTGCTGTATTGTTTCTATCAACATTAGCAAGGCTGCACAGACATTGTACTTCATATTCTGTGAGTAGTGATGAAAGACGAGTCTCCGATCGGTTTGATTCATGCACGGAGAGCTCTCCTGTAACAGAAATTACATTTCAATATTTTTGATTTTTGTTTGCTTCGGGCCCCAACATTTCAATATTTAGTTCTTTCTCACATAGAGGTCTCAGCTTTCTTGTTTCTGGATTTTCATACAGATATAACATAGTGACATATTTCTGGATCTTCATACAGATATAACATAGTGATATATTTCTGGATCTTCATACAGATATAACATAGTGACATATTTATGGATCTTCATACAGATATAACATAGTGATATATTTCTGGATCTTCATACAGATATAACATAGTGACATATTTATGGATCTTCATACAGATATAACAGTGACATATTTCTGGATCTTCATACAGATATAACATAGTGATATATTTCTGTATCTTCATACAGATATAACATAGTGGTGATATATTTCTGTATCTTCATACAGATATAACATAGTGATATATTTCTGGATCTTCATACAGATATAACATAGTGATATATTTCTGGATCTTCATACAGATATAACATAGTGGTGATATATTTCTGGATCTTCATACAGATAAAACATAGTGGTGATATATTTCTGGATCTCATACAGATATAATATAGTGATATATTTCTGTATCTTCATACAGATATAACATAGTGAATATTTCTGTATCTTCATACAGATATAATATAGTGATATATTTCTGTATCTTCATACAGATATAATATAGTGATATAGTTCTGTATCTTCATACAGATATAACATAGTGATATATTTCTGGATCTTCATACAGATATAATATAGTGATATATTTCTGTATCTTCATACAGATATAACATAGTGATATATTTCTGGATCTTCATACAGATATAATATAGTGGTATATTTCTGTATCTTCATACAGACATAACATAGTGACATATTTCTGGATCTTCATACAGATATAACATAGTGATATATTTCTGGATCTTCATACAGATATAACATAGTGACATATTTCTGGATCTTCATACAGATATAACATAGTGGTGATATATTTCTGGATCTTCATACAGATAAAACATAGTGGTGATATATTTATGGATCTTCATACAGATATAATATAGTGACATATTTCTGTATCTTCATACAGATATAACATAGTGAATATTTCTGTATCTTCATACAGATATAACATAGTGATCATGTCATGGTGGGATAATCTACAGGATCATGTCATGTTGGGGTAATCTACAGAATCATGTCATGTTGGGGTAATCTACAGGATCATGTCATGTTGGGGTAATCTACAGGATCATGTCATGGTGGGGTAATCTACAGGATCATGTCATGGTGGGGTAACCTACAAGATCATGTCATGGTGGGGTAACCTACAGGATCCTGTCATGGTGGGGTAACCTACAGGATCATGTCATGGTGGGGTAACCTACAGGATCATGTCATGTGGGGGTAATCTACAGGATCATGTCATGTGGGGGTAAGGTAATCTACAGGATCATGTCATGGTGGGGTAATCTACAGGATCATGTCATGTGGGGGTAATCTACAGGATCATGTCATGGTGGGGTAACCTACAGGATCATGTCATGGTGGGGTAACCTACAGGATCATGTCATGGTGGGGTAATCTACAGGATCATGTCATGGTGGGGTAACCTACAGGATCATGTCATGGTGGGGTAACCTACAGGATCATGTCATGGTGGGGTAACCTACAGGATCATGTCATGTGGGGTAATCTACAGGATCATGTCATGTGGGGGTAATCTACAGGATCATGTCATGTGGGGGTAATCTACAGGATCATGTCATGGTGGGGTAACCTACAGGATCATGTCATGGTGGGGTAACCTACAGGATCATGTCATGGTGGGGTAATCTACAGGATCATGTCATGGTGGGGTAACCTACAGGATCATGTCATGGTGGGGTAACCTACAGGATCATGTCATGGTGGGGTAACCTACAGGACCATGTCATGGTGGGGTAACCTACAGGATCATGTCATGGTGGGGTAACCTACAGGATCATGTCATGGTGGGGTAATCTACAGGATCATGTCATGGTGGGGTAACCTACAGGATCATGTCATGGTGGGGTAACCTACAGGATCATGTCATGGTGGGGTAACCTACAGGATCATGTCATGGTGGGGTAATCTACAGGATCATGTCATGGTGGGGTAACCTACAGGATCATGTCATGGTGGGGTAATCTACAGGATCATGTCATGTGGGGGTAACCTACAGGATCATGTCATGGTGGGGTAACCTACAGGATCATGTCATGGTGGGGTAATCTACAGGATCATGTCATGTGGGGGTAATCTCAAGGATCATGTCATGGTGGGGTAACCTACAGGATCATGTCATGGTGGGGTAATCTACAGGATCATGTCATGTGGGGGTAACCTACAGGATCATGTCACAGTGTAATCTTATTAGTTCTCGGCTGTTCTGAGATTTTATCAGATTTCATCGACTAGCTGATGAAATGTTACCAGAAAAAGTGTTAATCTCTTTATATTACATACCAACAGTAATTTAAACTGTCCAATGTTTAGAAGTTGGGTGGCCGAAAATAGCATTTTAGGCGGGAAACTCCTTTTTATTCACAAAAATCTTGGTGGTTGCCTCCTTAACCCATTCAACACCAAGTAACTGACATGGACTGGTGCATGATATTTTTAGACCAATAAATGAATAAGAAAATTACATTTGGACCAGTTCATTTATCAAAATTGGTAATTAACGGTATGTCTAAAAATAGTAATATTACTGGCAAAAAGTGCAGATCCTGATGAGACGGTTCACTACGAGCCAGCTCATCTGGATCTACACTTTTTGCAAGCCTATTTAGAGGTATGTGGTGTTGAAAAGGTTAATATGCCAGTTTTAGTGCTATTACAAATTGAACGCTAAGATATATATTTTTGTACGGCTTAAAGCAATGTGACATAATGGTCATATTTTGTATTCTAACCCTAATATGTTGACATTTATTAAATAAAACCATTTTAGGACGCAATCGCGTGCCTTTACACCTGTCGCAAAAATACTGACCTAGAATGAGTCCTGATAATATGTGTTTGGCAGCCATCTTGTTTGTCAATATCTTTGATTTAAGCATCTTAAACATATTTATCACTTCTATAACTGTTACTTAGCCAAAAAAACATAGATTTAGCCACCAACATCATTATTCTAAATGACATATCTGTGGAGATATAGCGAGTTATGCGATCGGTGGCCATCTTGGACACCATCTTGAATAATTTAATTTCCACAAAAGTGCCACGCGTGCAACATTCAATACCTTGAAGGTGCATAAACCATTAAATCACATTGGAGGTGCAAAACTTTAGGGTTTTCATTCCTCAACCAAACCTCAATGTTATTCTGTATTTTACTAATGTGTCAATATAATTATGTATTATTGGTAATGGTGCCTCTTGGCATTTCTCGGTAGGAAATTGTTCACAGTTGGGAATTTGTCAGAATTTGAACTGCCTCGCCATACATTTAAATCTGTTCTGGACCTCAAGTGGAGATGACATGACTGGGGACGCTTAGCATTAACATAAAAATGGAGCTAAAATGTGTGAAGAATGAAAACATAAAGGCAGACTTTTTGTTATTTTGATGAAAATTCCTACATATGGCGACAAAATGAAGTCACTACACAGAAGTTCACCTTGACAACTTGCGGTCAGGTGAGCTAAAATGCTTTACTGCTTACACATAATTATAATGAGATGTCTGCGAGTATCATCCATTCTCACATATACGGCAATCTCCGCTACAGGACGATCTCCAACTTAAAAATGGTTGGTATGTTAATGGGTGGTAAGTAGGAAGTCATCCATTTATAAACTGTGCGATGGGGGTTTCTTTGTCCTCAGTAGACTGTCTACAACAGTAGATAATTTATAAACTCGCTTAGGATGACTAAAACTGTCCAAGGGTTAAATAAAACTCCCTACTTCCTATTTTTTGTCCAGGAAACAGTATCATAATATTTTGCCTCCACTCTTGTACAAGACGCGCTGATAAACAAGAAACAACTCTGGGAATTTATACCAAAATATTATAATAAAGACTGTATACAGTCAAACCTGTCTTAAGCAGTCAGCCAAGAGAATCACAGAAAGTGGCTGCTAAGCACAGGTGGCTGCTTAATAGAGGTAAGATGTATAATAAAAAAGCAAATTGGGAACCTGGAAACTGGCTGCTTAATACAGGTTGGCTGCTTAATGGAAGTGACCACTAACACAGGTTTTACTGTACTTACTCAAAGCTGCAAGGTTTGTTTTGATTTCTCTTAACAACCACTCCTTGAACCCCGGAATAGGGGACATACTGGAGAACTGGGTTATCTGGGGCCACTCCTGCTGTAACTCTCCTGCCACTTTCTTTATCAGGTAGTTACCCAGGTCTACACCATGAAGACCTGTAAAAGGTTTATGTACTGTATGAATACATATAGGTTTTGAAAAAAGAACATGTCTCTCCCGAAGTGTTGAACGAAATGGAGTAAAGGGCTATAACTCAGTGAAACTATAACTCAGCTAAACTATAACATTGTGAAACTATAACATAGTGAAACCATAACATAGCGAAACTATAACATAGTGAAACTATAACTCAGTGAAACTATAACTCAATGAAACTATAACATAGTGAAACTATAACATAGTGAAACTATAACTCAATGAAACTATAACATAGTGAAACTATAACATAGTGAAACTATAACATCGTGAAACTATAACATAGTGAAACTATAACTCAACGAAACTATAACATCGTGAAACTATAACATAGTGAAACTATAACTCAGTCTCAGTGAAACTATAACATCGTGAAACTATAACATAGTGAAACTATAACTCAGTCTCAGTGAAACTATAACTCAGTGAAACTATAACATAGTGAAACTATAACTCAACGAAACTATAACATAGTGAAACTATAACATAGTGAAACTATAACTCACTGAAACTATAACTCAGTGAAACTATAACATAGTGAAACTACAACATAGTGAAACTATAACTCAGTGAAACTATAACATCGTGAAACTATAACATAGTGAAACTATAACTCAACGAAACTATAACATAGTGAAACTATAACTCAACGAAACTATAACATTATGAAACTATAACATTGTGAAACTATAACATAGTGAAACTATAACATAGTGAAACTATAACTCAACGAAACTATAACTCAGTGAAACTATAACATCGTGAAACTATAACATCGTGAAACTATAACATAGTGAAACTATAACATAGTGAAACTACAACATAGCAAAACTATAACATAGTGAAACTATAACATAGCGAAACTATAACATAGTGAAACTATAACATAGTGAAACTATAACTCAATGAAACTATAACATAGTGAAACTATAACTCAGCGAAACTATAACATTGTGAAACTATAACATAGTGAAACTATAACTCAACGAAACTATAACATTGTGAAACTATAACATAGTGAAACTATAACTCAGTCTCAGTGAAACTATAACATCGTGAAACTATAACATAGTGAAACTATAACTCAGTCTCAGTGAAACTATAACTCAGTGAAACTATAACATAGTGAAACTATAACTCAACGAAACTATAACATAGTGAAACTATAACATAGTGAAACTATAACTCAGTGAAACTATAACTCAGTGAAACTATAACATAGTGAAACTACAACATAGTGAAACTATAACTCAGTGAAACTATAACATCGTGAAACTATAACATAGTGAAACTATAACTCAACGAAACTATAACATAGTGAAACTATAACTCAACGAAACTATAACATCATGAAACTATAACATTGTGAAACTATAACATAGTGAAACTATAACTCAGTGAAACTATAACATCGTGAAACTATAACATAGTGAAACTATAACTCAACGAAACTATAACTCAGTGAAACTATAACATCGTGAAACTATAACATTGTGAAACTATAACATAGTGAAACTATAACATAGCAAAACTATAACATAGTGAAACTATAACATAGCGAAACTATAACATAGTGAAACTATAACTCAGCGAAACTATAACATAGTGAAACTATAACATAGTGAAACCATAACATAGTGAAACTATAACATAGTGAAACTATAACATCGTGAAACTATAACATAGTGAAACTATAACTCAACGAAACTATAACATAGTGAAACTATAACATAGTGAAACTATAACATAGCAAAACTATAACATAGTGAAACTATAACTCAGTCTCAGTGAAACTATAACATCGTGAAACTATAACATAGTGAAACTATAACTCAGTCTCAGTGAAACTGTAACTCAGTGAAACTATAACATAGTGAAACTATAACTCAACGAAACTATAACATAGTGAAACTATAACATAGCAAAACTATAACATAGTGAAACTATAACTCAGTCTCAGTGAAACTATAACATCGTGAAACTATAACATAGTGAAACTATAACTCAGTCTCAGTGAAACTGTAACTCAGTGAAACTATAACATAGTGAAACTATAACTCAACGAAACTATAACATAGTGAAACTATAACATAGCAAAACTATAACATAGTGAAACTATAACTCAGTCTCAGTGAAACTATAACATCGTGAAACTATAACATAGTGAAACTATAACTCAGTCTCAGTGAAACTATAACTCAGTGAAACTATAACATAGTGAAACTATAACTCAACGAAACTATAACATAGTGAAACTATAACATAGTGAAACTATAACTCAGTGAAACTATAACTCAGTGAAACTATAACTCAATGAAACTATAACATCGTGAAACTATAACATTGTGAAACTATAACATAGTGAAACTATAACATAGTGAAACTATAACATAGTGAAACTATAACTCAACGAAACTATAACTCAGTGAAACTATAACATCGTCAAACTATAACATCGTGAAACTATAACATAGTGAAACTATAACATAGTGAAACTATAACTCAACGAAACTATAACATCGTGAAACTATAACTCAGTGAAACTATAACATAGTAAAACTATAACATAGTGAAACTATAACATAGTGAAACTATAACATAGTGAAACTATAACTTAGTGAAACTATAACATAGCGAAACTATAACATAGTGAAACTATAACTCAGTGAAACTATAACATAGTGAAACTATAACATAGTGAAACTATAACATAGTGAAACTATAACATAGTGAAACTATAACATAGTGAAACTATAACTCAGTGAAACTATAACATAGTGAAACTATAACATAGTGAAACTATAACTCAGCGAAACTATAACATAGTGAAACTATAACACAGTGAAACTATAACATAGTGAAACTATAACATAGTGAAACTATAACATAGTGAAACTATAATTCAGTGAAACTATAACATAGTGAAACTATAACATTGTGAAACTATAACTCAGTGAAACTATAACATAGTGAAACTATAACTCAGCGAAACTATAACATAGTGAAACTATAACATAGTGAAACTATAACATTGTGAAACTATAACATAGTGAAACTATAACATAGCGAAACTATAACATAGTGAAACTATAACTCAGCGAAACTATAACATAGTGAAACTATAACATTGTGAAACTATAACATAGTGAAACTATAACATAGTGAAACTATAACATAGTGAAACTATAACTCAGCGAAACTATAACTCAGCAAAACTATAACATAGTGAAACTACAACATAGCAAAACTATAACATAGCGAAACTATAACATAGCGAAACTATAACATAGCGAAACTATAACTCAGCAAAACTATAACATAGTGAAACTATAACTTAGTGAAACTATAACATAGCAAAACTATAACATAGTGAAACTATAACATAGTGAAACTATAACATAGCGAAACTATAACATAGTGAAACTATAACATAGTGAAACTATAACATAGCGAAACTATAACATAGTGAAACTATAACTCAGCAAAACTATAACATAGTGAAACTATAACATAGTGAAACTATAACTCAATGAAACTATAACATAGTGAAACTATAACATAGTGAAACTATAACATCGTGAAACTATAACATAGTGAAACTATAACTCAACGAAACTATAACATCGTGAAACTATAACATAGTGAAACTATAACTCAGTCTCAGTGAAACTATAACTCAGTGAAACTATAACATAGTGAAACTATAACTCAATGAAACTATAACATAGTGAAACTATAACATAGTGAAACTATAACTCAGTGAAACTATAACTCAGTGAAACTATAACATAGTGAAACTACAACATAGTGAAACTATAACTCAGTGAAACTATAACATCGTGAAACTATAACATAGTGAAACTATAACTCAACGAAACTATAACATAGTGAAACTATAACTCAACGAAACTATAACATCATGAAACTATAACATTGTGAAACTATAACATAGTGAAACTATAACTCAGTGAAACTATAACATCGTGAAACTATAACATAGTGAAACTATAACTCAACGAAACTATAACTCAGTGAAACTATAACATCGTGAAACTATAACATCGTGAAACTATAACATAGTGAAACTACAACATAGCAAAACTATAACATAGTGAAACTATAACATAGCGAAACTATAACATAGTGAAACTATAACTCAGCGAAACTATAACATAGTGAAACTATAACATAGTGAAACCATAACATAGTGAAACTATAACATAGTGAAACTATAACATCGTGAAACTATAACATAGTGAAACTATAACTCAACGAAACTATAACATAGTGAAACTATAACATAGTGAAACTATAACATAGCAAAACTATAACATAGTGAAACTATAACTCAGTCTCAGTGAAACTATAACATCGTGAAACTATAACATAGTGAAACTATAACTCAGTCTCAGTGAAACTGTAACTCAGTGAAACTATAACATAGTGAAACTATAACTCAACGAAACTATAACATAGTGAAACTATAACATAGTGAAACTATAACTCAGTGAAACTATAACTCAGTGAAACTATAACTCAATGAAACTATAACATCGTGAAACTATAACATAGTGAAACTATAACATAGTGAAACTATAACATAGTGAAACTATAACTCAGTCTCAGTGAAACTATAACATCGTGAAACTATAACTCAGTCTCAGTGAAACTATAACTCAGTGAAACTATAACATAGTGAAACTATAACTCAGTCTCAGTGAAACTATAACATCGTGAAACTATAACATAGTGAAACTATAACTCAACGAAACTATAACATAGTGAAACTATAACATAGTGAAACTATAACTCAGTGAAACTATAACTCAGTGAAACTATAACTCAATGAAACTATAACATCGTGAAACTATAACATTGTGAAACTATAACATAGTGAAACTATAACATAGTGAAACTATAACATAGTGAAACTATAACTCAACGAAACTATAACTCAGTGAAACTATAACATCGTCAAACTATAACATCGTGAAACTATAACATAGTGAAACTATAACATAGTGAAACTATAACATAGTGAAACTATAACTCAGCGAAACTATAACATAGTGAAACTATAACATAGTGAAACAATAACTCAGTGAAACTATAACTCAGTGAAACTATAACTCAATGAAACAATAACATCGTGAAACTATAACATAGTGAAACTATAACATAGTGAAACTATAACATAGTGAAACAATAACTCAACGAAACTATAACTCAGTGAAACTATAACATCGTGAAACTATAACATCGTGAAACTATAACATAGTGAAACTATAACATAGTGAAACTATAACATAGTGAAACTATAACATAGTGAAACAATAACTCAACGAAACTATAACTCAGTGAAACTATAACATCGTGAAACTATAACATCGTGAAACTATAACATAGTGAAACTATAACATAGTGAAACTATAACATAGTGAAACTATAACATAGTGAAACAATAACTCAACGAAACTATAACTCAGTGAAACTATAACATCGTGAAACTATAACATCGTGAAACTATAACATAGTGAAACTATAACATAGTGAAACTATAACATAGTGAAACTATAACATAGTGAAACTATAACATAGCGAAACTATAACATAGCGAAACTATAACATAGTGAAACAATAACTCAACGAAACTATAACTCAGTGAAACTATAACATCGTGAAACTATAACATCGTGAAACTATAACATAGTGAAACTATAACTCAACGAAACTATAACATCGTGAAACTATAACTCAGTGAAACTATAACATAGTGAAACTATAACATAGCAAAACTATAACATAGCGAAACTATAACATAGCGAAACTATAACATAGTGAAACTACAACATAGCAAAACTATAACATAGCGAAACTATAACATAGCGAAACTATAACTCAGCGAAACTATAACATAGTGAAACTATAACATAGCGAAACTATAACATAACGAAACTATAACATAGTGAAACTATAACTCAGCGAAACTATAACATAGTGAAACTATAACATAGTGAAACTATAACATAGTGAAACTATAACATAGTGACACTATAACATAGCGAAACTATAACATAGTGAAACTATAACTCAGCAAAACTATAACATAGTGAAACTATAACATAGTGAAACTATAACATTGTGAAACTATAATATAGTGAAACTATAACATAGTGAAACTATAACTCAGCGAAACTATAACATAGTGAAACTATAACATTGTGAAACTATAACATTGTGAAACTATAACATAGTGAAACTATAACATAGTGAAACTATAACTCAGCGAAACTATAACATAGTGAAACTATAACATTGTGAAACTATAACATAGTGAAACAATAACATCGTGAAACTATAACATAGTGAAACTATAACATTGTGAAACTATAACATAGTGAAACTATAACATAGTGAAACTATAACTCAGCAAAACTATAACATAGTGAAACCATAACATAGTGAAACTATAACTCAGTGAAACTATAACATAGCGAAACTATAACTCAACGAAACTATAACATAGTGAAACTATAACATAGTGAAACTATAACTCAGTGAAACTATAACATAGTGAAACTATAACATAGCAAAACTATAACATAGTGAAACTATAACATAGTGAAACTATAACATAGTGAAACCATAACATAGTGAAACTATAACTCAGCGAAACTATAACATAGCGAAACTATAACTCAACGAAACTATAACATAGTGAAACTATAACATAGTGAAACCATAACTCAGTGAAACTATAACATAGTGAAACTATAACATAGCGAAACTATAGCATAGCAAAACTATAACATAGTGAAACTATAACATAGTGAAACTATAACTCAGTGAAACTATAACATAGTGAAACTATAACATAGTGAAACTATAACTCAGTGAAACTATAACATAGTGAAACTATAACTCAATGAAACTATAACATAGTGAAACCATAACATAGCGAAACTATAACTCAGCGAAACTATAACATAGTGAAACTATAACTCAATGAAACTATAACATAGTGAAACTATAACATAGCGAAACTATAACATAGTGAAACTATAACATAGTGAAACTATAACATAGCAAAACTATAACATAGTGAAACTATAACATAGCAAAACTATAACATAGTGAAACTATAACATAGTGAAACTATAACATAGTGAAACTATAACTCAGTCTCAGTGAAACTATAACATCGTGAAACTATAACATAGTGAAACTATAACTCAGTCTCAGTGAAACTGTAACTCAGTGAAACTATAACATAGTGAAACTATAACTCAACGAAACTATAACATAGTGAAACTATAACATAGTGAAACTATAACTCAGTGAAACTATAACTCAGTGAAACTATAACTCAATGAAACTATAACATCGTGAAACTATAACATAGTGAAACTATAACATAGTGAAACTATAACATAGTGAAACTATAACTCAGTCTCAGTGAAACTATAACATCGTGAAACTATAACTCAGTCTCAGTGAAACTATAACTCAGTGAAACTATAACATAGTGAAACTATAACTCAGTCTCAGTGAAACTATAACATCGTGAAACTATAACATAGTGAAACTATAACTCAGTCTCAGTGAAACTATAACTCAGTGAAACTATAACATAGTGAAACTATAACTCAACGAAACTATAACATAGTGAAACTATAACATAGTGAAACTATAACTCAGTGAAACTATAACTCAGTGAAACTATAACTCAATGAAACTATAACATCGTGAAACTATAACATTGTGAAACTATAACATACTGAAACTATAACATAGTGAAACTATAACATAGTGAAACTATAACTCAACGAAACTATAACTCAGTGAAACTATAACATCGTCAAACTATAACATCGTGAAACTATAACATAGTGAAACTATAACATAGTGAAACTATAACTCAACGAAACTATAACATCGTGAAACTATAACTCAGTGAAACTATAACATAGTAAAACTATAACATAGTGAAACTATAACATAGTGAAACTACAACATAGCAAAACTATAACATAGCGAAACTATAACATAGCGAAACTATAACATAGCGAAACTATAACATAGTGAAACTATAACATAGTGAAACTATAACATAGTGAAACTATAACTCAGTGAAACTATAACATAGTGAAACTATAACATTGTGAAACTATAACATAGTGAAACTATAACATAGTGAAACTATAACATAGTGAAACTATAACTCAGCGAAACTATAACATAGTGAAACTATAACATAGTGAAACTATAACTCAGCGAAACTATAACATAGTGAAACTATAACTCAGCGAAACTATAACATAGTGAAACTATAACATAGTGAAACTATAACATAGTGAAACTATAATCAGTGAAACTATAACATAGTGAAACTATAACATTGTGAAACTATAACTCAGTGAAACTATAACATAGTGAAACTATAACTCAGCGAAACTATAACACAGCAAAACTATAACATAGTGAAACTATAACATAGTGAAACTATAACATAGTGAAACTATAACATAGCGAAACTATAACATAGTGAAACTATAACTCAGCGAAACTATAACATAGTGAAACTATAACATTGTGAAACTATAACATAGTGAAACTATAACATAGTGAAACTATAACATAGTGAAACTATAACTCAGCGAAACTATAACTCAGCAAAACTATAACATAGTGAAACTATAACATAGTGAAACTATAACATTGTGAAACTATAACATAGTGAAACTATAACTCAGTGAAACTATAACATAGTGAAACTATAACTCAGCGAAACTATAACTCAGCAAAACTATAACATAGTGAAACCATAACATAGTGAAACTATAACTCAGCGAAACGATAACATAGCGAAACTATAACTCAACGAAACTATAACATA
>CM026387.1:61361397-61450206 GCA_014843695.1 Archivesica marissinica
ACATTATTTATAAACACGCACACACGCACGCTCACACACATTATGCAACGATTATTTTCATAATGTACATGATACATACGTGTGCTCCACGTAAATCGATATATTTAAATATGCACGAAACCGGATGTATTCAGGTATTAGAGCAGAACATACGTGGATATTCTCAAGTTGGCCGTATTTCGGTGACTGGTGATCTCAATGCCAGATGCGGAAATAAATTGGATGTTTTAGAAGAAGCGAACCATTTTGATCGCTATATAAACTCAATAGAAAATCTAGTGATGTATGCTTAAATATTCCCGATTGAAAATTTATGGATGGGGTTGTTAACTCTTCAGGCAATAAATTAATTATTTAATTAATATGTCTTGGCACCGAAATATTTTCAGCATAACATTTTTATAAGTATTAATTTAAACCAATATTTGATAACATGTACAAATCAATTAATGTATAAGGTGTGTGTGTTACGTTTGTTTATTGTCGCTACCGGGTGCCCATATGAGCGCCACCTCGTGAAGAGATTAGTCATTTTAATGTTTTTGTAGGATAGTTCAATGATACAGACAGAGACCCATTCTAGATTCTACTCTGGTTCTTTTACGTTTTTGACAGTAAGTTTGTTTGGCCAACGGCTCTGCTATATCACAACTAATGTTTGAGAAACTCAATATCATAATATCAATACAGGTGTGATCGAATGCAACAGAATCATTTACACTATTGATAATGTTCACAAACTCCCCATTAATGCCCCTTTTAAACAAATCAGTATACTCAGGTTTCCATTTGTAATATACATGTGAACATTCATCACTTCGCGGACTTGTGCACACTTGTTTGAATGACTTTATAGTAAAAACTAACGGTGCATGATCACTGAAACTATTGACTGGTCCAACTGGAAAAGACCTACACGTGAAAAATCGCTCTCTTTTAGCAAAAGATAATCTTTAATTGTTCTACTTGGTTGACTACTATAATATGCATAAGATCCACAATTAAACTCCATGCTTAATAAACAGTTACTACTCGAATACCTGTGGTTTTACAAAAATCAAGCATTTTAACTCCTCGGACATTATCTAAATGATCTTGGGAGGCCCTGGATAGTGGTACATTTGGGATATAATCTTCGTAATTAATATTATCAACAAGTCGGTCACATACTACACAAGTTGGCCTATTGTATGCCTATACGACAATTCCAATCTCCAGCAAACAATAAACTTCAATATTGTTCAAAATAAAAACTATCTTCTGCACGTATATTAAATACATCTATATCAATCGCATTTGCAGCTGGGGAATCATCAGACCACATGTAAAAACCACATAAAATACATTGTTTTGAAATTCAGAAAAAATCGTTTTCAAGTTTCAACCATATAATTGTGATATGATCATTTTTCAGAACGATATTCCCGGTCTAATAATATGCAGTATATACAACACAATACCACCGCTATTTTATTTGGCCCTCCTATATCTAAATTGTCTATACAAGTTAAAGCAGGAAGATTTCGAAACATTGAACAACATTTAAGACTGTGCTCAAAATGTAACATGCATCAAGTAAAATCAGAATACAATTTCCTATTAGTGTTTCATTATCATAATGATATAAGAAATACATATTTACCTAGATATTATTGTTCATGACCAACCATTAATAAGTTTAGAACACTCATGAATTCAACACCAAATAGCAATATTGTCAATTTAGCTAAATATATTTATTTAGCAACAAGTAAAATAAAAAAGATATTAATTAACTAAATGAACGTTACTACTTTAAAATAGAAATGCTACATGTAAAATAATGATTTGTGAGTCACTGAATACCAAGTATATTGTTAGTATTATAAACAATGTATGTCTCGTAAGTGTTATTGCAATGCTTACTCATACCTTATATATACCATTCTGTAAACTTTGTATGTAACCGCCAAGCACGTTTCTTGGCGATGGACATTTATATGTTTCAGCCAACTTTGACTTGTCTTTTAACTTGAATATAATTTTAGAATCTCCTTTAGCACAATAATTGATAATGAAATTCCTCTCTATTCGATGCAAAGAAAATCTGTATATGTATTGCAAATCGTACGTTATATATACTAGTTAAACATCACCTGTATACCTGCTAAGCAGGTATCTGTTTCTGTTGATCATAATCTACTTACAATATTGCTACCCTTATCCCTGAACATGTCATCCGAAAATAGTACAACAACATTTGCATCTTGTCAAGAACAATTAATGTTACTGATAGGTGTTACTTACACTACATCAACAACGTATGACGAAACAGTCTCATAGTCTAGAGACGCGTTAAGCATGACTTCATCCTTAGTTATTCCACCTATGTAGAATATTCTCTCCGACATCTGATCAGATCTAATGTAGTAGGAATCAACGCCCCCGGTTCCTCCCATCACCTGTACTTTGATCCCTGTGCTAGTACCGACACGATGATTCTCTTTCACTGTCACTGAGGCATTCCCACTGCCACTACCGGAACTTATAGGTGGTTCCTTCCATGACGTAAATGTTGTCTCAACAGAATCTACAGAATAAAATATAACGATATGAATAATGTAAGCGAAGCCACTCTCCGATTTGTATTATTTCGTAACATATATTTACAAAGTAACAACGTTTATACTACACATTATTTGTTTCCATTAAATGTACAAGCCAAATGCCAAAATTGAAAACAAATCATAATACATTATTCTAAAGTGATAAAGTTTTGAAACTGATAAGCTAAAAATTAGAGGACCAACATAATGTTAATTGACTATAAAACAAATTACAATACCATTATTTGAAAACTGAGAGAATATCCACTGATACTAATAATTTTCATCGATTCAAATATTTATATCCGTTTATTATTTAATTGATAATGTGAAACTCACAATTGCATTATATATAGTGACGTTTATTATTGATTTATTCCTGTTCAAATTGACTGACAATTTCTAAATATATTGCTATCATACAATTGCATTCGTTACAAAATCAGTATTACACAGGTTTTGTAGTAAAGAAAAACATCACTTTTAACATTTTTAGATAAATATACTTGAACATTGTTGAACAATATATAATCTTATTGTTACTAGGATATTGCTTGTTTCATTAGACTATCTTCAAGTCAAGTCAAATGTCGTTTATTCTCTCATTTCATCACATACATGAATAAATGAGGTTTTACAATCAAAACAATACATAAGGCTCATACTATTACTAACATAATTAAACATATATAGCAATAATACACCTTTGCATGGCTATGGGTCAGTGTAGAATAGTATATCTCCACTGCAACTGTATAAGTTAGCAAGCTAAACATGCCGGAGCGTCATCATTTTACGCTACGGTATGTGTGTAGTTATAACTTATATACATCTATAACTGTTCTAGTTCTAAACGAACTAAAGTATAAGTAAAATGTATATTGCCACATTCTGCCTATTAACTGAGAAAAATGAATTTTTTTTTTACCTTTGCACACATATTATAGACAGGTTTTGTTCCTATATTATAAGTATACATTTCATGAATTTACATAGTTTTATAAATTCACCTTTAAATATTCGAATTCATTAGCTGCTCACATTTATACATATTTGGTCTTCTGTAATAGCACGGTTTGATAAATGCTTTTCTCTCGTTTTCCAAATGATCACATTCAAATAAATAATGAAATTCGTCACCTATTTTATTTACACAATGGTTACAAAATCTAAGATTACATGGTACTCTGTTCACGTTTCCTGTTTCAATTGGGAGTATTTGGTTTCTAGTTCTGAACTTAGTGAAGTATGTTACAAGAGAAGAAGGTACTGATTTCAAACGTTTTCAAAGCCAAACGTTTTTTAAATATTCTGAAGCATGTACTATTACTTGCAATTAATATGAGGGGGGTACCATTCGATTAAAAATAAATCTTGTAGTTTCTGCCTAACAGAGAGTTAGTAAAGGCGAAGGGTTCTCTCCCTGTCTGCCCATATTACTTGACAATGTGAAGAAATTTGACATATCTGAATTACTGCATACACATGCTTTTATAACACTCTCATATTTTTAATAAGTTTAAAATATTTTCCATTTATTCCTGTATTAAGTAATTTTTCCCAAAGACTTCCCATCCAAACAGTATCGAAAGCTTGTTTTAGATCAATAAACGCATACAATCATTTCTTTTTGTTATTATTCGAGTACTGAATCATGTGTTGAATATCCTTTTCGAAAACCATATTGGCAGTTATGTAGGATATTGTTGGATTCGACAAATTCTCTTATTTTGTTATTTATAATGCATGTTAATAATTTTCCGAGACTTAATGGGTCTGTAATTTTCTGAGTTTATGACATCACCTTTATTTATTGTATATATGATTTATCATACCAATGATCCAGCGTTCAGGGATAACACTTCTGTCCAGTACAAGGTTAAATAACTTAATGTATATATTCTTCATAGCAGGGTAAGATGTTTTAATGTGTTCATTTACAATTTTGTCGAATCGATATTACTAGTTATTTTTCAACAATCTAGTTGCTGAAGAAATCATAGAGGTCAGTTAAACGTACCTGATTATCATTTTCAATGTTTCTTTGTAAGATGTTCCAGTATGTTCTGTGTTTTTGTGTTTTTGTGTTTTGATATTACGCAATTTTGTGCTATTTTCACGTTTTTATTTATTAATGATTAATCGCATTGTGCTTTTATATTCCTTGCTACTATTTCTTAAGTGTTGTTTATTTTGAATCGGTATTGCACAACTGTATTTAGTATTTAGCTATATGGAAATGTTTTCGAGCTTTTTTACAGTTATGCCTAAACCATGTTGACTGTTGATTATTTGGAGAATCGGCGAATACAATATTTTTGTTTTCAGGAAAGTAGCCAAAATATTCCTTAGAGGATTTCAAAAATGACGACGCAACAACGATATCAGCATTTAATTGGTTAAACTTGTTTTGAGATTCCAAAAAGGTAAGCTTATTCAGTAATCTAGCAATTTCAGTATTGTCTAATTTCTCTAAAATTTCGTTTCTTTTATTGTTATCCGATAATTTATTCTTCGGTGAGTTATATTGGTTATTGGTATATGTGCAACATGTGTGCAAAAACAGCTATTTTGCACACGATACTAAGTATTGTGATTGTCTAATATATATATTATAAATATAAATGACCGTACTATATTTATGCAATATTCGCGCTTAAAATTAACAAGCTATTTTGGCGTGTAAAATGATTACATGATAACTTAATTTGTGTATCGTTGATTTAGCTTACCGCGAGGCTGATGTACGTAAATATTATCTCACAGCGAGAGATTATGTAATAGTTGTCGGTTTCTTTTGATGAGGCGCCAATATGTCTTTTTTTTCATTAAAGTTACGATTTTGATTGCGTAAGGTAACAGGTGGTCAGCGACACGCTGTCTGACTGAAATGTATATAATTCCGAGTAAAATTAAAGAGAAACCAGAGCACAAAAGGCTGTCCTTATGCAACGATTGATTGTTTATCTCAAATAGAAAACAATTACTGTTTCTGTGACACTAAAGACGAGAGGTCTTCACTATATTAATTTAATATACTTATAAAACGAATTATTAACTGAACTTAAGTGTTACGGACACAGTGAATATTAATGGAGTGAGTAGCACCGTATTGCTTGAATAGAATACGTGATAGCTAATATAAAAGACGAGATGTCTTCGGTATATTAATTTAATATACTTATACAACGAATTATAAACTGAACTTAAGTGCTACGGACACATTAGGTAGCGATGGATTAAGTAGCACCGTAGTGCTTGAATAGAATACGTGATAGCTAATATAATAAGATAAGAGATACAAATTATCTCTAATATATAGCGGTAATAAATTGATACCAGAACAGTACTGTGAGATATTGAAGTTATTGAGAGACGCGAGCGGCTGATCAACGTAGATCAATTGAGATATCCTTGATTGTATATTGAAGATTAAAGATGTAATCCAATTATCGACAGGGCGATGATCTAATAAAGACACTAGAAATTAATGAGGCTTGAAGTGACTATTATATAGATAAGAGATCAGATATTCACGAGATGTGAATACACGAAATAGGAGAATATAAAAAGAGACGATAGAGTAAAATAGATAGAAAGAACTGTGTTACGTTATAATTGAATTGATAGAGAAATGAAATATACCCCTAGACAACCGACCAGAGGGTTTATATAACTTAAACCTTGGAAAGAGCCGTAAATAGACCAGACGTAGAGTAAGAGCCGACGAGGGGGGACGCCACACATGCCTGAACATCAACTTTTAGTTGTAACATAGCATGAGTATGCGCGTCAGAGTATAAATTACTAACACCTTTACATGTAATATGTCCCAGACATATAAATTACATTTAACAAATAAAGGCCGTTACAGTGTAACAATTCTATAAACATATACCCATAATTATTCACAGAATGGTCACAAATATCGTTTAAATTATGACTGTTGATCAATTCTTCATCTACCGTAATAAAACCATCCTTGTTTCTAATACTAGAGTTGAAGTTGCCACAATACAATTAACATGATATTGCTGTGAAAGTCTATTTAGTTCGATCTGTATTTCTAAGAATGGGTCTTCAACATAATATTCCGAGTATTCAGGAGGTATGTACACAGTTCCACACAAAATATCAGTTGCCGTGTTAGTCAATTGCTTGGAAATTGTGCACTAGAGAACTAGATTAGATTCGGTATCTATTTCTTTTATATAACGGCAAATGTCCTTTTATTTAAACAAATAATGAGGTCCCGCCAGATTTCCGTAATAGTCTTTTTGTTTTTGATTGACAGAAGTAATTATCAAAATTTCGTAAAGAAATAAAATCTAAGTCAACTGACTCGATTCTTGAATTCCTATTATACTGTTCGAGTTTATTAATTCAATGAATTTGGTACAAAGAACTTTAGATTTTATGCCGAACGGATTTAATGATAAATATTTAAAATCTCCTGATGTTCTATTTATTGAACTGGTTTGCTGGTCATTATGGTATACAGTAGATTATAGCTACGATTCTCCTCAACAAATCATAACAGCAAGGAAATTTGGCATATTTTATGAGACACTCGCATAGAATCAAATTTCGTTTTTCCTTCAAAATAGAGTATTTCTGTTATGCTTTCCAATGCATGATTGAGTTTTCTCAGTGAAAGGAAATCTAGCTTTCACTGTTTACAAACCTGTCAGTGCTTGTCTTTCATAGTTGAGCTATTTGCTGACCACCATGAACAGTTATAAAGTAATATATTCTAATGCATTTGTTTGTCTGTAGTTTTTAATCTTAGTAACAAACAGAAACTAATTTAAAAATTAATCGGAATTATTTCTTATTATAGACATTCACACTAATATGTGTGTTTGTGTGGTTGTGTATTGTAGTGAAATAAGGCTCCCGACAGTAAATATATTTCTTAGAAGTCTCTATATGAACAATTTACTTTGGCAAGTAGTGGTTATTTAAAACAGGGTTAGTAATGGTGGACACATATATCGTTCTTGTTTATTTAATATAACCATAGAATGATTACGAGTTGCGCCCTTGACACAATACGTACTTCCAGTTAGCCCAAATGGTAGCCTACTAGGGAGTTGAAGTTTTGGAGGAGTACGATGGTTTCCTGCTTGATAAAACTCCGTTGTTGCTAGCAGCATATATAGACCAAACAGAAACTGTGCGTTTGACTTAGATGTAAAATGTATATCATTTTAGAAAATATATAGGCAAATTTGGGTGTCAATGTGCTTAAATATTGGGGTTAGTTAGTGCAATGACTAAAGGAATATTTTATTCACTCATGATCATAGTAAAATGTGTAACGAAAAAGTAACGCTCAATATAAAAGTGTACAGTTTTTTTATGTTGGTATATATTTAGTCTGCATTTACTAATATATATGTTTTGCTTACTTTGTTATTATAATTAATTATTTGAGTAAATATAACACTATATAATGAATTATGAATTGTTCATGAAATTTGACAACGAACCTCTCTAAATGTTCCTCCACATTGTCACACAATGTTGTTACCGGTACTTTTACGTTTGGCATCACTGTTACCCCTCATATCTTCTGTTGCATGTAACAGTACACGCTATCCCCACAGTATTTGTGATCGAGTGGATATATGGAGAAAATCTATATAAGCTTTTAGCATTCGGTTTAATCCAAATGTTGTTTTATATTAATGTTTCAACATGATGTAAATATTGATTAATATAATATGCTTAAACTATTTATTATCGGTAAGCTACACTGTACTATGTAAATGCTACACCAACAAACACTTGTCACAGTATAGCTATATAAGCTTTTAGTTTTCGATTTAATCCAAATGTTCTTTTATATTAATGTTATAACATGATGTACATATTGATGACTGAAATATGCTTACATTATCTGTAACATGTAAATACATGCACAATATGTACAATGTAAATACATGTACAATGTAAATACATGTACAATGTAAATGTTACACCAGACACAGCCGATAATGTTACACAACGCTACCCCAAATGCTCGTAGTATAGTTTTAGTTTATGTAATTTAATTTAGCTCGATTGCGAAACAAGTTCTTACAACTTATACTAATCACTCTCGAGACCACCTCAATACTGATGGAATCCATAGCCACGAGGGAGACTGAAGCGGCAATGTGGAATTTAAATGCTTTATATAAGGGCACAATCGTAACGGCTACAGCTGGGAAAGAACTCAGGAAAAGTTCGCATGTGAAGCGAACGAGCTACCACTGCGCTAGTACGACTTCCTCGTAGTATATGTTACCAGTAAATCGCATTTAATATGAATTTAACACTAGACATAGTAAGATACAGGACAAATTACATATGTGTAGTAGTATTACAATCAATCCTCACGGCATATGCTACCCGTGTGCATTCGTTTAATGTTAATGCTAATCTAGATACTACATTAGCCTGTTACGGACACAGTTACATCTAGTATTACATGCACTACTAATACTACCCGTGTGCATTCGTTTAATGTTAATGCTAATCTAGATACTTCATTAGCCTGTTACGGACATAGTTACATCTAGTATTACATGCACTACTAATAGTACCCGTGTATATGCGTTTAATGTTAATGCTAATCTAGATACTCCATTAGCCTGTTAAGGACACAGTTACATTTAGTATTACCTGTACTATCAACACTAACTGTACATGCACCTTAGATACTCTTACCGACAACGCTACATTTAGTATTACATGTACATCCAATGCTAACTGTGCATTATGTACGTGGTCATGCGTTTAATGTGAAAGCTAATCCAGATACTCCCAATAACATGCTACCGTCAACACTAAATCTAGTGCGACACAAATCCTCATGTTATATATTACTTACTTAAATTTACTTGAGACATTTCCATATTCAGTCGACCTTATGTCACAGTAAAGTCACAATATATATTATATAGCCTTGACATTAGTGGTAGTGAAATGCGCCAGCCTCGTTGGTGTAGTGGTAATATAGAATGCTTGTGGCGTCGAAGGTACAGGGTTCGATTCTCAATGAAGGTATATTTTTTGTCTTTTTTAATATTTAAAATTAATATAAATATGCAAAAAACTTCATGAAATCCTTACTTTTCGCGATTGTGTTAACATTCCCGCTATATTATGATGTAGTATGCATGCATGTACCATTTAAACCATTGAAAATGCCGGGAGAATGTTTGAAATCGTCAGAAATGGAAAAGGTATCCAACGTTTTGAAATTGTTAGCTGCTAGTGGTGTGAATAATGTGGTCTGTGTTCAGAAGACAGTAGAGACAACGTCTGTCTACGGTGCATAAAATAGAAAAGGAGAAGAACAGTGGTAGGTTGGCTTCACCAACACGCAAGAAGAGGGGTCCGTACAAACCGATAGATGAGTTTGAAGAAGATTTATAAGGAATAAGCTCCGTGTATGCTACACTATTCATCGTCAGCTACTCGTTGTGAGGAAACTACACACTGTACCGAGAGCTGAAATCAACTATCCAGGAAGTTGCTCCTTTTTACAGAAAACACTGGATGTCTTGGGATTTTCAGGGAAGAAAACCCGCAACAACAGGAAACAGATTATTGAAGAGCCTAATGTATTCAAGATGAGACTTAAAGTTTACCAGAAGAAGGAGTTGGAGTGAAACGTGTACAACTTGGTGTACACTGATGAGACCTGGATCGACAGCTGCTACACCAAGAACAGTTGTTGGCAACGTCCTTGTGTTGATGGCGTTCGCGCTCCTTTGAACCGTGGACAACGCCATATCGTTGTCCATGCTGGGCCCCGGTCTGGTTTTGTACCAAGCACCAAGCTGATTTACACAGCTTCTTTACCAGCGGAGACTACTACGTAGGGATGAACGGGAAGCTGTTCAATAAGTGGTTGAAAGAACACATTCTGCCTAACCTAACCGGGAAATGTGCGATAGGTCTCGACAACGCTAGTTAGCATTGGATGCATGCAGATAGATGCCCTACAAGTGCAACAAAATTGCTGCCATCAAGGTAAAAATAGAAACAAGTACCAACACGCTCTGAATAAAAACCGAGGAAACGATTTTCATTAAAAGCATTATTACTAATTACTACATGTAGTTCTTGAAATCGTAGGGATGATGATGATGATAATTATTAGGAATAGCTCATATTTTCTTCATACGTATTTTACGTTTTACATGTATATTTGTTTCAAGCATGGTTACGTCAGCATGACATCCAGTTTGTCGAAAGCCTTACTCGACCGAAACGTTAGGAGTTGTCTAAAATGTAGAAGCCGACGACACATACCTTCACCATTGACTCCATTATCAGGAATCACGGTCACGAGGTTCTACGTCCGTCTCCATATTATCCAGATTTCAATGCTATTGAGTTGATCTGGAGTGGACTGAAGAATAGTGTGCACCAACGAAATGTGACCTTCAGGTATTTCAGCTTAAAACATGCATTGTTATTTGAAAATAATATTTCATTATTTCGAAAGATGTTAACGATAATTATGTTTTAATTTCCTCCTTTCTTTTGCATTTCAGATTTGATGACTTGAAGCAAATAACAGACGAGGCGTTGACTGAGACTGGGGGCGACAGTTGGAGCCATGCTGTTGACCATGTGGAGATACTGGGGGCGACAGTTGGAGCCAGGCTGTTGACCTTGTGGAGAGACTGGGGGCGACAGTTGGAGCCGTGCTGTTGACCATGTGGAACGACTGATCCTAGATATGTAACGCGCAGATCACTACTCCGGAGAACAGCCGATTGAGATAGTCGTCACCATACATGGCTCCGATTCTGAGGATACCGACTCGGATGAGTGCGGCAGCTCAACGGATACTGCCAGTGAATACGGAATGGAGATTTGAATTGTTAAACATTGAAATGAAATGTAATAGTATTACATGTATAGTCTGCATAAAATGAAATAAAACGCATGAAATAAACAATAAAGTAAATAAAAATAAATAAATATAAAACTTTTAACAAGCCCAAATTTGGAAAATATCTTTTATTATAATAATAATAATATCATTTTAAATGACAAAAATGTTTTGTACCTAATAAAATGAACATTATAGTTAACTAAATGTAGACTCGTGATTTTCTTCATTGTACAATGTTTCGAACTCACACGGAACTGTTGTATTGTAATTCAGTGCGAAATATTAGCACCTTAAACAGCTGGGCTATCACCACCTTGAATTGTTAAATACATTTTATTCAATTGATCTGCAAAAATCCATTGCAAATGAAGCATGTAATTATGATAATGTCTCTAGTAAATTTACGCTTGCAGTAACAGTGTAGCAATCCTCACGTATGTGTTTCTCGTACGTTTGTGTTTGCTATGAATTTACACAACTACTGACAACAATCTGACACTGGTAAAGTGTCCGGTAAGTTTAATATGAATGTTAGACCATATTATCACATTCCCGGTAATATTACGATGACTATTGAGAATGGAGTAGGTTTACGTGATGAATCATGATCTGCAATTTAAGAAATATTCTCGCAAAATCTCGGTTTAAGTTATTTCAACTTTTATGCTGTCGGAACAAGACATAATATCGCATGCAGACTGAATTTCCCCACATATTGAGACATAATTCCCAACAGACATCTCAGATGCTCAACATAGTTTGTCACTAAAATGGAAAGTTTCTTTCTCTATATTTTTGTCGGTATTGCTAAAGGAGTGACAGTCTGAAAAGCACCAAGTCATTACTTTCTCTTGGGGCATTTTTGCAGACACATTCTTCTGAAAACCCATTAATGGACGAAACTTGTTTGCAACCAGCTACAGGTGTTAATGATCATGGAGGTAATAATTATAAACATAAATGATAATTTAGATTTCATATGACCAATTCTTAATCAGTGTGCAATTATAGTATTTTGTATTTCAGTGTTTTATATTTGTTTTAGTCTTTAATATCCGATTAACAGGGGTATTGCAGCTTTACCCCTAACATACTCTGATACATGAGTAGGTATACTTTTGTTCATCTCTTATAACTCCATGCTGGAGTGGCATTATACTTTTATTATGTAAACTATACATGTGATATTATTGTAAATAGTGTACGTACACTGATGATATGTAAATAGAGATTACTACTACTAAAAAATGATGAGTGTATGTACATGTATATGGCTTTTAATGAACGATGGCATTGACATGTATTGTAGTCCTGACCAATTAGAGACCACCAGTATATTATTTGTTTATACAAATTTATCTTAGCTCGATTGCGAAACAAGTTCTTACTACCTATATTAATGAACGGAAAGCAAAGCAAACGAACTGAGATTTTAGGAACTCAACTTTCATCAATAGAAAAAGGAAACATATTGACATGGATCTTCATTAATTACTTTGTTCTAGTATATTTGGAATTGTTAAATGATGTAAATATTTACCTGTTCCAAGTAGTAGTATCCCTACACAAATTATCAACACATAAATTGGTTGAACAGAAGTCATGTTACTATGTCACCAAGGTTAGTAGTAAACCAAATTTATCGTCCTTAAACATATGATAGTCAAGCGGATATGTAATTATGTATACTAGAGGACATAGAAAACGCACACTTCGGAAAAGTGTGTTTTTACATGAAAAACAATAACTATATAAATACATAGAATATGTATAGTTGTTCAGTTTGTGTTTTGTAATAAAGATGTGATGTATCTTTGATAGAATCCTTCGTATTTCGTTTTAGTTTATACAAATTAATTTTAGCTCGATTGCGAAACAAGTCCTTTCAACTTATATTAATCACTCTCCAGACCTCATTCCTGATGGAATCCATCGCCATGAAGGAGAGAGAAGAGGCAGTGTGGAATTTAAATGCCTTGCCTAGGGGCACACTCGTAACGGCTCCAGAGGGGCTCGACCTCCGGACCATTCGTACCTGAAGCGTACGCGCATCCACTGTATTTTCATTTTCATGTTATACTAATCTTATAATATAAGTGTGCGTTTTCTATGTTCTCTAGTATACACGAGTATGATTTGTTAACGGATATTCACAATTTCCTGTCCAGTAAGGAATGTCAATTGTTATAATTGAGTTCATTTCAAGTACACGGACGTAGTTAATTATTATTAAACTGTTCTGAACGTCTGAAATAATACAAATACTAACATGACTTGAGATTTAGTCTAAAACTTTGAACTTTATTTATTTTACAACGATTGCGAAACAAGTTCAAGCAACTTATAGTAATCACTGTTGTTGTCGCGGATGAAAGCGTATACGTAGTCCTTCGTGTGGGAGGAAACCAGAGTACCCGGAGAAAACACACATGTCCTATTTGGCGACCACCATACCATCTCACATACTTCCCGGTCCGAGGATCGAACCCGGGTTGCTTTGGTAAGAAGCGAGCGCCAATCGGACAGTTCCTACAAGTATAACAAAAAACACAGCTACCGTTGTTTAATCTGCAATAAACCACGGCTACGACTGTTGAATGTTGCTCCATTCATTTATTTATGTACGTAAATATGCATAACGTTTAACAATTTCACTATTGAATTCAATGCAGAGATTGGACAGGGTAGTAGTAGTTCAGGAAATATAGTGTTGGTAGCTGGATGCTGATTGTCTTTGCCATTGGAACACAGCATGTGTCATACAGAGAGGTATTTTGTAAAGCAACCAACCACATAACAGACAAGGAAGCAAACTACGACACATATGTATTCGTTAATAGGATTATATTGGGCCATGTTAGAATAGAAGTAATAGTTGGCTTACCGGGCTTAATCTGCGAATAAACAACGGGTTGGAGTTCTGATAGAACGACAAACAACGCCAAGACAAATATTATGTTATGCGCATTAATGTGAAGATTACGCTTGAACTTGAGCACACATACAATAGTGTGCTACATCTTCTTACAATTAACATGTGCAGAAACAAACTGAATGAATGATCGTGTTGGAACATTATATTATTTCTAGGTACCATACATTATTATGACACTGTTATATTTGTGCAATTAGAACATTGCTTAATTAATGCACAGAGTAGTGTAGTTTCTTCAAATTTGTGTGTAGCCTTGTTGTTTTCTTCTTGTCATTTTAGGTCTAGAGCCAAGATCAGCAACTGCACCGTGCTGTTTATTATATGTGATGGTAAATATGATTGTCTAGTAATGAACCAAATTTAATTTATTCTTATTAAACATAGATACCGTTTTTACTTTTGTTGACTTTACAGTTCTTTGCATATCCGATTGAAAAGCTCATTCACTTGGCTATTCCAGAAATTATTTCAAATTACTCATTATCTTATCTCATGTTATCTTATCTAAATGAAGGCCACTAAATACACACACATATACACATGCGATCCTTGGCTATACAATACATGTATGTTAATTGCGAATTATATATTAATTGTGAATGATACATTGCCATGTTGTGTTATATTGAAGTTGGAAGTGTTCAAGTGTGAAGTTTATTTATTTCTTTGTTGTTAATCTTTCCACTCAGTCTTGAGTAACCTCCATTTGTGTAGAGTAGAAAACGCTGCCACAACCACTAGATATTTATGTATTTACGCACTATGCATATATAGAGGCCACCATAGTTACAAAATGGATGGTAATCCAGGGATTGCAGGTGATCTCCCGTCTGATCCTAATAAAATAACTAAAACAGTCATTCAGATGGGACTTTAAACAGAGGTCTCGTGTCGGTGCTGTACACTGTTCACATAAAAGAACCAGAGGAGACTCTGTAATATATGCTCATATGGGCAAAATGGTATGCAGATGCTACAGAAATGTTGAATATAGTATTATTTATAATAATGATCGTGTAGTAAATTTAGTAACTTATTGCTTAAATGTTGCTCTACTTGTGTGCAGGATGTATGTACCGACAACCATTTTGATTTTTACCGATACTAATCTAACATCCCTGACACATTACGTTACAATAGGATGAAGTTTTCCGGATTCAAAGTAGCGTTACGCCCTTTGATGGCAAAACACTCGCGTACACGCACTGCTAATATCGATCCAATTCGAAGTCCTAGATGGTCGACAAGGTGAATTTGGAATCTTGTCGGCGTTAGCATTTATCTGTTACATAACATGCTGGGCAGTGTATTGTCGTCTTATGCTTGTACAATTATCATAGCAAATACGTCAATATGAGTTAATCCTTTATTTAACACGCAACATGATTTATTAAAAGTGCTCTTTCTAAAGTATTACGTCAGAGATATGTATGTATGTTCCATTAATGTCAAACCCCTCGCGGGGATATAGACATGTTTTCCTGGGTATGCTTAACCGACCTAAGCGGTTAACCAGTACTAAGCAATGTGTGTGAGGTGCCTTGCTCAATGCCACTACATACGTGGCCTGACCGAGTATCGAACCCGGGACCGTTAAATTCCAAATCCGACCTCTACCATTGGACCACGGAGGCCACACAATTATTATTGTCAAGCATATACTGTATTTGTTTTATTAATTTAGTATACAACGATTTAGTTTATACAAATTTATTTTAACTCGATTGCGAAACAAATTCTTTCAACCTATATTAATCACTCTCGAAACCTCATTCCTGATGGAATCCATCGCCATGAAGGAGGGAGAAGAGGCAATGTGGAATTTAAATGCTTTGCCTAAGGGCACACTCGTAACTGCTCCATCAGGGCTCGAACTCCGCTTATACAACGATTGCGAAACAACTTATATCAATATGGTCATTTAACGCATTTTATTCCAGATTATTATACAACAATTCAGTACATAACGATCTGGAAAACCATGTATCGAATAAGATAATATGAATATTGATATTATATGGTTATTAGTTTTCTCCATTTACTATACACCAACTACATTTATTAAAGTCAAGTTACATATTTCAGCAAGAACATTACTGAATGTCGTATTTAGAATGTGGGTAATGTGGGTACAGCAATATCTGCAAAGAAACACATATAAATCAATGCATAGGTAACAACAAATGTGCACATACGCTTGTTTGTATGAACGGGGGGGGTATGGAGGTGAAAGTAACATTATAAAACTTATACTGATTATGTTAGATGATATTTTTGGAAATACAATATATGAAAATTGTAATGGCCAATACGACATACATTGACAATGTAAGCCAAACCAATGTTCATAATAAAGGCCAGAATCTCATGTAGTCCCAGTAATATCTGGGATAAATATGGCGACTTATCCACTGCATGATAGCTAAATTGTTGTTGTTTGTATGGGGATATAATAGTATATTAACCTAAATTTATCTGAAGAAAAGGGTTAAAAGGCTAGGCTAAACATGCAGTGAAAGTTAGTATATATACACACAGAACATAGATTGAATAATTATGGAGATACGTGTATGTTAAATAATAGTCGATGAATGTGGTCACAAATAACAATATGCATATCTCGTTCCGCTACAAGTGAACATGAAGAATAAACATAAATCACCAGCTGACAAATTAGAAATGCTGTTGAGTGTATATTCCAAGTCCATGTAAAGTGCCTTAGTGTGGATTTCTTTAATGGCATATTTGTATAATATTAATTTTGTGACTAGTATAATTATATAGTATCAACCAGAGGTAACCATACACGCTGACAGTGACTTTAAATAATAGCCAGTATATACATGCATCTTTACTGTATATATAGTGTACTGTACGCTGAGCTATTCTTTGATCATTGCCTTCACATCACTCGCCCATCAGCGCTGTTTGAATCCCACTGTCGAATTATTTCATTTGAGTATGCTATAGAGCTGGCTTGCAGAAGGTCAATACTGCTATCCGCGTGCCCGTTCGTGTCTGAATGACGGCTCGGGGGCACCCGGGTTCACCCTTCACCAATACGTAAGCTGTTGATGCAACTTTAAACCCCACACACAAACAAATAACAAGTTTTAATTGGACATGTGCATTTCGTTTCTATGACATCTACAAAACAAGCTTTTGTAATACCGCTGGAAACAGTTGACTTTTGTATGTTTACTGAAAATAGAAAATAAATCCAGCACATATTACACAGTACAATTATATAACTTTAATAATAATACTACTATTGTGTTATATAGTGTGTTAGTAGTTGCTTCACCAAAAAAAATATAAAAGCTTCGGTTGAAATTTGCATATATTTTTCCAACTCATGTAATACATTTAAATTCACAATAAACACGTACCTGCTATGTCGAATGGCATATGAAGAGGGCACTGTTGTCGTTTTGTTTATAGCATTCGCATTCTCCCATGTGGTTGTCGCGATGCCAAATATCACCGACTGCTATCGCATCTCCGTCCGGAGTAATACATACTGTTGTATGAGAAACACATGCATTATATATAATATATTTCTCTGCTCATAGCAAATCCAGGTCTATATCCACAACGTGTACATCGTGATCTAGGTACGTCCCGCAGTAGCAGCTTATTCAATACTTCGTCTCTTCGACAAAGACTCGGATTCTCATGTACGTTTGGCATGAGAAGAACAGCCCTGGGATGTATTGACGTTATGAAGACCTTGACGAGGATATATGAGCCTGTGTATGCTACTGCGGGATGAAAAATGTTGAGGATGTGGTCCTAAGATGGACCCGTTGTTCGAAGGAACCAAACACCACTCAGGACATGTCACACTGGACTATATGACACATGCCTCGGCGGAGGTGACTATAAACAAAGCTACACAATCAGATAGCAAATCATGTTAAGGGATTGGGTAAGCTTGAATCCAGGTATCTTTATATAAACAAAGTTACACAATCAAATAGCAAATCATGTTAAGGGAATGGAAAAGCTTGAGTCCCGGTATCTTTACGTAAACAAAGCTACATGTTCAGATAGCAACTCATGTTAAGGTAATGGAAAAGCTTGAGTCCCGGTATCTTTACGTAAACAAAGCTACATGTTCAGATAGCAACTCATGTTAAGGGAATGGAAAAGCTTGAGTCCCGGTATCTTTACGTAAACAAAGCTACATGTTCAGATAGCAACTCATGTTAAGGGAATGGAAAAGCTTGAGTCCCGGTATCTTTACGTAAACAAAGCTATATGTTCAGATAGCAACTCATGTTAAGGGAATGGATAAGCTTGAGTCCCGGTATCTATACGTAAATAAAGCTACATGTTCAGATAGCAAATCATGTTGAGGGAATGGATAAGCTTGAGCCCCGGTATATTTACATCAACTTTTCAAATGTCAATTACTACGATTTAAGTATAGCCTTACCGGGGTCGCCTGCTGTTGTCAAACACACCATTAAAAGTACCGAGAGCAGAACAACAACTACTGGAAACTTATTCATTGTTTATTGCACTGTAAACATACAATTATATTTATGCAACATAGTGACCATCTACGGGTTAATTAATCAATTTAATTATGATTGATTGTATTGATATTGATTTCTAGTAATATGCTGTTTCATTAGCTACATTAATTAGTTAATTAACATAGTTACATATTGTATTATTCCAGGATGAATTTATTCCTTATTCGTTATTAAATAAAGGCATGGTAAAAGTTTAAAAGCAGTGTGAACGTTGGTAGATATATGAATGTGAAAGTCATGATAGCGCAGTCGTAGCACAGTTGTAGCGCGTTCCCTTCATTTGCGAAATACCCGGAGTTTTCGCAGCACTGGAGTAGTTAGGATTGTGCCCGTATGCAATGCATTTAAATTCCACATTGCCTCTTCTCTCTCACTTGTGGCGATGGATTCCATCAGTAATGAGGCCTCGAGAGTGACTGGTAGATGTTATAAGCACTTGTTTCGCAATAAAGTCAAACTAAATTTATATTAACTAAGGATTTATGATTTGTATACACGCCCAATGCATTTGACTACAGGCCAGAACAAGTTGACTTTTAAATAGTCTGGGATCATCATATGCAAATGGGCTTGATGGACTCAAGTTTGATATGCAAACATTTCAAAATGTTAAACTGATGGTCAGTTAAGGTCAGTTATGCATTTGCAGTCAGCATGTGATTGACTATATAACCAAACAATAACATTTTGGAAATTTATAATTGTATTGACAAATATTGGACTTTTTTAAAAATGGGTTATCATGTTTATATTATGTAAAACTCTTTGGTTAAAACTATCCCTGCATTTGTGTCAAATCAGTTTGTCGTCTTATTTTTGGATTGTCATTTAACTTGTCTGTTTGTCTCGGTGCAAGGATTTCTGTTTAATTATGTAATTGCTATTTTAATCAACAAATTTACATTTATTACGAATTGTGATTGATTTCATTTGTTTTAATCATATGTTATTTTTCTTTAACATATTTTTACACAAAATTAATATAAAGTATGATAATGAAAGATATGAATATCAAAAAGCAAAATGCAAGTTCTTGCAACATTAGATTGTCCTCCCCTAATGCTTTAAAGAAAAAGATTTACGAACATTGACGAACAATTAAGAGCAATAGGTCATAATTAAAATTATTGACGCTGAATTTCCCCTTTTTGTTGCTGCCGTCGTGTCAGATCCAAATGCCCAATGCCATGCCACAATCAACTAACAATTCATACTGCATAACACTAATACTATGTCAATAGACGAATCTTAAAGACGTTTTGATATAATGATGTATCGCTGTTAATTTGTCTTAATGATTCTTTACCAAATAATAGCGTAGTTGTGTATAGCGGATGGAACGGACGCATGGATATGATAATTGGTGCCGTTGGTTATTAAAAAGAGGACAATTAAAAAAGTAATGTTCGGCATCCTCCATTTCATGACCACACTCACATTTTGGATTTTCTCGTAAGTAATTACGATAGAATTGACCATTAAGATTACAACAACGGTTTCTAATTATTGCGTGAAACACTGATAACGATCCTACACCTGTAACAAATTAATTGGGAACAAATGGTGTTTTAAATTATTCTTTAAATTTAGTTTGATTCTATTTCTGTACTGTTGCACTAAAATGCATCTAAAAGCTAACATAAGATATGAATAATAAATTATATACGTTTCAATGTTAATAAAAATCTACTATAAAGAGAGTTATTCCATTAATTAAATATGATGATCTCCATTAATTAAATATGACCAAGTTTTGCAAACGCTACAATTATGGAACAAAATATATTATAAACATGACATATAATGAATATTTTATAAGCTTAATCTATTTTGCAAGGATTGCGAATCAAGCTGTAACACCTTAGATATATTAATCACTCTCTTTGGTGTGGAGGTCATCGTAGATGTGGTAATTCGTGTAGGAGGATTGCGAAACAAGCTGTAACATCTTAGATATATTAATCACTCTCGTTGGTGTGGAGGTCAGCGTAGCTGTGGTAATTCGTGTAGGAGGAAACCGAACCGAACAGAAAACATATGTCTGATCTGGCGACCATCTGTACATCTCACATACTTCCGGGTATGCAATGGTGAGAAGCGAGCGTGCAAAAATCACTACGCTAATCTGACATCATAAATGGACATTTTGTAAAAATAGGAAGGGTTATTATGTGAACAAATATCAGTATCAAAATAACTTGCAAGGTTAACGGAACTATGAGACGATAAACAATTTGGGATTTGAAATCGATGAGTAGTTGACTAGAATTTCACGGGATGCATTATTTACCGGTGTGTAAGAAGATGTGGTGGCCATGTTTAGCTCCATTAAATGTGACTGTATGCCTTCCAATCACAACATACACAATATATATTTACTAATGCATACACAATTCAACATATTTACATATACATTTTATATGATTAGTAATCATTATGTAATTATACACATGAAACACATATTAATTCAAACATTTTCTCAACTTTTATTTGTTGATCTTGTTTATTTGAACCCATAATGTTAGTAAGCGCATTTAATGTAGACCATGCAATATATTCTGGTAGCATTAATTGTCTAATGTTTCTACATCTCGGACACACTAAACGAAAATGGAATTCTGACTCGATTTTGAATTGATTACAAAATAAACACAATATTTGCTCTCTCTCTACACACATTATCATATCTACCAGCTGCTATTGCAAGATTATGAGATGTAAGACAAAAGCGATTCGATTCATAAATTATCGTTGTTGCTAATATTGATTTATATTCAAATGTAATTTTGTATTTCGAGTAATATTCTAGTTTACGTGCAATGAAGTAGAAACAAAAGTAGTATAGGGTGGCACTATGGGCCGTTTTTTAACAATTTATAGGCCACTTTTGCTGTGGGTGGCAGTATGGGCCACTTTTGCTGTGGGTGGCAGTATGGGCCGTTTTGCTGTGGGTGGCAGTATGGGCCGTTTTGGGTTACATGGCCCATAGTTCCACCCTAGTGACTACTAAATATAACATAACACGTAATATTTTTCAATATAATGTTTTATTTACTAATAACTAATTAACTAATAACTAAAAATCATTGGTAACATACATGTTAATTTGAATACATGTTAATTTAAAGTTTTTTCACATTTACAACATTTTATTCCTAATAAAATATCTAATATCCATTAATATTTCTCCAAATTGATTCTGACCCTTCCAATTAGCTTTTATTGTAGCATTTTTATTCCACATATTTAAACCAATACCCCAAATACAGTCTCTGGGGTTAGCCTCAGCAAGAATTTTATTATTAGTATTTAATAAAAATCTTTTTAAGTGTTCATTTTGGTTATATTTTAACCAATTGGCTTCAAAAAGTACATCTGTTGAATCGTTTGTCCATTGTACTACATCAAAGTTTGTAGATCTTGAGCGTCCTAGATGTCGTATTTCTGCTGCATTAGTACAAATAAGGATTTTCTCTGCAATAGTATGTTCCTGGCATTGTAGCATTTTTTTATGTTGAAAATATTGTTCAGTACATATATATTTCATGCCATCTTTATCTATAAAGTCTGCAAGGTAAAAATTACTGAAAACACTGTTTTGTCCATAAAATAAAACCATATCGTTTGTTATTCTGTCATCCATAGTTCTCTTCAAATCTTTCTTTCTAAATGATGGCATAGTAATACACCGCATACATTTATATAATCATCATCCTCTGGAGTTATTTTTGTCTTCTCTAAATAGTTATTATATATTATAGACCAATCATCTATACCGAGTGTTTCTTTTAACACAGTTTCTATATCACTATGTTTAACAACCGCAATATTTTTGTTATATAAATAATGTTTAATAACACTTTCCATATTTATATATGTACCCAAATGTAAATGTACATTTGACAACATATTACCAAAATTCTCCTCTTTTGGTATTCTCTTTCGTGTTATTTCATCATTAACCATATCAATCAACACCTCCCCCACTAAATCTAAATGTATAATACTATTAACAAATTCCGAATAAAATCCTCCTTCCACACCGATTTTTACTATATGCGTCATGTTTACCACTCTCTCTTTGAATGATGATATAGTAACACATCAAGTACATTTATATAGTGTACATCATATGGTAATACTAATCTATTTCTAGAAACAACATAATCATCATACATTGAGATCCATTTCTCATATCCCATACCTAATGTAGTGTACATAAATTCTATATCATCTAATTCAACAATATCTAATTTACGTTTCGATAGAAAATGTGATAATATACTTTCTATATCCATTTCTTTGCCTAAATATTGTTGTGCATGTGTAAAAAGCATTCCATAATAATGATCACATCGTTCCCCATCTAATATTAGAATATGTTCTGGTGTTAATGTTTTTAAGTCAACATCTCCTACTTTTCTGATTATTTCATCATTTACCATTTCTATATAAAGATCTGTATCTAAACCCAACTGTACTTTAGAATATTGTAACCCAAATGATGTATCAACCCTATGATGTGAATACACTTTGCTATTATTCATGATTGTTGTCTTACTACAATATCATAAGTAAAAAATAATGATAGTATGTTATAGTTGTTGTGACTTATATAGCTTATTTACTCTTGGCATATATTAATAGATTTTGGATTAATAGAAGAGTCTATTAATAGTTCCATGAATATAATCTATTTAAATGTCTATGTAATAAGACATGAATTACATTTATAGTATCCGTATTATCTGGTATATTGTGATCACATTGTGTCATAAGATAATCATTATACATTGTAAGCCAGCTGGGGTAAAATATACCTAAATCTTTACATACAGATTCTATATCTTCTTTCTTAACAATATCTAATTTTCTTTTTGTTAAATAATTTACTAACAAACTCTCTATGTCCAATTTGGGTCCTAAATAGAATTGTGCATTTGTGTGTGCTAACCCATAATAATGTATATACTCGTTACCAATATCAGCATCTAACATATGTCTTGAAGGTGAATTTTTTAAGTCAACATCTCCTACTTTTCTGATTATTTCTTCATTTATCATTTCTACAAAAATATTGGTTCCTAATCTTAAATGTACTTTAGAAAAATGTAATCCTTCACTTGTAGATACTATATGGTTGATTTTATCATATAAATAACTCATTGTGAAGGTGCTATCTCTTTGCAATGCTACAACTAAATGAAAACATATAAGATATCTATTATATATAAGAATTGTAATAGATCTATAAATATAACTAATATGACAACATTTGAGAGATATTTCTTATCGAGAAATATGTAATGGTCCTGAAAAGGACCGTATATTTTCTTCCTAACAATATCATGTTAAGGTTTTGCTCTCAGTTACAGGGTCGGTAATATCCGGTGGATATATTGCGTTCGAGATAGAATCTCCACAATAATCCACCGGTGTAAGCCCTCCATAAACCGGTACATAGCTCATCATCCTCCTGAGGTAGTCATCATCAGTTTCTGGTAGCGGTCTCACTGATGTAATAGCTGGTCTCATAATCAGCTCCACGATATGGCTCCACCGCCCTCCTAGCATAGGATCATTCAAATAATCTATTAAGCTTGACATTGTGAGATAATCAATAATGAATAAAAACATAAACAAACACGCCATATATAACAGAGGTATTGGATTGACCTACACGCTATAAATAGATTCTATATAACATAGTATTGTTTTTTTTGACCTACTACATATTATACGTTATATATAGTGTAACATGTCTAATGTATAGCGCTACGGTAACCTACATTTTAAATACTACATTGAAACAAAATAAACATAATCCATGCATATGTAAGAAATTGTTGTGTTCATAACATAGCTTACAGTAATATGTTTCTTTACTACACCAATGACAAAAATAACCTAACAGTTTATCCCAGATATCTGATTCACTATCAAAACAAATACTAGCACCACAACATTGACAATCACCTTCTAATATAATAGTATGATTAAACTTTGATGCATAAAATTCCCCGGCTATATCTTTAAAATGTATAGCCATATTGTTTTGCTAAGTATAAAATATGAACTATGCTGGTGTAATGTTATATATGTTGTGAATGGACTAGATATTTGACAAATTTGAGAGATATTTTCTTATCGAGAAATATGTAGTGGTCCTGAAAAGGACCGTTTATAATTAGCCCTGAAAAGGGCTGTTTTTTCTACCCCTCATACTAAAAATTTCCAGTATGGTAAGGGGTCTGGCCAGGGCAACAACTACACCATGTAGGTTGAGGTTGCTCTTGGTCTTCCCCATCATTCGAGGTCTTTGCACCACCCCAGTTCTTGGCTGGTCTGCCAAAACCTCTCATTTGAGCGTGTTGTGCTGCAGTTCTTGGGGTTGGCATCCCGAAGTATCGTGCTCCAGTCTCACTACCTACAGGCATTTCAGGCTCGATCCCGAAGTAACGCGCCGCACTTTCAGATTTTATCGGGGTTGAATACCCGGGTCTTGTGTCTACCTCTGGAGTCTGCGTCTGCGAGGTGGTTGTGTCATCGGAGATCTTGGAGTTGTCTCAGGTTCTGGAGAATCTGGAGAATCTGGAGATCTTTGTGGTTGCTTCCTAGGTGGTGCTGTAATTGGTGATCTTGGAGTGTGTTCCCTAGGTGGTGCTGTAATTGGTGATCTTGGAGTCTGAGCCCTAGGCGGTGCTGTAATTGGAGATCTTGGTGTATGGTCCCTAGGCTGAGATCTTGTCAGTCGTTCTGTTGTATATGGCCTGTATCTCGGGTCGTTAATGTTGCGTAATGCGTGCCGTGCCTGCCTAGATGCTCGCCGTCTATATCCCAATTCGGTTGCCTCTGCCCTCAATAGATCGGCCGTTTCCAGATACAACTGTTCCTCATAACGCTGTATAGCTTCCAACACTTTCATACGTCTGATGATGTCTGCCATATATAAATTCGACATGTTTGCTCTGTGATGAATAACAGTAATGGTAAAATCAATACCGTGCGCATCATTTTATAGGAAAATGTATGATTGACCTCCATGCTAAAAATAACTTTTTTGTAAAAGTATAGTATATACTATTATTACATCGGATTGACCTACTTTACTAGTATAAAAAGCCAATATTGAAAAATAGGTTACACTCTTATTCACGATGAATGACCTACAAGATTTGTTATCTACAGCGATGAATAATACTGGAATCCCTTCAGATCCATATTATCAGCAACCCCCAGCAATGGTGTATCAACCAACACAGACTACGCCTCAACAAATGACCCCGAATAAAGAAGAGAGTCAGATGAAAACCAAAGTACTCTTTGGTATATACGGCGAGTTACAGCGTATGAATATTAATTTGGCAACAATAGCCAATAATATTGAGAACATAGCTCAAAATAAGACAACAAAGACTCCTGAGGTGATAATGAAACCTGCCGAAATACAACTAAATTTCTCATGTAAACCGCTTGAGATTCCAATAGTATGCATAAGCACAAAACCAGTGCAGATAGAGACATGCTGTATAGATGAAGAAAAACACAGACAGAGTCACAAGAAAAGAAAAGAGCCGTATCATAAGAAAGAAGATAGAAAAGAAGAGAAGAAAGATAAGAAGAAAGAGGAACACACAATCCATACAACCCAGACGAAGAAACCATTATATGATGGTCAAGGGAACTACGGGAAAAATATGTTTATTAAATAAACATATTTTGAAAAAACGGTCCTTTTCAGGACCACTACATATTTCTCGATAAGAAAGTATCTCTCAAATTTGTCAAATATCTAGTCCTACACAAACATATACTTGTATTAAAATATTATCTAGAGTGTATAAAAATCTATATATAACGTATAATATGTAGTAGGTAAAAAAAACCGATACTATGTTATATAGAATATATTTATAGCTAGTAGGTCAAGCCGATATTCCACTATAAAATATCTGTTCAATATGAAAATGTTTATCAGTTATCAAAAATGATTGGAAGACGATTACTGCGTGTGGTTAGAGGAATCTATAAGAAGCTAAGAAATTATCGGAAAATAATACATGAACAATCGGAGGTATGCGATAACAACATAAATGAATATATGGAGTACAAGGAACAACGTCGATACGACCTGGAACAATTCTTTCTTAGACGTGATGTTATCTGGCCGAGAAATCAAGTATATATGGTTAAATTGGTGAATATATACCCGGATTTATCAGAGTTTTTATAAATAAAAACTTAGATAAAACAGCCCTTTTTAGAGCTATATAAAACGGTCCTTTTCAGGACCACTACATATTTCTCGATAAGAAAATATCTCTCAAATTTGTCAAATATCTAGTCCTACACAAACATATACTTGTACTAAAATATTATCTAGAGTGTATACAAATCTATATATAACGTATAATATGTAGTAGGTCAAAAAAAACAATACTATGTTATATAGAATCTATTTATAGCTAGTAGGTCAATCCTACATTTCCCTATAAAATACAGAGGTTTAGAAGTAGCGTCATCCATTATTTTCAACGATGGCAGCTCTTAATGATGTTCAGATCCAGGGCGTAATGGAACAGTACCAAAGGCTTGGGGATGTTATTGAAGACTACAAGAATCAAGTACGACAACTGGAAGCTACAATTAGGCTCTATGAGTATAATTATAACCATTTAGCGGCTATAATATCGACCATTCGACCTTCGATTCCTGGAGCTGAATCCGGAAACTTGGCGCAAACACAACAACCACCTCAAAGTTCGATCCCGAAGTCCGAAAATTGGAACAATGATGAGGAACCGATGTTCACCTTAACAGAAGGCGTCGGAAAACTGATGGGCGGTTCCTACTGCCATGGGAAAGTTACAAGTGGGGCATATTGTCCGACATGTCGTAGCAAACATTGCGGCGAATAGTTTTAAACTATATATCAACGGTCCTTTTCAGGGCCCCAAAATAAAATGAAATAAAAGCCTCTTAGATTTTGTCAAAGTATTATTTTATTATATATTACAATCACAACATCAAAATATCAAAATAAAATAACTACATAACTAATACAGGTTATACAAATAATATTTACATCCAATACAATGAGTGTTATATTGTTTTTATAGGTATTTCAATGTCAATTTTATACCATATCTATTAATGCCATTTTAATAACATAATTTTTTAAAAATGTAGTGTCCTACAATCATCTTATAGATTTAATAGTCTTTTCTTACGAAATGCCTTCAATGGAACCCTCTCCTTAGTTGGGTCTTCAACTCGTGGCCTCTTTTTCAATGGTTCCTCACATTCATCTATGGTATCCATAAGGGTCCTTTTTGGAGTCGAACATGTCATATTCGGAAGCTCGCTTTTAAATGGTACTCCAGGTGAAATACCAGAATCCATTTCTACATCCATGATGTCCTCTACATCCCATGTTTTATCGGCATTGGTGTTGGTTTGTGGTGCAATTTCTGTTTGGTTACACCCCTCAAAACCGCTCGATTCAGGTTTATCATAGGTTGGATAAATAGTATTCTCCTTTTTCAATGTATATTTTTCAGGGCATGTAGTAGCGTAATGCCCCGATTTGTTACATTTATAACAAGTTATATTATTTATAAACTTGGTCGGTTGTGTTTTGTTAATACATTCATTCGCATAGTGTCCTTTTTTCTTACAAATATAACAATAAATGTTTTTCTGTCCCTGTTCATTTCCATATGCTTTATACCATAATTCATTTAACTTCAAACTCATTTCATTTAATTGTTGCTGCATACTCATGATTGTTACTGAATGATTGCCAAAGTAGTGAATAAATAATGTCTATGAAATAACCTATATTTATAGTAAACTGATGTAGCTATATTTAGATAATTAAAATATAAATAGATAATGTTTATTAATAGCTCAAAAGAGTGTATATAAGAATAAAAATCAAAATAACAAATCAGTCATATAATAATGGCTACAAAATTAGTAGAATATTCAGATTCTTCTAGTAGTGATGAATCTTCAAATGAAGATTCTTCATTTGAAGAATCTTCAAATAAAATATTATACACTAATGATAAATATTATAAAATTAATGAATTGCAAAGTAGAAAATCGAGAAAATATAGATCTCAAAGTAAAGTATATGATTTGACCTATAACCAATATGATAAACCATTTGACTTTACTAATGAATTATTTAACAATTTAGTAACCCAAATAAAAGAAAAATCAAACGTACAACCAAATGATAAAATTAGATTTTCTATTACACACCCTACATTAGAATTTGGTATTCATATACCATTTAATGATGCTGAAAATATATCAGGAACAACATTATTGAATGAAATCGAAAGAGTAGGTCAAAGTAATAAAGAATTTAAAATACATGATAATGGTTTGAGAATTGAATTTACTCATACATCAATGCCTATTGGAGGTAGTAGAAAAACAATGCATCATGGTAGTGAAAAAAGCATCGATAATATGATAAATATAAAACGTAGTATTATTAAAATTGAAAATAGTGAAGAAAGTATGTGTTTAGCTAGATCTATTGTTGTATGTATGTGTAAATTAAATGATGATAAAAGTGATGAATGGAAAAAAAATGGAGTCAAATTAGAAAAACAAACAAAACTCTTCAAAAACAAGAAGCAGAAAAATTATTAAATAAAGTTGGTATAGACATAAACCAGAAATGTGGTATTGAAGAATATAAAATAATACAAAATGAAATATATCCGGAATATATTATTAAAATACACCAACAACATGGAGAGCATTTATTTGAACCATATACAATGACTGATAATAGTAAAGTTATTCATTTATATTATCATGATAATCATTACGATAGTATTATCTCAATTACTGGATTTTTTGGGCATAGTTATTTTTGTGAATATTGTGATGTAGGGTATAGTAATAAAGAAAACCATAAATGCCGTAATATATGTCAATGTTATTCGCATGAATTATGTGAAAAAGAAGAACGCATTTATTGTAATACTTGCAGCCGGTGGTTTGTTAGTATATCATGTTATGAAAATCATAAAACAATTAAAGGAAAACATAAGAAAAATATATGTACCTCAGTTCAATTGTGTAAAAAATGTGATACTCTGTTAATAGAAAGTAAAAAAAATCATATATGTCCGGGATTAAAAAAGTGTAAATATTGTAAATTAATAGTACCGTTGGATCATGATTGTTATATACCAATATATGTATCTGAACCATTAAAACAAGGACCTAAAATAGTACCCTATATATTGTATGACTTTGAATGTCAATTTGATGATGGGGAACATAAACCAAATTATTGTGTAGCTCAACGGGCATGTAACAAATGTATTTGTAAATCAGTTACCGACTATTGTGACCATTGTAATAATATTGAAGGTGAAAAACAAATGATATTTGAAGGTGAAAATACATTACAGGAATTCTGTAAATAGTTATTTAGTCCTATTCATAATTATTCAACAGTAATAGCTCATAATGGAAGAGGTTATGATACACAATTTGTTTTAAGATATTTAATTACACATGGTACAATTAAACCTGATTTAATTATGAATGGGAATAATATTATGTTATTAAAATATAAAAATATAAGATTAATAGATTCCTTAAATTTTATAGGAATGCCTTTAGCATCATTCCCTAAAACATTTGGATTAAAAGAATTAGCTAAAGGTTGGTTTCCGTTTTGGGCTAATATTAATCAATATCAAAACTATATTGGACCATATTTACCATTAGACTATTATAAACCAGGGTCTATGAAACCTGAAAATCGTGAAATATTTATGAAATGGTATGAAGATAAAATTAAAAATCAAGAAGTTTTTGATTTTAGAAAAGAAATGAAACAATATTGTATATCAGATGTCGATATTTTAAGAAGAGGGTGTGGGGAATTTATAATACAATTTCTAAATAGTGATCAAATTAACCCCTTTAGAGAGTCAATAACATTACCTCAAGCTTGTAATAAAGCGTGGAGAAAAAATTATATGCCTAAAAATAGTCTTGGGGTCATATCTGATAGTGGTTATCCTAACAAAACTAAATATTCCATTAAAGGGGTAAGATGGCTTCAGGCCTATAGCGCTGATTTAAATAAGAAAATGTGTCATGCCTTAAATGGAGGTGAAAAAAAAATAGGTAAATATCATGTAGATGGTTATTGTGATGGCGTAATATATGAATTTCTGGGTTGCTTATATCATGGGTGTGAGAAATGTTATCCAAATAGAAAATATATTAATCCATATACAAAAAAAACAATGGTACAACTGCATGAAGAAACTATTAAACGATTTAACGAATTAAAAATATTAGGTTATAACATTATTTATATATGGGAATGTGATTTTGATAATTATAAGAATATCAATATCCAATATAAAAATAATATAAATGTATTATATCCATATAGAGAACCTATTAAACCTAGAGACGCTCTATTTGGGGGTAGAACAAATGCTGTAAAATTATATCATAAAATAAAAGATGATGAACAAATAAAATATGTTGATATATGTTCATTATATCCATATGTTAATAAATATAAAAAATATCCATGTGGACATCCAAATATATTAAGTCCGGAACAAATTGATATAAAATATATTAGAGACTATCAGGGATTGATAAAATGCAAAATACTACCACCTCAAACATTATGGATGCCTGTATTACCAATACATTGTAATAAAAAAATGATATTTACTCTATGTTATACATGTGCTAAGAATGAAGATGATTATTGCAAACATACAGAAAATCAAAGAGCCTTGATTGGTACATGGACAACTGTAGAAATACAGAAAGCGTTAGATAAAGGTTATCAAATATTAGAAACATATCAAATATGGCATTGGAGTGAATGGAGTTCAGATGTATATAAACAATATATCGATAAGTATTTAAAAATGAAACAAGAGGCTAGTGGTTACCCAAATTGGGTTAAAAATGAAGATGATGAAAAGATGTTTAAAACTGATTATTTTGATGCAGAAGGTATTGTACTTGAAAATATTGAATATAATCCTGGTAAACGAGCATTTGCAAAAACTATGCTTAATTGTATATGGGGTAAAAATGCTCAAAATAACAAATTACCCCATTGTGAATATATTAGTAAAGTCTCAAGATTTTTTGATATTATGAATGATAGTAATATTGAGGTCAGTAGTATAGATATGTTTGATCATGATAATTTTATATTAGTGAATTATAAAGATTTAACTGATGAAATTGAACCTCATTCATCAGCTAATGTTGTGGTGGCATCATTTGTAACTGCATATGCAAGATTAGAATTGTATGCAGCTCTTGAACTATTAGATGATAGAGTGTTATACTTTGATACAGACAGTATTATATTTGTATATAAACCAGGGGAATATAATATTCCTATTGTAGATAGCCGTTTAGGTAAATGGACGGATGAAGTCCCTAATGGGAAAATTATAAGCTATGTTGGTTTAGGGCCTAAAAATTATGGGTATCAATATGATGTAAATGGTCATATATTCACTAAATGCAAAGTAAAAGGAATTACCTTAGATTACAATACATCTCAAAAAGTAAACTTTGAATCTATGATTAAATGTATAAATGATAGAAAAAATTATTCTATACATATCACATATGAGTCTCGTATTAAAAAATCTAAAAATAGAAAGGTCACTAGTGAAACGCAGACAAAAACATTTCGATCGGTATATACAAAACGATTAGTTGTAGATAACTATTTAACTGTACCATACGGTTTTTATCATGATTAAAAAACATGGGTTTCTATGAAAAAGAATATATAGAGTTAAGAACAATTTTTGTTAAAAATACGTCAAATATTAATAGTATTTGTGACGCTATTGGGATTCCTGACACTAATATTGCCATATACCAAAAGAGATTTAGGAATGACAATATTATTTTGGCAGCCTCATTATTTAATAGTTGGTATCGTGTGGCTATAAATATACTACCATTATATGGTATAACCCAAAACTTAATGTTAGCATATGGTTATTATATTACAAACAACGAACAATCAAGTAGGTTATTATTAAACGATGAGCAAGAATATATGTTCATTGATACTCATAGAGAATTGTTTAAAGAAATAAGTGATGACATGAGAAGAAATTATAGCATCAACAAACTACCATTTTAAAAATGGAAGAGGTACATTTAAATGGTATCCCAGTTGAAATTAGACAAAAGATATATAAGGAACTTGTTAATAGTTCTATAATGAATAGAAAGTTAAAAGATGAATTAATGAACCAATGGTTACGTATACAATTAACAATAATTTCAAGAGAAGCTCTACAGTATGATTATTCAAAGAGTGTTAAACTAATGACCTATTTAAGAACAGATATAGAATCAAGAGATGATTTTTCGAATCGTATTAAAGAAAAACTATTTAAAGCTCTAAATGAACGATTAGAAGACTTGGAAGATCTTACTAGTACAATATGGAAATTTGTAAAAAGAAATGCAACATTTGATGATATAAATAAAATAATGGTTACAACTAAGAATAGAAGTGATTGTTATATGTGTATTTCACAATATTTACAAACAAGGTTTACTCTTGGATATTCGTCAAAACCCTATACTATACCTACACTTCGCGGCTTTATAATTTTAAATCATCGTGTATGTAAATATACAATTAGACAAATCATTAGAAAAGGTGGTGTGAACCAGGTTGCAATGAATATACCTATAAATACATTAAACGATGAATTACAAATATATTGTCCTGTAATATTACAGTCAGGCAGTCCTGATATTGTGCCTGAACTAGTAGCTATAATCAACAATAATTAACGAAGATGTCAAAGATATGGGCGAAATCATATATTTCATTGTATTATATTCTTGAATATAGTTTATATACAGAAGCGTTACACCAAACTATTGACTTCGATATGAAAACAGATGAAGAAATATATGATAAATTATATCAAATAAGAACCTTTGATATATTTCAAAAGAATATAGAGGAACTTTTACAAATGGACTATTACGATGTTATTCTGAATATGGATGCAATAAACTTTGATGATTGGAAAATATATGTTGCTAATAATAGAGATGTAATAACCATTATAAAATCATGGATATATAACCGTTATCAGTTAGAGCTTTAAAAAGTTATTTAGAAATGTAAATGTGAATGGTACATGACCTATATTAGACTTTTATAAATTGACCTGTTACTATTAATAGATTTTGTGTTAGTTCTTATATAAGATTGTGTTATAGACACTTATCAGTTAGAACTTTAAAATGGCTGAAGAACCACATACATTGGTTAGTGATGTGTACAGTTCAGCATTAATACATGCTTTTATAAATAACACGGATGATTTTGAAGATATGAGTTATGATATTATAGAACGAGAATTAAACGCGCCATATTTTTACAATGACTTTTTAGAGAGTATAGATCACATGCGTGTTGTATATATATGTGACATTGAACATTGGAGTTATAACGAATTTGTTACTGAAATAGTAAACAACAAGGCGATTCAAACAATGTTATTTAAATGTTGGTTATGTAACTAATAATAAACCTGTGATAGCTCTTATATAAGATTGTGTTATAGAAACTTATCAGTTAGAACTTAACAATGGCTGAACAACCACGTACATTAGATACTACAGTATACAGAGCTGCATTAATACATGCATTTATGTATAACACGGATGAACTTGACGATATGAGCTATGATATTATAGAGCGAGAATTGAAGTCATCCCACTTTTACAGTGACTTTCTAGACAGCGTCGAGTACATGAGCCTTATATTTCTATGTGAAGTTGTACGTTGGAGTCATGATGAATTTACCGCTGAGATAGTAAACAACGACAATGTTCCAGTATGGTTATTTAAATGTTGGAAGACGTATATGGAGATGGATATTAAACCTGGATGGAACAATGTTGCAGATGATGACCTGGAAGCGCTATATTATACGGAGACTATTTGAGGATAATGGCATGAAAGAATTACAATATATGCTGGAATTGTAATTCATTTTTTGGACAATATATGAACTATGGACAATACAATATATGAACTATATTGAACTATTTTTAGATTTGATTGAGAATATTATTAAATAACATATTTAGCATTATTTATGTTAGTCATTACTTGTTCACCATGGAGGGTAGTATGTTTTTACACCATCCATGTAATATTTTTATTTGTGGTCCAAGCGGTTGTGGTAAAACACAATTTGTTAAACAATTAATCAAATATAAAAAAGATATATTTGATATTGTTCCAGAAAGAATAATATGGTGTTATAAAGAATGGCAATCCATTTATGGGGATTTACAAGAAAGTGAGGGTACTTCGATTAAGTTTATTGATGGAATACCTGAAAATGATGAAGATATTACATCTGATATATCAACTCCAAGTTTAATAGTTTTTGACGATATGTTAGGTGATGTTGATGAAGAAAAAATCAAATTATGGTTTACACGTAAAGGACATCATCGTAATGCTAGTATAATATATAGAACTCAAAATATGTACCAACAATCGAAATCATCTAGAACAATAAGTTTAAATTCTCATTATATGGTGTTATTTCAAAATAGTAGAGATAAAGGTCAAATAAAGGTTCTAGCTAATCAAACGCAATTACCCCATCTATTACATGCATACCACGATGCAACTACTAACCCTCATGGTTATTTATTATTAGATTTTCATCCATCAACTCCAGAACAATTTAGAATTAGAACTGACATTTTTCATCATTGGCAGACAGGGGATGATAGAGGAGCTATAATATATACACATTAGATGTTATTTTTTCATTTACATTTTAGCAATCATGGAGACTACTCCAATTTCATTAATTAAAGCATTAACAAATTTGGGGGCTGAAAGAAATCATGAAAATAGAATTATTTTATTAAATAAGGGTTTAATAAATGATGAAATGGTTTATATTAGCTTCAAAAAATATTTTAGATAAAAAAATTAAATTACCTAAACCTACACAAAAATTTATGGATAAAAATAAACATATTCTTGAACAAATTGTTGATGATAATGTAAGTTTAGATAAAAAGAGAGAATTAATTTTAACTCCTGGAGGTATGGGTTTTTTGGGTGGTGGTTTAATAAAAACACTAATAAAATGGGATGGTAATAAAATGATTAGAAGTTTTAAACCACCTAAAAATTCTCCTAATAGAAATGCTAGTAAAAAAAAACAACCTAGAAAACAATCATCTGGTAAACAAAAACAAGTAGTTAAAAAACAACCTAGGAAACAAACTAAAAAATCGCCAGTGACAAAAAAACCAATAGGTAAAAATATGAATCTTTTAAGAAAAACCATTTTAAATAGCGATCGTCAAGCAAATTTAAAACTAAGATTAAAAAATAAAATATTAAATAAACAAAACCCTACTAGTTATCCATTACTTAGAAAAATATTAGGTACTCCTGTTATAAATATAAATCATCAAAATCAAACCCAAAATTTATCAGATTTAATATCAGAAAATTCATTTATTTTAGATAATCAAAATTTAAAATCTAGAACTCCATCACCTATATTACCTTCATTATCTCAAAATAATGTATCAAAATTATTAACATCCATAGAAAAAAACAATATACCTGATAGCGATACATTTATTAATAACAGTATTAATAATAGTATTAATAGTACTCCAATACATTTACCTTTAGCACCACATTATCAACTTGTTGGAGAGACCCCATCTATAAATAATCTTCCAAACATAAATGATTTTTCAAATATATCACATATATCTGGATTATATATGGATAATAATGATACTAGTACATTTCCATTTACAGCTACAAAAGTAGATCCAAAGGCTTTATTAGGAAGTCCTGAAATATCGGATGATTTATCATTTTTGCATCCAAGTAGAACTTCTACACCAATTAGTAATATGTCGTTTGTATATGATGATCCTAGATCTCCTAGCCCTATAATATCACGTTTTCAACCTTTAAACACAACACCAAAAAAGAAAAAAGTATCATTTGTAATACCTAATAAACAAATAAGTGAAAAAACATTAAAATTTAAAACTAAAGCGGAAAAAGAAAACAATAAAAAGAAAAAATGGCTTAAAAAATATATTAATTACGGTATAAATACATTGGATTTTTGTTATATCAAATCAGTTACACTTAAACTACTGAAAGGTATGGCTGGAAGAAAATCGAGAAGAGTTAAAAGAAGAGGAAGACGTAATAATATTACTATCAAAAGAGTACAAAGAGGTGGTGGTAGAGGTCGTAGACGTAGTAGATCAAGTTGGGGGTGGTGCTGCTATGCCATTGTTGATTCTAGGTTCAATGTTAGCTCCAGTTATAGAAAAATCACTTGGAGGTTTAATTAATAAAATTTAGTTTTATAATGGTTAAATCTAATAAAGTACCATTAATTAAAAAAAATGGTGAAATGTTAATAGCATTGTCAAATTCACCTCAGAAATTTAGAAGAAATATAATTGTACATGCACCAAATGAACTTATTAATAGTATATGTGAATGTTGTAAAAATGTTTTAAAGGGTAATGTAGCCATGTCAAATGGTCATACATCTCAGTTGAAAGCTCATAGTAAACACATACGGAAATTAGCTGACCATAAAATAAGTATTAAACAAAAGAAAAAAATATTAAATAATAAAAATAATAGTGATTTACTTTCATTATTAGGAACTATTATTAAACCTATTTTAAAAGAAATATGAAAAAAATGGTTATTGTTCCGATGAAAACATTAGAAGAAATGAATCAATGGAAAACTCAGCATAGACCTACTTTACCAGTTAATCCTGATATTAGTAAAACATCAAATTTACAATCTGAAATGGGTAGTATTTTAAAACGAGATGATTTAAATGAATCAGATAAATCAAGATTATTTGGTGAAACATTACATAAATTTAAATTATCCCATACTAAAGCTATATCATCATCACCGCAGACCAATATTTCTGAAAATACTAAACCAAAACATGTACATGGAATTAATGATGCTATTATTGAAAGTATTCCTAAAACTATGCAACATAAAGGTACATTATTATTAGAACGTTTAAAACAAGATCCAAATATAAAATGGGATGAAAAAGGTGTTTTAGAAATTAATGGTAAAACAATTGCAGGTTCAAATATAATAGATTTAGTTAATGATGTAATTAGACAAAGAAAATCATACAAACCACCTACTGGTTGGAATTATTTTTCTAAAATTTTAAAAGATATTAATATACCAAAAGAATATATAGGCAACAAACAACGCTGGGCATCAATGCAAAAAGGTTTTGATAGTGATGATGATGATGAATTTTTTGACACAAGTAATATAGTAGATTCAAGTTTTTCTTTTCCACTTACACCATCAACACCTTCAACATCAGGTATAAAACCTTCAACATCAGGTATAAAAAAAAAAGGTAGAAATAAAAAAGGGAAACAAAAATGGGAAAACTATTAAAAGCAGGGTTATTAAATAAAATTGAATATACTTTAAAAAGTATCTATTATAATCCTAAACATCCATCAAGTTTTTCAGGTATAAATAAATTATATCAAACAATTAAAAAATATAAAACTATAGGTAAATATGTTTCGTTAAATATAGTAAAGAATTGGTTACAAAAACAAAATACTTATACATTACATAAACCTATAATAAGAAACTTTAAAAGAAGAAAAACCATTTCAGGAGGTATTGATTATCAATGGCAAGCTGATTTAGCAGATTTACAAAAATATAGCAAATTTAATAATAATTTTAGATATCTATTATGTGTTATAGATGTTTTTTCTAAATATGCATGGGTAATACCTATTAAAAATAAAAGTGGAGATACAATGATTAAAGCATTTCAAACTATTTTAAATAAATCTAAAAGAATTCCTAAATCATTACAAACAGTTAAAGGTTCGGAATTTAAAAATAAAATATTTCAAACATTTTTAAAAAATAATAATATTTATTTTTTTACAACTGAAAACCCGGAAACAAAAGCTAGTATTGTTGAACGTTTTCAGCGCACTTTAAAGAATAGAATGTGGAAGTTTTTACACATAATAAAACTAGAAAATATATAAATAAATTAAATGATATAGTTTATGCTTATAATCATAGCTTTCATAGAAGTATTCAAACATCTCCTGTACTTGTTACAGAAAAAAATGAACCAGAAATAACCGATATCTTATTTGGTGATAATATTAAAAAAGAAATAAAAACAAATAAAATAGAAATTAACGATTTAGTTAGAATTAATAAAACTAAAAAAACATTTGATAAAGGTTATTTACCTAATTGGACAACTGAATTATTTAAAGTTTATAAAATTAATAATTCAAATCCTGTATCAGTGAAAATAAAGGATTTAAATAATGATATAATAAAAGGGTCATTTTATTTACAAGAAATTCAAACTATAAAAGACAATAACATTTATGATATTGATTCAGTTGTTGGAAAACGTACACGGATAATAAACGGTAAGAAAATAAAAGAAATAAATGTACATTGGGAAGGGTATCCAAAAACATTTAATTCTTTGATTCCAGAAACAAATTTAGTATAATGTCGTCCGATGAATCAAATATTACAATACCATTTTGTGATAGAAAACCAAAAAATACTTTAATATTTATTTCCCAAATCATTGTGATTTATTTCATTATTATAGCAGCTATCATACAATTAAGTCTACAAAATACAAACAAAGATTTATGGATAATATTGTTAAGTAGTTCATTAGGATATATATTGCCATCTCCAAATTTAAAATTTGATAAGAAAAAATGAATTCTTTTTATGTAACTTTACTTAGTGATTCTTCATATGAAACATTTCCAAATAATACATTACATAATTTTACAACAAAATTACCTAAATCAATAAATATAAAAAAAGAAAATTGGGAAGTATCTTTAGTTGAATTAATTCATCCATCACAAATTATAAATATAAATAAAGAAGATTCGGTTTTTTATTATGTTACTTCTGGTGTAACATTAGGTAACATTTTATTTTTATCTTATAGTTCTACTTATACATTTGATAATGGATTTCATAAAATGAAATGTAGTATAAAACCAGGTGTATATTCAGGAATTGGTCATGTTGTATATGAAATTAATAATTCTTTACAAAAATGTTTAAAGTATGGTTTTGTTTATGGTGAAATAAGTTTATCTATATCATTATCAAAATCTAGTAAAAGACCTGAGATAGATTTATATTCTTGGTACGATCCAAAACTGTTTGTTGGGTTGGTTTTTTTTTGTTTTTTTTGTTGGGGGTTTTTGTTTTTTGTATACTGCTTTAGATTCTTTTCCATTTGCATCTGATTTAAATATAGGTTCAAATCAATTATTTATTTATTCCGATATAATAGATTATAGTTTATTAGGAGGTATGGAGGGTCCTATTTTAAGAATAGTACCGTTTGAAAATAAAAGTAAATCATTTCAGGTGCATAGAGAATTTGTACACAAACATTATTTATCAATATCAAAATCTATTTTTGATGAAATAAAAATATATATAACAGGTGAATCAGGAATTCCTATTAACTTTGTTAGTGGTAAGACAATATTAACATTACATTTTAGACAAAGGAAACAAATATGAATATTACAAATTCTTTTTATGTAACATTATTAAGTGATAAAGCCGAGCGTTTAGTAAAACATACAGGCGATTTTACAACTAAATTAGCTAAAACAATTAATTTTAAAAAAGAAGAATGGAAAGTTGCATTAGTTGAACTAATTATACCATCACATGTAATTAACATAAATAATACAAATGATACCTTTTATTTAGCAGTAAGAAATATTAAAACAAAATCAGTTAATTATAAAAAGGAAACTGTTTGGTCTGAGACACTAGGAAAATCTAATTTTAACTATATAAATTTATTGTCAGCTATTATTACTAATACAAAGACTACTACAGATTTAAAACGAGAACCTTTGGATAGTAAATATTCAAACCATGTCACTTTATTTAAATGTAATATACCCCATGGCGGTTATACATATATCGACCATTTATTGGAAGTAATTAATAGTCAAATAGACAAATATTTCTCTAAAGCATTATTAACTTTAGATTATGATTTTTATAAAACTACTAAAACAGGGGTTATTATAAAATTAGTTTATGATAATAATGCAAAAAGAATTTATTTAAAAGCCAATGGTAATAATGTTGGTTTAGCTTTTCATAAAAACCTTATTGAAACTTTTGGAGGGGTTCTAGATAATCTTATTGATGTAGACATTTGTGACAATATATATCTACACAACTATGGAATTTTTTTAAAAAATAACAAACAAGATTTTTTTAAATATAATGTTGACTTAAATATAAATTTTAATAATTTGTTTATTTATAGTGATATAGTTGAACATACAATAGTAGGGCATACAGAAAGTCAATTATTAAGAATTATTGAATATCAAACATCTATTGTCAATAATAATAATCATTTAGAATTCCAAAATTACCATTATTTACCTATAAGTAAATCTAATTTTGATGAACTTACTATATTAATAAGAGGTAACACTGGTGATGAGGTTCATTTTATGAAAGGTCTTACAATTGTAAAGCTGCATTTTAAAAAATTCTAATGTTGCCTGTATATAGAGGTCGAGGTAAACAATATGGATATGGAGTAGGAAGTATAATAAAAGGTATAACCAAAAAAGCAATACCTCTATTAGAACCAATAGGTAAAAATATTTTAAATACACTTAAACATGATGGGGTAGATGAAAGTATTGGAGCATTTACAGATATTATTCATGGAAAAAATGTAAAGCAGGTTGTAGGGGATAGAGGGTTACAAACAATTAAAAAAATAAGTAGAAATCTATTATCTGGTTTAGATAATTCTATTCAAGGAAGAAAAACAAACAAAAAATCATCTAAGAAAAAAACTATAAAATCAAATGGACATAAGAAAAAATTTCATTTGAAAAAAAAGATACGAAGAAGTAAGGTTAATAAAAGAGCATTAGATATATTTGATTAAATATGATGGAACATGGTTCATGTGGTTGTAGTAAGAGTGAATTAGATGTTAATAGTGTACCTCCTACCATGGCTTCTATGGTAGAAGGACAATGGACAGCACATTATCCAATTGTTAACCCTAGAAATAATGACGGTCCTATAGAATTTATGATTCCTGCACAAACACAAAAATGGACTGATGTTAATCAGTCATATTTAAGATTAAGATTAAAAGTAACCCAAGAGGATGGGTCTGATATTGAGGATGATACTAATTTATCTACAATTAACAATTTTTTTCATAGTTTATTCAGCAGTATTGATTTATACTTGAATAATAAATTAATTCCATGTACAGATAAATATGGGTACAAAGCTTATTTTGAAAATTTACTAGGGACATCAGCTCAAAATAAAATTAGCATACTAAATGATTTAGAATTGTTTAGATTAGACAAAGCAGGCGATGTTACAAAAAATACAAAAATTGGGGGAGGTGGGGGTTGGTTAGATAGAAAACTAAAAATTACTAAGAAAAATTTAGAAATGTGTGGGAAAATACATCTTGATTTATTTTTACAAGAAAAATATCTACCTAATGGAATAGATATAAGACTTAAACTAAATAGAGCTACTACCGATTTTTGTTTGATGGGGTCAGATGCTAAGGGTAAAATAGATATCCTAGAAGCTGCTTATAATGTTAGAACTGTAACACTAGCTCCTACTGTAGCTAATAATTTATATCAAAATATTCACAAAAGTAATATGAAAATACCAATTAGAAGAGCTGTAATAAAAACATTTACAATTACAGCAGGTTTACAATCTAAAATTGATGATTATACCTTTTTTGGTCAAATGCCTAAACGAATTTTTATAGGAATGGTTAAAAATTCTGATATGAATGGAAATCCAACCACAAACCCATTTAATTTTCAACATTTTAAAATATCTAAAATAGATATTAGTTTAGATGGTAAAAGTATTCATAATAAAACACTAGAACCTGATTTTACTAGTGCTACAAATAAAAAAACTTTACAATCATATTTCACACTATTGAATGCTATGGGAGCTAATATGCATGATGATTCATTTGGATTTCCACTAAAAGAATATGAAAATGGACATACATTGTGGGGATTTGATTTAACAGCCGATCAAGGAAGTGAAGAAGGACATCTACATCCTATAAAAACAGGCAACCTACGAATTGAATTGGGATTTAGTGAAGCACTAGCAGATCCTATAAACGTTATTATATATGCTGAATATGATAATCAAATAGAAATTAACAGTATCAGAGAGGTGATTACAGATTATTAACAATGGATACATATTCACTACAATATTTATTGGACAAATCTACTATATTAAAACATTTAAATGGAATTGTGTGCGCAAAAGATGAACTAGCTATGGAACAATATACAAAAAAAACATATATTGTGAACACAGATGATTCAAACCAACCAGGAAAACATTGGGTGTTAATATATTTCATGGAGGACATTGGATTTTATTTCGATTCTTATGGAAATACACAACATATAAAAGAAGAAATTGTGAACTTTATGAACAAAAATTGTAAAAAATGGACAAAAAAATTGTATTAGAATTCAAAGCACATATAGTGTTATGTGTGGTGTATTTTGTTTATTTGCACTTGATATGTTAGTTAGAGGTATTGATTTAAAACAATTACTAAAAAATATGTTCTATACAAATAATGAATATTTGTATAAAAATGACATTATTATTAAAACTTGGTTTGATAAACATTATGGAAAATTATATAAACATGGTATATTGATGAAGGAACTAGACACTGTTTATGTTAATTATAACCAAGGTTGTAAATGTGAAAAAACTTTAAATTAACATGTATTCAAATTAACATGTATGATACCAATGTTTTTTTAGTTATTAGTTAATTAGTTATTAGTAAATAAAAAATTATGTTGAAAAATATTACGTGTTATGTTATATTTAGTAGTCACTAGGGTGGAACTATGGGCCACGTAACCCAAAACGGCCCATACTGCCAGCCACAGCAAAAAAGGCCCATACTGCCACCCACAGCAAAAGTGGCCCATACTGCCACCCACAGCAAAAGTGGCCTATAAATTGTTAAAAAACGGCCCATAGTGCCACCCTATACTACTAACAAATACTTACATAACCTTGTATAATACAAACTGAGAAGAAATTGGCAATTCCAAACAACGACGTTGGGTACATAAAACAGGCTACAAATTATAGAAATGTGTCGCTGATATGGGCAACTGGTAGCGTCGATACATAAACGTAAAACACAGAAATGTGTCATTAAATGTGTGAACAATGGTATGATACACGGAACAATATTTCCTTCTGGCTAAAACATATGCTGTTTTAACCTTAAGCACTGTTATTTGCTTTGTTCACATAAATCACGAGTACCTGTTGATGCATAGGACTTATAGTTGATGTCATTGTAACACATGTTGTCCTCCGGTTATTATATGATGGGATTTACGACTTATTCAATGCGTGCATTATAAGCCATCATTGACACTCTAATAAACGCAACAAAACACGAATTTAATTCTTATAATTCCAAATAATCTTTAATTCCAAATAATCTTTGAAACGGTCCACAATCAAATTTAATCTAAAACAAAAACATAATTTTAAACTTTATTTATTTTACAATGATTGCGGAAACATGTTTCAACAACTTATATTAATCACTCTCGTTGGCGCGGATGAAAGCGTAAATGTGGTCATTCGTGTGGGAAGAAACAGGAGTATCCGTGGAATACCCACCTGTCCAATCTGGCGACCACTGTACCATCTCACATACTTGCCTGTCCGATGATTGAATACGGGTTACATTGGCGAGATGCGAGCACTCTAACCACCGTGCTAATCGGACACATAATACATGGTTGAATGAGTGTCACGTGTATGAATTAACTGATATGTAGGAATGTATTTCATCAGCTTACCTTTTAAAAAATAACCTTGTATTCAGGATTATGTGGACTTTAAATTGTTGTTTTTTATATGAAGAACTGTGAAATAGTTTTTACTATATGAAGCAGGCTCTCAATGCTCCGCCATTGTAGAAACATGTCAACAGTAGTCCGCTTTCCTCTTCTACTCGGGCTTTATTGAAATGTAAAGGTTCGGTATTCACCAATCAAATTCCGCCAACTGATCGATATTAGAATGATGGCGAAATGAAAACAAATATTATCGATTGTGCAACCATCACATATTTATTTATGTGTACAAATGTACATACGTGTAATAACACCTGGACGGATTCTGATTGTTTGAGAGAATACTCCTTATAATGTGTAAGTTAAACCTAATGTATGTACATTTATATTTGAATTGATACATAGCGTTAATAGTAAGATATACTATGATTTAAAAATATCGACTCAATTATAACGGTGTTTAAAACTTAAATATAACGCTGCTTTGTGTAGTGACGTCATGGCAACTTAGTGACGGTTAGATGACAATTTGCTCTGAAACTTTGCGACAAAATGAAAGTTGCAACGTTATTTATTTAAACGAGCACGCTATGGTAATGTGATCAAAACAATCTTACACTTTTGATGGTTTCATTCCATATTTTATGATACTCGTATTGGTATTTTGCTATTAAAGACGTTCCCGGTAGAAACTTATTACGGCGTGCACATTTTACGTTCACACCGCCTGTCAAATCACAATCAAAATAACATGCAAACACACAGTTTGATTTAACACGCCGTTTAACCATACACAAGGGGATCATCCGCTAAAAGCGGCAGGCGGGCAGCACAGTCATCGGCGCGCTTGACTGCATGGCATCAATGGCAAATAATTCCGTTATCAGCGAGTTAAATATTGAGCCGGTAATAAGTAATTCGGACTACTATATTTGTCAGTGTACTCTCTGGCACTACTTTCATCAAACTTCACACTTTGAGATTACTCTGGCTTCAAATGTTCTTACATTGATAAATCATTAAACTTGAACAATGGTGGGGAATATGTTGTTTAGTATTCAGAAAAATATCTCAATGAAGGCGTTTAACGAATTATTAACTTTGAGAATCTTGAGTTGAGAACAATTTTGAGATATTAAAAGTTGAGATATTTATGTTTAGTCTATATTACAAATTTATGCTAGATTGATTGCGAAATAAGTTCTTGTTTGAAATCTCGGGAGAAGAGGGAATTATGTTTTAATTCAGTTCAGTACATAATGAAATGAATTGTATTATATTTCTTACTAAGCCCAATGTACATGAATCATAACTGGTAACAAATTACAATGCATTGAAACAAAATTCTCTTCATTTCAAAAATTAACAAATACAGGTTTTCTAAAACAGAACCAAGTAATTTATATAAGTAGATTGTGATCAGGATAAACCGTCAAATTATAAGTAAGAACGCCTAAACGCAACATCGTCAGGGAATCTTGATCGTAGTTGTTAAGCAATACCATTCAATTGTGTCGATAGAATAGTCCAACGAATCCGGAGTAGCTAGTTCCATTATAATTATTCTATGACTTTTATTACCATGAAAAACTACAATAATACCGTATACTGTGTACTGTCTTTATTATGCAGAGACTCACTAAGTATGATAGCAACCGCTAAATATATACAAGATATAATACAATGTTATTAACAAAGGAATTGTATTTTGGCAGTAATATGGCCACAATGAGGGCTGTCATGTGAGAAGGCTGGACGTCTGATAGCAAGCAATTATAAGCTGTTCCATTTTATTAATTTTCCCCCGCAATCCTGAGAATGCCAAATTCCTCCATAAATGGAATTCCCATTCCGCAAAGTCCAATTCCAAATTAAATGCCAACAATTGGGGGGGGGGTACACAGATATCGCACACTATTCTACTCCATGTAGACAGTATTCCGGGCGAAGATCCTACCCCCCAATTGTCCATATATTTTTCAATTAGTCATAAAAAACTACCTCTCGCCAGTATAACCGTATTTCAGGCGCCTTAGCAAAAGATAGCTCAGATAGCTACCAAATTTAATATGAAAGAAGGAAGTTGTCAGGTCAGTATAACCAAGAGGCGCCTTAACAAGACAAAGTTCCTTAAATTGGCCGAATAGCTACCAAATTTAGTGTGCAATAAGAAGGAAGTTGTCCAGTCAGTATAACCGAGTGGCGCCTTAACAAGACAAAGTTCCTTAAATCAGACATCCAGCCTTCAACTTCAAGAATTTCCGCCACAGCAAATTTTGTGACCTAAATTTGTCCGCCAAATTCTAGCTATCCGCTTGGTACCTAACTAGGTCCCCTGACACAAAATGTTCAAGTGCACTGTTGAAATTCAATATGAGCAAGTCATTACCAACGTCCGAAAGGTGGATACCGTCACGAAAAAAGAGGCCCGGTGTATGATCCATATTATTATGGACAATCAAGTGCCCCAGACTGCTGCTGGCCACCTCGGTCCGTGCCCACCGGTTAATGCAACCCCTTTTTCGCTCCATGCCCTTATATTCAGCTGGAGACACCCCAGTCCAGACCAAGTGTGGCAGGATGTTGGACCATACAATATTTATACCAGCATATGTAGACATGATATGTCGGGTGACTTTAGAAATATCTTTCTGGAATGTTCGAAGTTTTGAGGCTACAATGTCATTGCCACCCAAATGGATGATGATCATAATAGGGCTTTTATTAAAAAGCATCACGTATTGCAACCTGTTGCAGAGAGCCGACCAGTGCATGCCTCGAACCCCGAACCAGCGCACATAGTACTGCTGTCGGTCCAAGGATAGGTTACTGTTGTTCCGGTCTGTAGCTCTCTTTTCTGCCCAGTGCATAAGGGAGTCACCCACCATCCATATATGCTTTGTAATTATAGATGGTATGTTAGTTACATCAATCCCATTAAGGTCTACAATTACAATCGTATATACGTCTGGAATGCGGATGACTGCCACCTACCCATTTTTTGTACTACTTGATCTGGTACCCCCATTGCATGTAGGTCTGAAGCCCTGCCTATCATAAATGAATGTGTTCGAAACTGCCTTCCCTGGAGCTGTAGTAGATGCATGACCTTAGCAAGTACTGCTGAAAACTGATATCTAGTCAGAGGCATTAGATTCCTGTGACTGAAGAATAAGCCAACCAATTTGGGACGCATGGCGACGTAGCGTCTCAGTAAGCATACGCAGCAAATGTTTTTGTCTCTGTCGCATGGAATGCGCAGTTTAACAGGCAAGCGGTTTGTTTTGGAACACCTGATTTGAACAATTACGGCCTTGTTTGTACCACAGAATGAAACGTCTGTAGTCCTAATTGGTCGATCGTTCTGGTCCTGTGCTGCTAATACAAGCTCCCCCACTCGGAATAAACCAAAGTAAGCCAATGAAAAAGCTGCTTGGAAGAGGAGTGTTTCGTAGGGTGACATACAAATACTTGGCAACGATTGACACAATCTACTGAGGAGACCCCTAGTCAGTGGCGCCCTAGTATCTGCCCGAGTACCAAGACGTTTCACTCCCTCAAGCATTTTCTGTAACAAAAAAGACTGGAACAGACTGTTTAAATTTGCTAGCTTTTGATAAAATGACAAGCCATGCATGTATGTCATGATTGTTTTGGCTGAATAGTCCCCTTCCGAGCAGTAGGCAATGTACATGATTATATTATGCAAGGAAAGTGCCGGTTCCTTAGACAAGGAATACATTGTGCAGAATTTATTAAAAGAATTCAGCGCAGTCCTGTAAGCCAGTCGCGAATTACGGGACAGACTCTCCTTCAGTAGTTTCCGGGCTCGAGATTGAATATGTCCCACAGATGGCTTGGTATAACCCCCGGGTCTGGATCGGCCTGTGGCGCCAAGTGCCTGAATTTCTCTATCTGCATCCGAGAAAGAGCATCGGTCAGACCATTTTTGGAGCCACTGATATGTATTGCCTTGACCAACACATTAAGCTTCAGACATTTAAGTGTGAACGCTTTAAGCAAGACCATCACACCTTCGGACTTGGAAGACATTGTATTGATAATATGTACAACCGCCTGATTATCACATCGGAATGTTATTTTCTTGTTTCTGATATGATCACCCCAAAGGTACAAGGATACCAACAATGGAAAGAACTCTAGAATTGTGATGTCCTCCATCCAGCCGCGCGCATGCCAACTATCGGGCCAGGTGCCATATAATAATTGTTGGATTGTGATGACTGCTCCGGCCAGGCTGCGGTCCTGCAATTCCATGCCCCATGGGAGGCATGACCACATTTTGAGCATTGGTGCTCGTATTTGCATTGTTGCCAATGGCAATAACCCCTATTGAAATCAAGACATGGGGGAGAACGCTTCGTGACCGTCTGTGTTGCGGATGGCAGAGCTTGCTGGACCGACATTACTCTAATCCACAATTCCGCGTTAATTCTGGACCATGGTGTAGGAAACACAGCCTGACGCATGCGGAACTGCTCGTCATACACCCTCCATGCAAAGCCCCCCTGTTTATATGCTAGCTCCCTTATACTGGTATGGTAATGTATCAAATCCAATGATTGGCCCTGATGCTTCTGCAAGTAAATATGCGTAAATATCAAGAAAGCATCAGTCCATTTCTCGATATTGGGCACTCTATCCTTTAATTGGGGCTGCTGACTGATTAATGTACCATCGGCAGACAGTTGGAGTGAACCACCAGAGCACATATCATTCAACTCGGCACTACCCCTGAGTAGATCAGCAAGATTTACATATTGGCGTGCCCAAATGTTCTCCTTAATAGAGTTGGGTATATGGATAGAGACCTCGTCTGTGCCCAGCCTCACCATGTCCAACTCTGTGTTTGTATTTATTTGACTAAAAACGTGAGCCCCCGTCACAAGTTCAGGACTACCCGGACGTACGGATGCTTGGTCAGTCATATTGTCAGTATTAATAATGTGTGCTTCATTGAGCAACGCTTCAAAATCAACAACACTATTTATTGGATCATGCGTACCCACTGCCGGAGACGAATCCACTTCTTCATCGTCGGCCATTTGCAAATTTACGCGATCCTCGACAGGGGTTGCCGATCTGTTCGCCCTGGGCCGTTTCCTGGAAGACCCCGGTTGCTGCACCGTCATCTGTGCCACCCGCCTTCCTCTTCCTCGTCCTTTGCGTCTTGGAGGCATGTCGATCGATGTTGTGAAGGAAGTTAAGTTGAGGCGGATTTATTATGGAGAAATGAAAAAACGTTTTTGCAATTTTTTGAACCGGAAGTGAAGGGATTATCGGTACGAAATTTCGTCCCCAATTAGTTACGACCCCCAAATACCGTTTCGTCCTCAATCCTATCCGACCCCGTAAAAAAGCATAATAATATGTGGCTATTGTACAGTACAATATCCATGATTATATGCGAATACACACATGAACGATTCTTGTACCTTACATAAAACGTATACTTTCAAGAAGCATCATGTTAAACTGGACGTATTGCCGTTTCCTGGAAATGATGTGATTTTATAACAATAGTCTGAGTCGCCATTGATATTATGTTGATATTATGTAATATGTGCTATAGTATATTATGAATGTGTAGTTCATTATATGTATGAACCTAAGTTGTTGAATAAAGTTAAAAGTTGAAAAGAATAATAAAGTCGATATTAGTTATTAATAGCCATTTCTGACAATAAATATCTAAAACATTCAATTTCTGATGACACACATTCTGTTCTCTTAGACTATAATTAGATTGAACCTGATTATCATATTGAATTGGTATTGCCCAACGTATGAAAGCTCGCACTAGTTCAGTCAAATTGTAATATGCTACGCCCCGTTGCAAGCAATTCTACCAACCGCATACTTTACCATGTAATAATAATGAGTGTTCATTGGTTTAAACAAAACATATTTATTTTCTAGCATGTACATGGTTATTTACAACAATTGATATAAGGAATTGAACAGAAAGCTATACAGATTATATGAGTGTTCATTGTTAGTTAAGCAGTTTTAACCAACATTTTATTAAACCGATAATCATGGCCACTGAAGGCAAACACATACATAGCTTATTGTGCAACTATAGGTTGTATATAGTATACTTACTTACTTACTATTGCAACGGCACCTGTTTCCATGGGGAACTAGATACTTTAGGGCAACTATGCACGGCGTGCATGGATGCACGGCGTGCATGGGTGCTTTTATTTATGCATGGGTAAATGCTGAATATATTATTTTGACTTAGTAACATCAATGACTAACACATTTTTCAATATTAAAACTCATTAGAAATTTTGTTCTGGTTATTTGTACATTTCATCCCCAATTCGGTTAGCTACCTGAAATGCTCATAAACAGCATCATTTCGGTGGAAAAGAATTCTCAACAAGTTGTCTGTTTGTATTCGGCTACTGAACCAGTCAGGTGACAGTTGCATTAGACTACTGGTACGCACAACGGAATGCTATTGAACCATGCTTCACCTATGTCAGCGAACATAGGATAAAACTATTGATATATTTTAAATACGGATGTAAATGGGAAAATATACGCCGAGCATAGGAATACGCCGAACATAGGTTCCACCATTCTAATGACCAGTATAAAGTGTTAATTGCACTTGCCGTATATTATTATTTTCTTAAGTCGTGATAACAACTTTCAAAACTATCGCAACGGTGTCGGTCGGCACTCGTTTATATGGTGAACTGAAGACTTCAGAGCACCTATGCACGGCGTACTTGTTATTTTTTATTTACCCACCATAACTTGGTGAATATCTTATTTTGATATAGTACAGCATTGAATAAAACGTATTGGTCTTAATCAGAAATGGTATAGACACTATTTTTCGGGTTAAGTGTAGATTTTTAAAATTCGGATAGCTACCTGAATTGGTCATACATCATTTCGGTGGAAATATTCTCCCATGATTTGCTTGTTTATATTCGTCTGCTGGACCAGTCACGTGACAGTGACAGCAGGCTACCGATACACGCAACGGAATGCTATTGAACCATGCTTCAGCTCTGTCAGCGAAATTAGAACTATATAAATATTTTAAATGCGGATGGAAAAAAATAGGAAAATACGCCGAGCATAGGATTACGCCGAGCATAGGTTCCAACACTCTATCATCTATGTAACTTGTGGTTTGGGGTCTGGTTATATATGACATCGAATACCTCTCTCTTTTAAGTTTTAATTTTAACACAGTGGCCAGTAATGGTAGAAGAAACCTGCAAGTGCACGCAGTACTATATAGATACTAGATACATATCCTATACAACTGTTATGCACCAAACGATACTTATTCTAGTGCACCATCTTTTGAGCATTTCAAAAGATGATTTTCCAACGTAAGATAGCCATCGGAGGCCACACAATTGTACGTTGACGGAGGATGGGCTTCAAGATGCTCTAAGTTGCCCCATGATGGTACCATCTTAGACACGATTGTACGCTCTGTGGGACCATAGCTTTAGCTGATAAATTAGTTTCTATTGCTATATTATATCTTATTGTAGAGTGGTGGAACCTATGCTCGGCGCATTTGTCCATTTGTACATCCGTATTTAAAACACTGTCGTGACGTCATAAATTTGTACTTGCAGTCCATTATTATTAATATTGGACAGGTGTCAAAAGACCAGAGTATTATATTAACCCTTTCCCTCATAGAAGCACCTCTTGACGCCATTACCAATACCCCCATGCAATTCGTCAGTACCGCATGTGGCATCCCTGACTTGCTATCATATCACTGCATGCAGTCACCGTCTCACGGACCCATACAGATTACGTAGGAGATAGCGTGGAATACGAGCCAACTCGTCACGAAGAGCATTGTCAATTATTGGACGTTAAGGCGGCTGTGTGTTACGTCGATGTCCAAGGACGTCCCACATGTGTTCAATTGGGTTCAAATCGCGAGAGTTAGCAGGCTATGGCCCAAACCATTGCACCACCCCCACCAAAACGGTTGTGCTCCAACACACAATTGCGTAGATATCGTTCATTACGTCGACTGTAAACGCGAACACGTCCGTCGGCAAAGGAAACATTAAAGCATGATTCATCACTAAAGACAAAATCACGTCAAAGTCTTCCGATGTTGTTTTGTGCCCATTGCCGACGTTCCCGAAGGTGACGGTCCGTCATCACTACACCACGGTACGACCGCCTGCACGATATTCCACGCTCCCGGAGACGTCTCCTTACTGTATTCCGACTAACAATCCTTCCGCAATGTCCTATGATCACCGACGTTGTGGATTGTGCCGTTACGAAACGGTTTCGCAGGTGACGTTGACGTATGAAATTATCGTGTCGTACAGACGTCACACGGAACGCACCGGGTCAGGGCCTATCAAACAGGCTCACTGTTGCGTTTACCCGTCGAACAAGACGCACTAGTGTCGATCTTGCAACGTTAAAGCGTCTTACCACGGGACTTTGAGAAAGTCCGCTTTCAAGCATGCCCAAATATCTTGCTTTTTCTTCGTTATTTAGCCTTGACATTTGAAAATTGAATTTTTCCATATATTGCGTTGACTACTTGTAAATGAATTACTGTATACACTTGTGTAATATTGGCCGACATAACCACGTGGTGAAAGCGCACGAGATGTACGGGCAAACGGTGTGAGTCATGGCTTTAGCCAACAGGACGAACTGAGGTGAAATGTCATGCTTCGGTAGATTAGAGAAGAAGAAACACTACGGTAGGCAAATAGTGACATACATATCGTGGGCATGTACAAAGTTATCGCACTTTTTCTGTGAGGCGTTTTTAGTGGACGTCAGTATATATTAGCTGATATGCACATTGTTATGACGGTACCGTACTGGCTTTGGTGTTTTGATATTTAACATTTCCATAAAGTTGGAGTTTTTACATTTACAAAATTGACAATAAATGTAACTATATTATAATGCATGTAAAAAGTTACGGGGGCCGTGGCGGTGAGGCACCGGGTCTGCTATCTCTCCTTGTTTCAGGGTGGTTGGCCGGGTGCTTCGCTCGCCATGGACCACCTAAGACATGTACCATAAATGTGGCATTTTGGCTTGCGCGAGTGGGCCCATTTACCCGTGATGACGGATTTTACCCGGTCCCAAATTACGGGGAGGCGCGATGGCTATGCGTACGCCTGGTGTTATTATACCGTAACATTTCTTCGTAAAAATCTTGTTTTTCAAAAGAATTATTAATAAAATCTGAACTAAAACTCTAACTTCATGTATTACTAACACAATATTGTAAACCCGACTATTCCTTTTAACATTGTATTATGTATACTCGCCTTACACTTATAGTATTACCACAATAGAAATGAAAACTCGATACATATGTTAAGGACATTCAACGTGCATTCATTTTGTGTTAAGTATATTCCTTTGTACGTGTTAATACAATTCCAAGGTGTTCAATTATTTCTTCGAATCTGTGACAATTGAGACATTTAAACTAGATAGTGTACATCCCAAGTGACAATTAGTGTGAATACCAGGGACAAATGTTGTTACAAATTATATATGTGTGCTTAAGGGCTGTATGTGCATGTGAGTATCCGCCAGAAATTCATCAGTAGGTGTAACAGTCTGGGTCATCATATGAGGAGTAAACATACTAGTTTGAGGGTAAGAGATATATCCAAAATCTGTTGGGTCAGGCAAGGCCAACTTTGCTTCTAAAACGCGTCTCCAAATCAACATCTGATAGGTACATCGGGGTAAATATAACACAAAGCTATCGTCTGTTGGTGGCAGCTGTATAGGATTTCAATCGAGCCTTGTCGAGTATGCACTATTCTTCCGTAAGGTGTTCAAAGACGAGTGGTGGTTAGAACCATATAGCAACCATATAAAGTCAACAGCAGTAGACTTTGCTTGAGGTGACAAACATGGTGTTTACCAAGATCTGAGAGACCAGAAAGCTGTTCAGCATGGTTGGTGCAAGCAAGACCAAGACGTCAGTGGTGTCAGGGCTAACAATAACAACTTTTCGAACACAAGGATATGTTGCATGTGCTAGATGTAGAATACTCTGAGTGTCCGCTTCTTCGTGATTGGACTCAATGGCATCAATGAACGATACAGCATCACAATATACTCTCATCGCTTTGTCTTCCATGAGACATAAACTTCTTTACCAGCGTCAAGCATTTCACGACAGTTTTCTGTCAAGTAATGTTTGTATAACTTTTGCTTATGCTGTTAGTTAGTATCCTTTTCCATCCATTCTGGAATGGCCATATTGTATTGCATGGAGACTAGCGTATTGTTAAAAATATCATCACCTCGTTTTCGACGTGTTTGAGACTTAAGACTATTTGCTATGTATCTGTCAAAGACAATGTGTATATTAGCAACACCCTTACAACTCTGAAGTATGTAGCTCCATAAACCAGCTGCCATTTGTATATACGTTGGTTTAACATTTTGTGGTGGTTGAATTGTAGCCATAACATCAACAATGATACACTGTGGGTCATGTATGTTCTGCAGAACGGAATCAGACATATCAAGCTGTTTCAATTTCTCAAGAAAATCATATTTTGTTTGTTTGACATCATTTTGCCATCATCAGAAAACAAACTAAGTAAAATTGGTGCATTTTCAAATGACATGATCGGGTGCAGTGGAACCGTTTTAAAGGTGATGATGGCTTAAACAGCCTCAAGTACATCGCATCGCCATTTATTTGCAAACCTTTAGATTTAGTCCTAAAGGTTGACTTAGGAGTTTTCATGGTTTTGATCATTAGTCTTGGCAAAGGATCAAAGAATTCCGTTGAAGTTTCTTGATCCTGTTCACATATTAATCGTTCTACAAAGGAATGTAACATTCTCTTACCTGTATCTTGCCAACCCAACATACTACGTTCCACCTATTGTAATGCCTCAACACTAGTTGCAAAGTTCATCAACCTAGTTGGAGGCCTTATTAGTGAGAATGGATCTATAAAACTGTCTTAAGATTTTTGCTTCCATAGAAATGGTGTAAATATACTGTTAACCCCAGAGGCTTTGGAGTAATTATTGTTTTAGCAGGTACAGTGATATCTGAACATATAGCAACAGTTTTCGTATATATATCAGTTTCATGTATGTCCATTGCATCATCTAAATGTGACTTACACGATAGCCAGCTAATGAATTGAGGGAGAAGTGGGTCTAAAAAAACCATCTGAACCTCAAGGTTAATTTCACTGGAAGATAATTTCTCTTTCATCTAAGAATATTTCCCACTTGATGAAGAATAGACACATCGTTTGTTTCAATATAACTGTCTACCAACGAAGTTTCACAATCCTCCTGTTCTGCAATAGCCTCAAGAGACTTTTCTAAATTCACTGACTTTGACAAAGCCTCTTGAATTGTAATCACACGTGTATACACTAAATCTGTTAAAACCATCCCTCGGAATGAACATGAGTTCTGCCCATACCCGTTTAAGTGTCTTTTGTAAGGCTTTAGCACACAGTTTACCATCTGTATAAGGTTATTTGATTCACAACTTTTCAACACCTGTACTGTCAAATACGAGAATTCATATACTCATGTGTTCACTTTAGCTCATCTGTCAAAATATCAATGGTCCTTTCAAGTTCACTAGTCTTCTCTGGATGCTTCTGGTTTTGTCCTCTGTCCAAACCATATAGCCAGCCACACATGATTTCTTTCTATGATAACGCGCCTCAACTGTCACCAGATCACCATTTGAACTCAAGAACTGTGTATGCAGTTCACTGTCCCCTTTTAACGTCAATTCTAACAACCGGGAATAAAGCTTTGAAGTTTCATCTATTGACCTCTCAACATTTTAGCCATTTCGACCTATGTAAATGACTACAATTTACTGCACACATAAAGCATTGTTCCTTCCAATCAAACGTATCATTTTTCAATTGTGATTAGTAAATTTAGTTTCCATTTCATCAATGTTAAATGCAGTGTCGTCATGCTGATTTTTGTTGTAGAAACGGTGGACATATTTTGAGCGACATGATTTGTGATAACACACCTTAACGTCACCGGTGTGGATTTTATTTTCATTTTCCACAATCAAGAACACTCTTATTTTTTATCAAATCCCTTTAGACAAAAGCAGCATGTATCAGAATGAATTAACATAGTTGCGCATAATTATTGAGATTTCACCAACCTAGTTATCTGGCCTAGTTGCGCATATTGAGATTGCACCAACCTAGTTATCTGGCCTAGTTGCGCATATTGAGATTGCACCAACCTAGTTATCTGGCCTAGTTGCGCATATTGAGATTGCACCAACCTAGTTATCTGGCCTAGATGCGCATATTGAAATTGCACCAACCTAGTTATCTGGCCTAGTTGCGCATATTGAGATTGCACCAACCTAGTTATCTGGCCTAGTTGCGCATATTGAGATTGCACCAACCTAGTTATCTAGCCTAGTTGCGCATATTGAGATTGAACCAACCTAGTTATCTGGCCTAGTTGCGCATATTGAGATTGCACCAACCTAGTTATCTGGCCTAGTTGCGCATATTGAGAGTGCACCAACCTAGTTATCTGGCCTAGTTGCGCATATTCAGATTTCACCAACCTAGTTATCTGGCCTAGTTGCGCATATTTAGATTGCACCAACCTAGTTATCTGGCCCAGTTGCACATATTGAGATTGCACCAACCTAGTTACCTGGCCTAGTTGCGCATATTGAGATTGCACCAACCTAGTTATCTGGCCTAGTTGTGCATATTGAGATTGCACCAACCTAGTTATCTGGCCTAGTTGCGCATATTGAGATTGCACCAACCTAGTTATCTGGCCTAGTTGCGCATATTGAGATTTCACCAACCTAGTTAGCTGGCCTAGTTGCGCATATTGAGATTGCATCAACCTAGTTATCTGGCCTAGTTGCGCATATTGAGATTTCACCAACCTAGTTATATGGCCTAGTTGCGCATATTTAGATTGCACCAACCTAGTTATCTGGCCTAGTTGCCCATATTGAGATTGCATCAACCTAGTTATCTGGCCTAGTTGTGAATTATTGATATTTCACCAACCTTGTTATCTGGCCTAGTTGCGCATATTGAGATTGCACGAACCTAGTTATCTGGCCTAGTTGCGCATATTGAGATTTCACCAACCTAGTTATCTGGTCTAGTTGCGCATATTTAGATTGCATCAACCTAGTTATCTGGCCTAGTTGCGCATATTGAGATTTCACCAACCTAGTTATCTGGCCTAGTTGCGCATATTGAGATTTCACCAACCTAGTTATCTGGCCTAGTTGCGTATATTGAGATTTCATATTGTTTGTTACATAACTTATTTAACCTGTGTGCCATCAGATCCAAACAAAGCAACTATAAGTTTATGTAGAATATTCTTTAATAATGTCATAAAAGCATAACATATATATCAAATAACATACGTCTCACAGTTCGAGTAAGTATATTTATTCTTACCCACTATAATATTGGTTATGCACATTTCTTGCATAATTACAATGTAACGTGAATCTTGTTATTAGTTGTAATAATGATATGTTACACAGATACAATGTTATTGGTTGTATGAACGATATATTACATAGCTACAATGTTATTTGTTGTATGTATGAATGATATATTACATAGCTACAATGTTATTGGCTGTATGAATGATATATTACATAGCTACAATGCTATTGGTTGTATGAATGATATATTACATAGCTACAATGTTATTTGTTGTATGTATGAATGATATATTACATAGCTACAATGTTATTGGTTGTATGAACGATATATTACATAGCTACAATGTTATTGGTTGTATGAATGATATATTACATAGCTACAATGTTATTGGTTGTATGAACGAGATATTACATAGCTACACTGTATCGGGTAACCTCATTTATTTTTCATACATACATGACATACATACATTTTTATATGCATAGTATACATATATTTACACATGCATAAAGTGATGTTTAAAGTAAAACAAATACATGTAGATCTGTTGTCAATGTAATGAATTTCATGTACGTATGAAAATAATTTTGGGCGAGAATAATTTTACCCAGACAAAAAATGACCAAAAATGCTTTAAGATAGGGTTATAGGATGAATTATTATGATTATGATTCGGGTTTTACGCCTTTATCAGCACCATTTTGGGCTATATCGCCGGCGGGCAGTTTACCTAACAACACCTTTCCTGGGCAGGCTCCAGCGGTTAACAAGTACTTGGGTGCACCAACCTCCGTAAGAAACTGCCAACTTTTTCATATAAATGAGACACGGCCTGAGCGGGGCTCGAACCCGTGACCATCAGTGATGATAGGTTACAGTGGTATATAAGTCAGTGACCTTAACCACTCGACCACGTAGGCGGACGGTTATAGGATGAAAGAAAAAGAGTAAAAGTGTAAAAAGGAAGAGCATGTAATACATTTTTATGATCGTTTCCATGTTATCATACTAAATGTATTTGTTGGTTATTTCGGGGATAATATATTATTAAAGAAAATTTGACCATTTCATATTATGTTGTTCCAATTTGTTTCTTTCTAGTGCTATTGCCTTTTCCAGTGTGATCCGTATATCAAGGTAGTTTATAAAATGCTAAAAACGTGGAATCGCTTTCCTATATTTCATTTTAACAATATAGTATTTGCACACAATAATTAAGTAATTTATACATCTATTCGATTTAGAATTTTCAGTTCTACCAAAACATATGTCCGCTAGATTAAACACATTATCTACATTCTTGGATGTATGAACATTCACAAAACAGATGTTCGATACGTTCTACATTCATGCAACACAAATCACATATATTGGTTGACGCTAGTTTACATCTATACAAGTATGTATTTGTTGGGAGAAGCCGCATCAGAAAACGGTATTGAAAACTTCTTAATGTAGTATCTATAGTAGCTCCGAATGTTAGGGAGTAAATCCGCTTCCAATTAAGGGTGTGATTTGGAAACATAATAGTCCACTTAGTTTCTAATGCTATAGATTCTTTACTTGCTGGGTTGATTTGTAATTGATACATAAGTTGATTTGGGTTCTTCGATTTTCATAATTTGTCTAATAATGTCTCTTTCCTGACTCGTGTTATAATGTCAAGATTTAAAAAAGTTATATAATTCATCATTATACCTTTAATCACTTTCAAGTAATTTAGAAACTGATCTGCATTCATATCAAATAATATTTTAGCTTCATTAAATGTAAAGAATTTATTATTTCGAAAGTCGTATAATTGATCTATGTATTTTATTCCTCGAACATACCATTGTTTCATATATAACGTATTTCCCTCCATTTTTATATCCGAGTTATTCCATATTATATGCTTCCTTATAGAGTCGTTATTTTTATCAAAATCAGAGCTTACTTTCAACCATGCATACAAAAAGTCTCTCAAAAACTCATTTTACTGCGCTTTTTTATTAATATCTACTGATGACATGTTACATTGATGATAAAATCTCCTCCACATTTTTGAAGATGTGTTTCAAAGAAACATTTCCATAACCCTTTATTGTCTTTATCTAAAAATCTCTTCATCCAACATACTTTAATTGATTAAAGAAACGCTTGGATATCAGTTAGCTTTAAACCCCCTTTTTCATACTGTTGTTTCAACACATTTCGTTTAATTTTTTCCGGTTTGCATTCCCATAGAAAAGGATTTATTAATGTCTTTAATTATAGTTTCAGAGGGGTTAGGTAAAACAGTAAATCGATATACTAATTTTGGTAATGCAAAGGTCTTGAGTACAGTAACCTTACCTAGAAGTGTTAATTTGCAGTGTTGCCATAGTTTTAAACAGTTTTTAAATTCTTGTAGTTTTGGTTCTAAATTTAATTTAATGTTAAGTTCTTTATTTGTGCCATTCCCAGAGCTTTTGCATTTTGATTTTTCCAGACAAATGTTTTATTTTCGCTATTCCTTATGTTTGAATTTTTTAATGAACCAATTCTGACAACTGATGATTTAGAAGTGTTAAGATTTAGGCCTGAGGCCGTTCCAAATTCATTTATGACCTCTATTAAACGTTCAAATGATTCTTTTTCACCATTATTGACGTGTGTAGCATCATCAGCGAAAAGCGTTTGTTTTATTTCTTTATTTCTTATTGTAATGCCTTTAATACCACTATCATTTGCAATTACGTTGGATAATACTTCTATACAGATAATAAAAAGCGACGATAATAAAGCACAACTGTGTCTTACTCCTCTTTCAAACTGAAAGGATTCTGACATATGGCCGTTATTGATTATTACACTATTTACATTATTGTAGAATAATTTTACCCACTTGATTATTTTATCTCCAAAGTTAAAATGATGTAGGCATTTAATTATGAAGTCATAGCTGAGACTATCAAATGCCTTTTCGTAATCTGAGAAAAATAGGATGTCAGGAAGGTTTTTATCTTCAAGACATTCTATAATGTCAAATATTAAACGAACATTTTCACCAATATAACGGCCTTTCATGAAACCTGTTTGTTCTGGACTTATAATTTGTGGTAAAACATTTTTCATTCTATTAGCTATTGTTTTTGAGGCAATTTTATAATCTATGTTAAGGAGACTAATTGGACGCCAGTTTGATAGTAAAGTATGGTCTTTTCCTGCTTTTGGTAATAATGTTATAATACTTTGTTTTTGGAGGGCCGTTAACTCCCCAGTACAGAATGAATAATTAATTGATTTAATATAATATTGTTTTAAATCATTCCAGAATATTTGATAGAATTCAGTAGTCAACCCCTCCGAACCAGGACCTGTATTATTTTTCATTTCCAGTAATGATTTTGAACACTCGTATTCATTTAATGAACCCTCGCAATTCAGACTATCATTCTGTGGCAACTTATTTGCTGACTGAGTAAAGAAATTTATATTTGATGATGCTATATCGCATTTTTTGTAAAAATTCTTGTAAAATTCCACTTCTTCATTTAAGATGATTTTGGGATCCACAATTTCATTTTCATCTACAAACAATTTTATAATATGTTTCTTTTCCGCATATTTTTTCTCCAAGTTAGCAAATTATTTTGTATTTTTATCATTTCGTTCAATATGCAAAGCTTTTGATCTTGATTTTGTTCCATATTTGTGTTTGAAGTTTTTAGTATATTTTCATTTTCATCTATTTCATTAATTAAGTTGTATTCCTCTTTTGTGCCTAGTTTTTTCTTAGGAGTATCATATTTTATAGTGACATTTCGTATATTACCTTTAATCAATTCCCATAACACATTTGGATTAGCTCCGTGATTGAATTGAACTGCTTCCATTATACTAGTCTTTATAATATTCTGGTATTCATTGATCAATAAGCAACACACTATTGTTAACTTTAAATTATCCTGGTCCTCTTTCTTGATTTATGGAGAAAATAAATAAGACTATCGAATGATCAGTCTTATATCCGGGTTTTATGTTACATCCCTTTATAATGTTGCAAAAATGTTCAGACACTAAATAGTAATCGAGTCTGATAAATATCGGAGGTTTAGTACTCGAGTGCCATGTATATTGTAAGGACGATTGATTGTAATATCTCCAGATATCTGTTAAATTAAAATGCTGAATTATATTGCTTAATTTATTTCTACATTTAGTATGTGTGTCCTGTCGGCCATTCTTTTTGTCCAAACTTATATTTAACACTATATTATATAATTTGTATCGTTGTTTGTATGTAGAAAACCTTCTAGTTCTAAAAGACATTGATATCATCATTGTTCGGACCATATATATTTATTATAGTAAATTCTTGTTCATTTATCGTAAGTTCTAATGCAATTAATTGGCCTTTTATTATTTCAGTAAAATTTAAAACTGATGAGAGCCCAGATAAGTTAAGAAGTATCGCTACGCCTTCACTATTAGATTTTGTACCACTAAAGTAAGCATCACCTTTCCAGTCTGACTTCCATTTGTTAATAATATCATTAGTTGAGTGGGTCTCTTGCAAAAGGCATATTGAAAATACTTCTAGTCTTTTTCGCATATTTCTAAGTCCCCTAACATTAAGTGTGCATATTAAGGACTCCATATTATGTTATAAGAGAAAGATCTAAGTAACAAAAATGAAACGATCAAACTAAGTAAATTATGAGATTTCATTTGAAATTCGTAAATATATTCATAAAAGGTCGTGAAACGAATATCTTGTAATACAATGGATCAGAAAATGTATATGCAGAATATACGGTAAATCACCTATTTGAACAGTAAAAGTTGAGAAAACAACAAAATAGTCAACGCTTGTATATGACATCTTTACAGCTAGCTGTAGCTGTATATGAATATACATATACACACGCACGCACACACGCACGCACGCATACACACACATACATACATATATGCATACACCACACGTACATATGTACACACATACACACGCACGCATACACACATATATACATATATTAATACATATACATATATTCATACATACATACATACATACATACATACATACATACATACATACATAAAAGTTATTACTGATTTTGTAAAATAGTATTCATAAAGAGAGGTAATTTTTAAAATTAATAATATTTAATAACTAGTTCAGTTTTGGCAAGCTCTTAAATTTGTATTAAAATGATGTATACGTTATTATCGAAAAATGGATTTATATGACATTTATCGTAAATCACAATTTCCCGCTCCTTAGAACATCTCGATGTTCAGCATTTTCTAACTAAAATCATAGGGGGGCTTTAATAATTATGATGTTATAGATGCTAAGACTTCATATGCGCACGTACACGTAGGCCCGTAGAAAACGCACACAGTACAGACCGCTAACGGGAATCTGTGGAATAGCCCAACCAACACATCTGTATTAGACTTCAAATACCTGTATATATTACTAGTCAAAACTTGAATCGTGCATTGTCACACTAATCTACTTCAGTATTAATATGTTCAGTTGCTATGAATATGCGAACCCTTGGGCAATTTCTTCGAATTAAGAGAGAGCATCTGGGATCTGTATTCATTGGTGACTTTTTACAAGTATCTGTTGTCAATTGCTTGTTGAAAACGAAAGATAAGCAATATAGTAAACTAGAAACTTAGAAAGATAGTTGGATATTCGAAAGCGCGCAATGACTGTCGCAGACTAATCTTCTTAATATATAATCAAGAACGCGTTGTGCTAGTTAAGCCCAACCAGCCAGTCTCAGTGGGCTCCTCCCCGCATACTGCACACGGATCCACATAACAAGCGTACACGTGCTCATATGAAGTCCATACATCTCCATAAATAATCTGTTTTAATTAGTATAGTATGTTCCAGGATTATAGCATGCACATGAACACTTCAATTCAATATTGCATCAAAATAACGATTCAAACACATTTTACTTCTGGTAGAAGAGGATGCTCTGTGCGTATAATAACGATTTAAAGAATTTATTTAACGATTCCATCAGATGGAAGCAATTTGCAACTAAGATAATCAATTTACAAAACAAAATCAAATGGTTTGCAATTATTTGAATTTCACCAGGTACCGTTAAAATAAAATTATCCCGATCCATTAATACGTATTGATGTGGCTTATTCCAAACCTATTTATATTAATGCTTGTAAATAACACTTTATCGTTGGGCCATAGTAGCGTATAGCAATACGTTAATAACTGTTATAATCATGCAACCAATCCACAGTTCGCAATCCACAGTTGTGTATTGTGCAAAACCCCAATTTGCACGAAATGTTTATTATTGTTATATATAAATAGTAATGTATTATATAAATACATTAAACTGTTTCTATATATGGCCAAATGTTTACCATGTAATATATATATATTTGTTTTATGCATAATCGTCTGCTATTATTTTCGCGCCTAAAATTATCAATCTCGCTTCGCGCGGGAAATGACTTAAGATGTTAGGCCTAATCTCAGTTTATCAAGGCCGTGGTTGCAGGTGTCCAGTTATGTAATACAAAGGCACCGAACTGGTTTGATGGTGTAATATTAGATAACATAACAGATGTTTAGGAATAACAGATGTTTTAGGAATTGTTATATCATATATACACTGATTCAATCATGTATATAAGAAATGGATTTTATTAACATAAATCAGACACACTAGAGCCTAACTCCAGGAGCGAGAAAGGTCGTGATCTCAATCTAGTATATAGAACATATAAACTGTATTTATGATACTTAGATATTATGGACATTATAAGAAATATAACTTATAAAGATTTGTCGAATAATTAAATTGTTCAGCCATAGAAGAAACATAGAGTTTCGGCGAACCATATAGAAGGTGATTAAAAGTTAATCTAATCAGAAACAGTGATTAGATTATAGTGATATTGAGTAATGACGGATTAGAAAGATTGGATGTTAAATATACTGTGTAAGCGCATAGTCGGCTCACACAAATGGATTGTTAAATAAGCTTTTAATGATACGATGTATATATATATAGATCACTGATTATATATATATGGATATTTCTGATGCCAATTTAAACAAGATATTATATAGAAGAAATGTAATACTGTGTTGAGTTATCATTAATACATATAATAACGAAGAAACCCCCTAGACAACTCCAGCGAGTCTACAATAGGATAGACCCTGGTAAGAGCCGTAGCAACCGAGACATATTATTACGAGAAGAAAAAGGAGAGTTTGCGACAGTATGCGTATCATTCGCATATAATCTATAATTTACCTGACTATGGAAGTCCTACTATTCCATAACATTATTCTGACAGTATAATAAAGCTGCCTATTTGTGTATGATTTCTTTACTATATATAGGCCTACATATTAACAGTAAATAAAAGTAGTTGTCACGTTTCAGTACTTGTTTTATATTCATGTAAGCACACAATGTCCCATCTTTCATTCTCACAAACATGTAGATACCTGTGTGGCTTGAGCCTTCTAAAAATATATAAACATAATTATACAATACAACAATAGGCGGACTATATTTACGTCCACTCACTTGGCTACTGTACTATGTGGGGTATATTCACTATCATCATTAACCCATTCAACTCCAAGTAACTGGCATGGACTGGTGCATGATAATTTTAGAATATTTAGACCAATACATTAATCAGAAAATTACATTTGAGTCAGTTCATTTATCAAAATGGGTTATTTGGTCTAACAATAGTAATATTACTGGCAAAATGTGCAGATCCTGATGAGACGGCTCGTCATTATCGAGTATTTTCGTACACAGCCAGTGTATTATAGTGGAGAAGACAATCCACATTTCCTGGGTCGAAACCAGTACACTAACCTCCATAAATGATTGACAACTATCTCACATATCATCAACTATCATTTGTCAGGGAGCGAACCTGCGGCTCTGCTGATATCAATGAAAGGCGAGTTCTAGCAACAATGTGTTCTACTACACGACCACATATGTTTATAGTGGTGATATTTGTGACCAACAATAGAATACATGCACATAAACGTGTTACACCTAGCAAGTTTCTGAATGACAGTCATAACCTACACACATTTGCCAACCACAGAGGCAGTGGCTACCACTAAATGGTGTATTCATTACGACATATTATTTAATACCTTAGTTCGAGATGGAAAGCAGTTATTTGTGCTGAATTTGGACATGTATACAAGTATAAGTCATACCGTGTTAAGGCTTTGAGGTTCAACTTGTGTCGACTGCCATTTGGATCTATGCTTTCGGAATGCGTCTTTAATCTGAAAGTATAATTATTAATCTAATGACGAGCAATTCGGGAGTAACTCAATCTGATAAGAGTTCTTCCTTGAAGAGATGTAATTTACAGCGCAGTAACGGTTTCTGAAACGGAAATAATTTGGGAAACATCTTCTGAAACGGATTTAATTTGGGAAACAGGTAAATCATATACTCTAGGTGAGCAGGATGTCTCGACAAAAACAGCTACCACCTCACATGTAACACTTTGCGTTCTTTGTTATTGAATAAGAGTGTATATATAGTGAGGTAGAGATACGCCGTGTTCTGATCGGGGGCGGGGAAGGGGGGGGCGGGGGCGGCAGACGTCGCGCCTATTTAATGTTTCTGATATTTATCGAATTTTATTCTGGAACACTTTAATAACCAGTGCAACTAAACTGGCAAACATACACGAGCGACCGTTCATTGCTGGAATAACGCAGCTTAAATGGGTTGTTTCCGGTTATTCAAGCGACCCTAAACATATTAGAACACATATACATATTACACAGTATAATTCGAAATAAATGTGTATTACAAAAATATACAATAACAGCATTATTAACTCAACAAAAAACGTTCTCACCAAAACGCGCCTTTTATCACCCATAACCACTAATCTGAATGATGAGCCATTCAGGAAATTCAAGAACTAGTTTGAATGCATGTTTATAAAAGGCTAGTAGTAAAAGGTTAATATAATTATCTATCCAGGCCGAATTAAGACATTATTTAGTAAGTAAAAGCAAACAGTATGCGACATACCTTTCTGTTCATAACACAGTGAAATATAAAGATGAACAAACCCTGAAAAGAAGATAGACATAATTAGGATTACTTTGTGGCAGGGTTTAACATCAGCAAAGTTCAAGCAATTGGGTACAGGGTTAACAGAACAGAAGATAAGTTTATTCATGACGCAAGCATAAGTACATAGTCATAACATATACATATACATATTTCTCACCTATCGACAGGCTTTTTGCGCCGTGTTGAATGTGTGAGCTCGATATGTCTACCCGGTGTCACACTACGACACGTGATACCCAAACACGTGACACCCATACCACGTGACACCAGGGGCTCATGAACTCGTATAGTGGCCATCTCAATAATCAGTCAGTACTTCACGTTGCGTTTATATAATTATAGTTGTATTAACAATATCAATACGCGTACAGTCCAATGCCACTCCGGATACATGCACACTCTTTTTTTAAGCTTTATTTCTTTTACAATGATTGATCGAAGCAAATTTTAGCAACGTATATTAATCACTCTCGTTGGCTCGGATGAAAGCGTAAATGTGGTCATTCGTGTGGGAGGAAACCCGAGTACACGGAGAAAACCCAGCTGTCAGATATCGTGCCATCTCACATACTTCCCGGTCTGAGGATCGAACCCATGCACTATCTAATATGATATATAAAACCCAATATCTATCCTATTAGTTCAAGGAATCCGCCGTTGCACAAATAAACCCTGTTATTGCACCATTCTCGCCCATCACCGGCTCGCATATATATGACACGTGACATAATGTCACATTGAATAAATTGCATAGGTTCCACTTATCTGCATTCACCCGTTCCTTAGCCCGTACCTGTAATCACGGTTATCAATGCCCATTAATTAGCTCCGTCACGAAGCTTTGTTAAGCAAACACTTATCCCAAGGAATCACTGTTTATGCTTAATATAACTAATATGTCCTCGGTTTGACAGCTCTATCCAAATTACACTTTCCTATGCACGTGATATGTTCAGTACACGATATCTACTCTTCCGATAACCCCAGTTCACGCTTATCCAAGGGCAATACCCCCTAAAATAGCTGTAGCATGTCCCCCCGCACACTGCTCTGCAACAACCCCAGCCATATCCTTCACCCCGCACGACCTGTGTGTGTATTTACGTTTATTTATCGTCGCTACCGGTTGCCCATATGAGCGACGCCTCCTGAAGAGATTAGTTATTTTAGATTTTGGAGGATAATGCATGATACAGACATAGGCCCATTCCTGAATCTCATCTGGTTCTTTTACGTGCACGGTGTAAATCACCGACACGAGACCTCGGTTTAACGTCCCATCTGAAAGACTGTTACTTTTATTAGGGTCAGACGGGGGATCGAACCTGCGATTCCTGGATTACCAGTTCAGCGTGTTGCAACTGGACTACATATCCGCCTGTCACCCCGCACGACCGTTTTCAAATTCAAGATATCATTAGCCATTTATTGGAAAAACCCACTATTAATGAATCACACACCATGCTACATTGGAAAATACTACTGGAACGTATTCATGGGAAAAGATAGTACAACCCAACACAATACACACCAATATAAATGGAGCTGTCGCCTATAGTGCACTATAACTCGCATTATAACCCATTTTATTAAATCATTTATTTAACCTATTAGACAATGGAACTACTTTATTATAATTTTATATCACGAACACGTTCGTTAGAACCTCGTTCTTTGCACGCATCTTCAGCCCCCGGGTGGGATTTCCTTATCTGCAACTCTAGTATGTGTTAGATTCACTTTATACATTCAAATAAACAAGTGATCAATAAGGATATCGTATTGCTACTGATTTCTAATTTAGTACAGAGGATGAACATTCAAGTTGGTCATTTGTGTAATTAACCAATTTCATTCAGGATATATTTAATGGCTTTTGCAAACAACATAGATCCAGATCAGCCACATCGCGACGCTTCGTGCTGATCAGGATCTATGTTGTTTGCTACATAGCCAAATGTATTGGCAAGCTCATCTGAATAGCAAACAGCATAGAGCCTGATCAGAAGGCAATTTCCATGGCGACTGATCTGGCTCTATGTTCTTTGTAAATACTGTTTGAACGGTATCCAGAATGAAATGGGTTATGAAGATACAGCATTCAGTATGGAGTTTCTATGGTTTAAAGCATTCTGAAGAAATCGAACCACGCTTATTAACACCTTTCTATTATCACTGTTCATTAAAATAAAAAATGTATACATGCCTGGTCTCATCTAGAATTATTTATTAATGAATGAATGTTTTCCTCCAAAATCTGAGTAACAAGGACAAATTAAAATAAAATTATACTAATCATCAATATCTCTAACATTGCAACATTGACAACAACGTAATTTCTCTGTACTGTACTATTGGTGAATCTACCCTATACGGTGTATGTATTCTAAGCTAATTGGCAGAAGTTCTCATTCGAGTTAGATAACATCTTAAGCTAGACGGTATTATATAAGTTTGGTTTTTAAACACAGGTTTGTGAGTTTTGTAGTTTGCATCACGTATGTCAGAACACTATTATTATTCGCACTTTATTCCGAGCAATGCAGATTCTCAGAAATGTCTTGTAGGTTATAATATGTACCTGCAAACTGTTGAAGATGGCGAACAAATACTGGAAAACGACTGTGTGTTCATTGACGGAGAATATTCCAAATACCCAAGTGACTCCCATAATAGGCATTAAAACAAACATACTTCGAACACCGCTCCTAAAAATAATTAACTTAGATCTATAACATATACATTACATTTTGTGAAAATGGTAGTTTACAGTTTTATCTAACAGAAAATAAAACACTACAGTTTAAAACAAAGTGCCAGTCTATCAGATGGGACTTAAACCGATGTATCGTGCACCATGCACTTAAACAAACCAGACGAGATTCTGGAATGGGTCTCTATCTATATCATTGCACTATCCTCCACAAATCTAAAATGACTAATCTCTCCAGAAGGCGTCGATCGTATGGGAAATGATAAAGAAACGGGAGAAAGTCAAAGTGCATAAAGTGTTGCACAGACGAGAGGTGGAAATTTGTGAACATTTAAAGCTCGATTTTTGTATGGATTTAAACACACGCACGCAAGCACATCACTAAATTACATGACATAATATCATTAAGTTCATAAAATCTACCTAGCCTTTTCTGTGTCTGTTTTCTTTGACATAGCAATTGTTCCGCACATTTTTCGGATCACCAAACCTATGATGGTACAATTTATCTGAAAGTGTAAGTGTAAATACTAAATTCTTGATAGCCAGTTCCTTTCACTCATCTCATGACATACTGAGGTAACAATACAACATTTTTACACAAATGAACAACGAGGCAATACGTATACATATATCTCTTAAGTTCATGTAACTATCGTGGCGTCCGCCTCCGTGTTCGAGTGGTAATGGTCGCTGACACTGTAACCTATCATCACTGATGGTCATGGGTTCGAGCCCCGCTCAGACCGTGTTTCATTTATATGAAAAAGTTGGCAGTTTCTTACGGAGGTTGGTGCACCCAAGTACTGGTTAACCGCTGGAGCCTGCCCAGGAAAGGTGTTGTTAGGTAAACTGCCCGCCGGCGATATAGCCCGAAATGGTGCTGATGCAGGAGTAAAACCTGAAATATAACTATAACTATCGTGGCGTCCGTGGTCCAGTGGTATAGCGTCGGATTTGGAATCGAACGGTCCCGGTTTGGTTATTGGTCAGGCCACGTATGTAGTGTCATTGAGCAAGGCACTTCACACACATTGCTTAGTACTGGTTAACCACTTAGGTCGTCTAAGCCTGCCCAGGAATATATTTCTAGGTTCCCGTAAGGGGTTTGACATTAATGGAATATACATACACCATATTTAAACCAGTTCATACGAGAGAGCCACATTGCTATCAAATTACAATTGTCATTATAATAACAACCAGTTATTAGTACAATAAGCATACTCATAATTGTAGTCAGTAATATTATTACAGTATAACATAGACCAGTGCTAAATATAAAGTTAACGGGAGGTCAATCTATCAGTTTGTTTGTGTCTACGTTTATTTATCGTCGCTACCGGTTGCCCATATGACCGATGCCTTCTGAAGAGATTAGTCATTTTAGATTGTTTGAGGATAGTGCAATGATACAGATAGTGACCCATTCCAGAGTCTCCTCTGGTTCATTTACATGCATGGTGTAAAGCACCGACACGAAACCTCAGCTTAAAGTCCCATCTGAAAGACTGTTAATTTTATTAGGGTCAGACGGTGGATCGAGTCTATCAGTATATAATACACTCATATTTATAACAAAGTGCATGAAGCAAATTTCGAAAAACGTGTAGCACACATGAGTGGTGAAAACGACGTGATGTAAGTGGTCAATTACACTTAAGACTACCAAATTAACGGAACTGATATAAAACATATTCATGTACGCACCACCTCACGAACCACAGTTCATAGGAAAAACTATTTTGTAATGGAAAAATATATTACCAGAATGATGACGAACACAGGAGCAATAAATGTCCATATTAACCCGGTGTCAATAGAAAGCCAGCAACTGAAAATACGAATGCAAAACATTCAATCACACGAAGATAAGGTTTGTAAGGTTATATTGGCGATCGTTTATTCCACTCTTTCTAGTTTATCAGAAGTGAGCAGGCAATCAATGCACACATTAATTTTGAAATATTACCTAATCTTATTTAGGTGTTTTGGAGCAATTCCAATGTAGTTCAGGCTATGACCATTAACATATCGCAATATCAGGAATAGTGCTTTATTTGTTTAACCTTTAACCTGCCAATCACAACAACAATCGCTTTTACCAACAGCATAGAACCAGATCAGACTACACAGACCGAGTCACGTGCCGTCTGACCAGGCTATATGATGTTTGGTATGTAGATTTATCTATGAACTATAATACATGCGTTAAATGTTACATTGATTGGGACTGTTGGTTTATCTATGGATTATAAGATAATATTATGCGCTAAGCGTTACAATGATTCGGACGGTAGATCTATCTATGGAACATAGAGACATGCGTTAAGCGTTACAATGATTCGGACTGTAGATCTATCTATGGAACATAGAGACATGCGCTAAGCGTTACAATGATTCGGACGGTAGATCTATCTATGGAACATAGAGACATGCGTTAAGCGTTACAATGATTCGGACTGTAGATCTATCTATGGAACATAGAGACATGCGTTAAGCGTTACAATGATTCGGACGGTAGATCTATCTATGGAACATAAAGACATGCGTTAAGCGTTACAATGATTCGGACGGTAGATCTATCTATGGAACATAAAGACATGCGTTAAGCGTTACAATGATTCGGACTGTAGATATATCTATGGAACATAAAGACATGCACTAAGCGTTACAGTGATTCGGACTGTAGATTTATCTACGGAACATAAAGACATGCGTTAAGCGTTACAATGATTCGGACGATAGATCTATCTATGGAGCATAAAGACATGCACTAAGCGTTACAATGATTCGGACGGTATATCTATATATGGAACATAAAGACATGCGTTAAACGTTACAATGATATGGACGGTAGATCTATATATGGAACATAAAGACATGCGTTAAACGTTACAATGATATGGACGGTAGATCTATCTATGGAACATAAAGACATGCGTTAAGCGTTACAATGATTCGGACTGTAGATCTATCTATGGAACATAAAGACATGCACTAAGCGTTACAATGATTCGGACATAGATCTATCTATGGAACATAAAGACATGCGTTAAGCGTTACAATGATTCGGACTGTAGATCTATCTATGGAACATAAAGACATGCATTAAGCGTTACAATGATTCGGACTGTAGATCTATCTATGGAACATAAAGACATGCACTAAGCGTTACAATGATTCGGACTTTAGATCTAGCTATGGAACATAAAGACATGCGTTAAACATTACACTGATTCGGACGATAGATCTATCTATGGAACATAAATACATGGGCTAAGCGTTACAATGATTCGGATGATAGATCTATCTATGGAACATAAGGACATGCGTTAAGCGTTACAATGATTCGGACTGTAGATTTATCTACGGAACATAAAGACATGCGTTAAGCGTTACATTGATTCTGACTGTAGGTCTATCTATGGAACATAAAGACATGCGCTAAGCGTTACAATGATTCGGACGGTAGATCTATCTATGGAACATAAAGACATGCGTTAAGCGTTACAATGATTCGGGCTGTAGATCTATCTATGGAACATAAAGACATGCGTTAAGCGTTACAATGATTCGGACTGTAGATCTATCTATGGAACATAAAGACATGCGTTAAGCGTTACAATGATTCGGACTGTAGGTCTATATATGGAATATAAAGACATGCGCTAAACGTTACAATGATTCGTTTCCGTATCCCACAAGTCGCACTGCTCCCGCGGAAACAACAACAATGCAAGCAGCCAGGACTGAAGTAGAACCATACGAATTCATATAATGCGACTCATAAACACATGCACTAAGCGACATATTAGGACATATTTATTCCAAAGTGACTCTAACGAGAATGTTAATTTAGTACATGTATGTATTAAATAGCACCCATACTTATTAGACTATATATTTTATACCTCTATATATGTAATTTTGCCAGAAGTCAATTAGTGAATAATAGACAGACTGGAACCAAGGCTAGCATACTGCCACTGCATTGATATGAAGGCGAACTGCCTGCAAGAAGTTCAATGCAAGTAACATGATGCAGATTGTTAATGTGGCTATTTGAAACGGATAATTTATACTTGTTGCTGCAACAAAGCAGGACATTTCCTGCTACGTATGCTATTATCAGGTTAGGATAACTTAAAGCTGCATAATGAATATACTGACACCAAAACTTGCCTTTAATTATAGGTGTAAAATTTATATCCTTTTACAAATCTAGACAAATATGATATCAAAATGTTCGAACTATTGCAATGTGTGAATGCTTATTTTCTTCACTCATGATTCAAAAATGTGTAGCGAAAACGTAACGCTCAATATAAAAGTAACGCTCAATGTAAAAATAACGCTCAATGTAAAAGTAACGCTCAATGTAAAAGTAACGCTCAATGTAAAATTTATGCTCAATATAATAGTAACGATCAATGTAAAAGTAACGCTCAATGTAAAAGTAACGCTCAATGTAAAATTTATGCTCAATATAATAGTAACGATCAATGTAAAAGTAACGCTCAATGTAAAAGTAACGCTCAATGTAAAAGTAACGCTCAATATAACAGCAACGCTCAATGTAAAAGTGCACATTTTATTTATTTTGTAAGTATATGTTTCTATTGTTTGAAAAATAGAAGGTTTGCATGTGATGATGATTGAGCTTATTTACTCTCGCCGCCGGCAAACCATGTGGGCGAGCGGTGTGTGTGTTTTATGTTTATTTATCGTCACTACCGGTTGCCCATATGAGCATATTTAGATTATTGGAAGATATTGCAATGGTAGAGACAGAGACTCATTCCAGAGTCTCCTCTGGTTCCTTTACGTGGCCATCTGAAATACTGTTAATTTTGTTAAGGTCAGACGGTGGATCGAACCTGCGATCCCTGGATTACCAGTTCTACGTGTTAATGGGTGAGCGGGTTTGCGTGTGCGACCTATATATATGCAAACGTTCACCCTCCATGAGCATGACAGGTTATTCAGCATGATGTCACTACACAAGTAATGTCAATTGCTAGAGTGTGAAACTGGCCGTTTATTTCGATTCAAACAAATACACTTTGAGTAATAAGTGGAATTGAAATGTTTAATGGTGATAATTAACACGTGTGTGTGTTACGTTAATTTATCAACACTATCGGTTTCCCATAAGAGACACGCCTCCAAAAGAGATTAGTCATTTGATATGTTGGATGACAGTGCAATGTTATAGACAGAGACCCAGTCTCATCTGGTTCTTTTACGTGTAATGTGTAAAGCACTGACACGAAACATAGGTTTGAGCTCCCATCTGAAAGATTGTGCACTTGAATAGCAAATAAACGAAAGGATATAGACTTACATTATGCTGATGTGTAACATGTCACCCTTACCATAAGATGCTATGAGAAGAGGTATTCCAGGCTTGCGTGTGCTGAACGGCTTAAGCACAATGTAGGCCAGGTTCAAACCCTCTGTGAGCAGGATGAAAAACACCACCAGGTAGACAAAGTGAAGAAGCACTGCTATGGCTGTACACAGATCCTAAACATTAAACTAGTTTATATGATATCAACCAATAATTCATTTCCAGAGTGGTTAGCACGCCCGCTTCTTACCAATGCAACCCGGGTTCGATCCTTGGACTAGGAAATATGCGAGATGGTACGTTGATCGCCAGATCGAACATGTGTGGTTTCTCCGCGTACTCCGGTTTCCTTCAACACGAACGACCATGCATACGCTTTCATCCGCGCCAAGGAGAGTTGTTAATATATTTTTTATTTATTTTTATACAAATTTATTTTAGCTCGATTGTGAAACAAGTTATTACCACTTATATTTATCACTCTCGAGACCTCATTCCTGATGGAATCCATCGCCATGAAGGAGAGAGAAGAGGCAATGTGGAATTTAAATGCCTTGCCTAAGGGCATAATCGTAACGGCTCCAGCGGGGCTCGAACTCCAGACCTGTCGCATCTGAAGCGAACGCGCATCCACTGCGCTATCACGACTTCCACCATTTGTTAATATAAGTTGTTACAGTTTGTTTCTCAATCGTTGTGAAATAAATATAGTTTATACCTAATTTCCACATTTATCGAGTTGTTCTCCAACAATAACAACATTTGTTATATACTGTATTAATATATAAAATACAATTATAGAACAAGAAACTCACACACTATTGCAGTGTTTGGTCTTTTTACATATCGATCATCCGTGCACTTTATAATTGAGATGTTTTATACTTTGAATGATCGTACGAGGTGGCTAATTATAGTACAGTGTTGACTTCCGTTTTGCTGAATATTTAGTTTAAATTTTATTTATTTTACAACGATTGCGAAGCAAGTTTTAACAACTTATATTAATCACTCTCGTTGGCGCGGATGAAAACGTAAATGTGGTCATCGTGTGGGAGCAAACCGGAATACCCGAAGAACACACACCTGCCCGATCTGGCGACCACCGTACCATCTCACATACTTCCCGGTCCGAGGATCGAACCCGGGTTGCATTGGTGAGAAGCGAGCGTGCTAACCACTGCGATAATCGGACAGCTGCATATTTGTGGTGACATCTGGAAGAAGAAACAATTGTATTAAGCACACACTATTACAGATTGTTTTGGTATTTAACATAATTATGTACAACGAAATTACTAACACTCACACGATGTCTAAGTAGTATATAAATATAAAAAGAAAATATTTTAAATTCAAATGGTATGCTTAGATGAGGGTTGGATGGACTATACAAAGCAATGCGACTACAAGGGATACCATCCGTGGCTCAGCTACTGGTTGTATGGTCACACACGGGGTCTGCCTCCACCGTTAGTAGCTGTATTGTTGCCATATGAGCTAAGCTGCTGGTGGCCGACTTTAATACCCAAAATCACAGACACTTGCAATCAAAACAATGGCAAATCCCACAGGTAATTGTATTTCATTTTAACGTTAATTTCAAGGTCGATACGATTGATGATAGATATTACATTACTTGCATAGCTTAAACAGAAATGTCGGTATTCGAAAGATAAAGCCAATGAGTATTACCTTATTTTCAGTCTGACGAACACCTGCGACGAAGAGAAGGTAAGCCACAAATAGTGTACCTGCCAGATTGATGTGAATGATGGACCGTACAGATTTTATTATTCTGCAAGATAAAAACAGTTGTTGAGGATAGCGAAATATGTCTAGACTGTTACTAAATAATATATATAAATATATATGAAATGCAGATATTAGTACATAAAAAACTAACATTGACTGCTATCATATCGTATCAGTTGACATGGATAATTATAAAAAAAAATTGCATGTACTATGTTTTATAGCTGTACATATTTAACATGTGTGTTTACGTTTATGTATCGTCGCTACCGGTTGCCCACATGAATGACGCCTCCTGAAGAGATTAGTCATTTTAGATTGTTGGGGATAGTGCAATGATACAGTCAGAGACCCATTCCAGATTCTCCTCTGGTTCTTTTACATGCATGGTGTAAAACACTGACACGAGACCTGGGTTTAAAGTTCCATATGAAAGACTGTTAAATCTTATTAGGGTCAGACGGGGGATCGAACCTACTATCTCTGGATTACCAGTCCAGCGTGTTATGGGTAGCGATGATAAATAAACGTAAAACACACACTCACATGCTGGCATGTGGACGTTCTATGTTACCAGGGTCGAATTGGATATTCTTCAGGTAATACCCACTGGATAGAAGCCATATGACATGGCGATGTGACATTACCCTCTACCCACCCATGACCCCAAAACAAACGGTCATATTGCTAAACAAGCAAATAATTAGAGAAGTCCGATTCCGTGGTCAAGTGGATATAGCACTGATATATCACTGATGGTCACGGGTTCGCGTCCCGCTCAGATCGTGTCTCTTTATATGAAAACAAATTGGCAGCTTCTTAAGGTTGGTGTACCAAGTACTGGTTAACCGCTGGAGCCTGCCCAGCAAAGGTGTTGTTAGGTAAACTGCCCGTCGCTCAAATGGGCAATCGATAGCGATGTAAAATAAAGTTAAAGATTTAAAAATTTAGAATTAGAGCAAAGCAGTACATACCTCCAGTAGATAATGTAAATCAATATGGTGAGCAGAAGACACGCCATGGAAACAATGCAGCCAACAATGGAGATAATGCTTAAAGCAACATGGTGACCGTCATCCTAAAATGTAAAAAAACAGCTTAGCGAACCATGATGTTCATCGCCCTAACATGTAGATACTATAAAACAATGATGCAAGCCTATGGTGAAGATAAAGAAGATATATGTGCGCATTAGTGTAAGATTGGAATTTATTTCATTGAGTGATATCCGAAAGTTTTAAATAAAGTCATATCTTACATTAATAAACAGTAAAAGTATTTTTCTATTAACATTGTTACCAGAGGTTTGTCTATTGGTATCCACTCTTATTCATCTTAACTGCTCACTTCACTACAAAACATAACCGCACAACCACTTGTGCTAGCGTGAAAGTAAGCAATGCAAAATAGTTCCGGTATAATTTTCAAGGTTTTTTATGTCCGCTATCAAAATTGAAATGACTGGCAAAACAAATTTGTTAAAACATAATATTGTATAATTAACGGTTATTAATTGTCATAAAATAGCTAAATTCCAACAATACATGTAACCAACTGCGGGGAATACGGAACACAAGCAGAGGACGAGAAATGCCATCTTCCACTGTTTTAACGCAGTGAAAGATAGCATTTTCTTTAATGGAGAAAATTCAATCATTCACTGGAAAACATAAAATTAGTGCAACCGTTATTACTTGTGCCAACACTAATAATTGGAGAACGTCATGAATTACTAAAATGACGCCAACGATATATTTAGGTATTTCTTAAAAAAGGTTTGTAATTTTGGTCTTAACGGATCTATTTACTTACATTTGCTACCAAAACATATTTATTCTTTATTCTTTGTGTATGGTTTTAGTAGCTTTAGTAGGTAGGCAATGGAAAGTTATTAAGGAATGGAAGAGTTACCGTAACAGTAATCTTTCTTGTCGGACACTCTGTAGTAGTATGGACGGATTCACATACTTAATGTTAAAGCGCTGGTTCAACATGTGTCCGTATTTTCATGACCTTGCAACGGAGCTGACCCCACTGCCGCTATTACTAAGGCAAAGGAATCATACATAACATACCGTACGAATTGTAGCAGAACTCATGAGCACCGCAAAGTTCGTAAGATGGTCACATTTACAGACAACCGTATTCTTCTCAATGTTATGTAAATGCAGCCAACACCCATCCATGGACCAGGCACCGAGTGATCTTTGCATTCGAAGGAATATATAAATAATTAGAAGAATTCATCGTACATGTCGGCATAAACGATAATAATAAATTGCTTCATATTGATATATATGAATAAATATATACGATATTCAGATAGGTTCGGACAGTGCTCATTGGCATAATTAATACAATGTGTCTAGTGAAATTCGAAAATAAAAGTAATGACGTTACTACCACCAAGCAGCGTTAAACTAAATAAAATATGTTATTCCGCCGGATGGAAGCAGTGAAAATAATAAATAAAAATTGCATTCTTGCTTCTTGACAGTTATTATTTTCGTTGATTTCCAGTTGGAAATAACGTCAACACAAACGCCATTTGACCCATTTCGTCAGTAACATCAGTTACGACGTCATCAAATGTATCACGACGTTCTAGCGCCATTTAATATATATGGTAGTATTTGCTTTTTTACCATAATGACTATCCAAACTAAATAATAAGAATGAATTGTACTTTTAGCGTCACTCGTGATAATATTGCTCTCAATTTGAAGGCAGTGAACTATGAGACTATACTAATACATTGAAACAAACAATATATATTCTCTATAATATTAAAAGTACCCACCATTTAATTAATGATAGTAAATGTGATAACCAAGCGGAAATACCACAGAGCAGGCACCAGGAACGATATAGATAGATATATGTTATTGAACAAAAGATCATAAACCCATAAGTCCATGATACATGTATACATTTATACATACAACAGTTCGTTAATAATAAACAATTACATCTCATGTATCTGTATGTCTATATATACCTGGTATCCCTCGTCCAGAATGAACAGCTGGGATCGTCTAAAACATTCTAAAATAACACAAAGCATTGTGTCACATTGAAGTTATGAATGGAATATATAGTTGCTTGATGATCTCCGCGTAAGCATAGTGGACTGCCATGAATGTAACTACGCTTTGTTCGAGCAGTGAGTAATTTAGTCGAATTCAAATAAGTTAGGTAGATAGCGAAATGCTGGCGGTTATATCACTAACTCGACAATTCCTTAAACAATGCTGGAAGACGCACCCAAATGTTATCTCTGTCGGATAGTCGATATGCGAATCTTCACTCTCAATTCTAAATCAACCACAACCAATATTTACCTACACGGGGCATTCGTGTAATTGTGTTCTAAAGTTTGCTGCTACAGTGTATTGCAGAAAGTACACCGTATATATGTGAAGTTCGCTGATTATTTTTTCGTCGCTACCGTTGCCCATATGAGCGACGCCTCCTGAAGAGATTAGTTATTTTAGATGTTGGAGGATTGTGCATGATACAGACAGAGACCCATTCCAGAATCTCCTCTGGTTCTTTTACGTGCACGGTGTAAAGGACCGACACGAGACCTCGGTTTAACGTCCCATCTGAAAGACTGTTAATTTTATTAGGGTCAGACGGGGGATCGAATCTGCGATCCCTGGATTACCTGTCCAGCGTGTTACCACTGGACTACATATCCGAAACTGGGTTCCTTCAAGATATATTACTTATTACATAGTTTTTTTATACAGACTGTATAAAATATCATAGCAAAGAAATATGAGAGAAAATAGTTTGCCAATTTATATCCTCCGAATGCATATACATGCGTACGCCAATCAACTAATAACAATATGTAAGACCGTAAGCTCATCTTACATACGATTTATAATGCTATACTTGTGATGTTTCCCTTGCTGAATTTGGTTCTACTGCACACAGAAACACTCCCGTTATACAACATAAACTATTTACAACGTCATTGCATTTCCTTGATGAACGTAGGTGCCCTTATTGCATACATTTTAGTATGAGGGTCCAAACTAATGATATGCAGCTGAGATGCCCACTGGAAGCTATGGATATGCGCATTTGCAGTGTTAGGCAGCGTTCGTATCGAGAACAGGCGTGCCTTACAGTTTGTACACTGTTCCAAGGATGATCTATTCACCTGTTCCGGCACACGGTAAGATGTAATTCTAGACATAAATCATTCTAAATACAGAGTTTGTGTCATCGAACATAATAATTAATGTCAATATAAGTAATATACCGTGGGTTAATAGTTTCCATCGGGGTATGATCTACATTGGGCGTGTTTAATGTTATCATGGATGCATTCGGCCTCCACATACATTAACCACAAATATGTGTGGAGGCCGAATGCATCCACGCTATCTTCAGACATCCCTAATGTAGTTCATACCTCGATGGAAACTATTAACCTGTGATTCATTCCTTAAACAGGTTTGTTTTGGAGATGTAACCAGATCAAGTGTTCATAGTGAGCTACGAATACGCGATTGCATAATAACGGTTGTAGCAATTCTAAATCGCATGGAAACTCCTGGCCAATATGTGAGCGGAAATTGTGTATTATATGAATAGTGCTAGTGCGTTATATCCACATATTCGAAACACACCAATGTATGAATAATAATAATTATCACGGATATGTGTATGACAGTATATTGTCTTGTATGTACACTATGGAAATAACAATGTACGTACATCGTACAGTTGAAAGGTTATCTCTACTGGTGTCTCTAGCTTCACGTCCGTCTTTGGAAAGTATGTGAATGACATCACTGGCGCATTTAATACCTGTAGTGTTCTGCAATTAAAAATGTATTTCCTGTCTGAATATGTTTGGAAACAAATGCCAACCTTGATCTAATCTAATTTCCTACGAACCGAAAAACTCACGGTGTTATGACTAATATTTGAAACGCATATTTGGATACCTCTGAAAGTGTCACTCTTTATATTTGTGTTCATGAAATGTACACAATTTGAGAACAGAAAATGTTAATACTGAATATTCATAGTAGTTTTATGACTTTATGCTATTATCTACATGGTTCAGTTGTAGAGAAAAGCACAAACAGTCGATTGCATAGACACGCCCAAGCAGCATGCTATATATAGTACATTACATGGATTAGGACTATTAATTACGATGTATTCAGCTGCATCCTGTCAAAATGACCGTTTAAATTGACGCAAGAATACGTATTGGTAAATAGTACTTGTACTCACTATATAGATTTGGATACAATTTAATGAGCATTATAATTGTGAAAAATGAATTCATCCAATAGGAGTGCATCGATAGAGCGGGAGAAGCTACATGATACAACAACAACTGGTTGCCATCCTAGTGTGTATATCATCTTGAAAAGCTGGTCAACAAAATTTAAACGAAATATTGATAACCCGTTTGTGCGAAAAAGATCACTTCAGTTCCAGTTAAAGATGGCTGCTGTAATACCGTGTATATTTCTATAGTACAATCGACGTTTTATTATCATTTTTAAAACAAGGCTTTTATTGTAAAGTTGTTGATATTTGAACACAATGAAGTGCGTGATCAAAATCGAAAATCGCCGCATACAACGTATGTAAGAGCTACATTGGGCGTATCTAAGCAATCGGCTGCTTAAATCGGGAGAGAAATAGCTATTGTTGATAATTTGCTAATATTTCCTACTAAATTAAAATGCAATTTATTACAAAGAGCATCAACACTAATTTGAAAACTAAACAGCCATGTTTGTTTCTGAAATATTTGACAATGAATAGCTACTATCCGATTTGTGTCATAGCTATTATGTTATTAGATATATATATATATATAGTTGGTATATATATAATTATAGATGATAATAGTCATACAATCTAATTGTATCAAGTCTACACCAAGATTTGCACAGCTGTATAAGATCTTACATGATTTTGTGATTTCCTTCCATATTTTATGAAACCAGTTTTGGAAGTTTGCTATTAAGCGATCCTTTTTTATCACATTACCACATCACAAAACAACCATAAAGTGTTTGCCAATATATATTTGAGCCCAATTAGATTATATTAGTCTTAGCTGTATTACACTGACTACAAGCAAAGTTATGTAATATTGGTTAAGCGAAACCGATATTGACACACATTTTACTGAAATGAGCGTCCTTTTAATAATATCCGTTCACTTCATAGTGGCCATAGCAAAGCTTCGTGTCCGGCTTTAGCATATTAAGATATTAAGTTAGGAGATACCAATTGTCTACTGCATTAGTAATGTCGTGTAACTATGTGTTCTAAAAAGATGTTTATTACATATCTACGGTGAGATATAATAACACTTACATTCACATTAATCGAAAATGTATGTGGAAAAATAAAATGTACTTGTTATCTGTAGTCTTTATGGGCATTATTTCCGATAGATCCCTGTATATAGCACTGCTATATGACCGTTGCATTGATTCTGAAAAGCATTAAATATAACGTTCCAGGGTGAAAGCTTATAATGTTTATATTAAAATTTCATATCACTTTATTGCCAGTGGTTAGCACGTTCACTTCTTACCAATGCAACCTGCGTTCGATCCTCGGTCCGAGAAGTATGTGAGATGATACGATGGTCGTCCGATCAGACAGGTGAGACTTCTCCGGGTACTCCGCATTCCTCCTTAACAAATGACCACACCAAATACGCTATCATCTGCGCCAACGCGAGTGATTAATATTATTAAGTTGTTACGTTGCAGCTTGTTTCGCAATCGTTGTAAAATAAACAAAGTGTATTAAATTTGGATTACAACATAAAGCATTGAAAACAATATGACCTAGCTAAATTGCAAATAGTCGAATTAATATACTTTTAAGGATGTAGTATAAAGGACAACTATATGTCCATGGCGAATTCAGCGCTGAAAGTTGAAACTTTGCGAAATTAGTTCAATGAATTGAATTGATAAGTATGTAACAGTTGCCATATTGACCATACCAGTCCCTAATTGTTCTGCACAGCTGCTTTTAAACTTTTACCAAAATTTATTTTCATTAATTTCTTAAATTATGCTTTTAACTACTCATACTTTTAACTTCTTTGCGGTATTTGACACGCAACATGTCTACGTCCCCGCGAGGGGTTCGACATTAAAGGAAGATATTTATATATATAGATAGATAGAACAGTGTTGCTATGATACCAATAGTTATACACACCTATCTGTCGACATGCTACTGACATAACATAATTCAACACCCAAAACAACATGTGACTGAAATGAGCACTCAAATATGTATGCTGAACATTTCAGGAAGATTATTTCAAAATCCACCATGTGAGCTATGAAGAGTTTAGTGGCTTAGTAGATACCGACCGAGTACGATCCATTAATCATGACGGCAACAACTTTCAAATTACTTGGTTGGAATATGAATTCTGCATGCCAATAATGATGTAAAGGACATCATTTGATTCAATGTAAACCACTATCAGTAATTTAAGTTGTACGGGATCGAACACGAACATATTTAATATAATAATTGAACAGACGGACGGAATGACGCTCGGATGGTCATTCATTCCATTTTGCGTCATTTAGTCATACTTTTATTCTAGTATTATGCCTCGGCTTACACTGAGATATACATAGACATACACCAAGTAATGTTCAAGTTTATGTACAGGATTGCTGCCGTTCAGATAGATTAAAATATACGTTGCAAAATATAATCGTTTCGGTCTTAATTACGTCATAAGGTAAACAGACAATTATAAGCTAGTGCGAATATCTAATGGTACTAATTCAGAAGAAAATAATCCTACACACATTGCACTAATTTACCCAATATTCTGCACATGTGGTTATCAATTGTGTCTATATTTTGTTCTAAAAGCATATACATTTTATAGCTAATATAAGGCAAGTGCAGTTTCTTTTTGGTGTCAGTATAGTTTATACAATGTTCGTATGTGTTCATTCTCTAGGTGAGCTTTCTGCAGAATTACCTCCCTTACTTTGGTCACACCATTTGTAACGTAAAATGGTTCGACGCCCAGGGCTTCTCAAATCAAATAATAGTCAATATATGACCCCATTGTGTAAGTTTAGGCCTTCTTTAATATTTTTGTTTATTGTGTGAACGTTTGACCAAGTAGGTAAATTATGACTGCCATTGTTAAATCATAAAGGCAGCATATCGACGATTTATTAGGTTTTAGATAAATCCCTCCCGTTTCCTGTTCGTACCTAACCGTTTATATTTAAGGCTTTTCATGTCTATGTGATAACACTAAGTGGTTATGATTAATTAGTAATGAACACCTTTTGTATAGTCATGTGTATTGTGAACTATATTAATTTTGTTATATTTTCAGTCTTTTTAATATTGATTAAAAAGAAGTATATGCAACGTATCAAGAACAGCCTCGTATAATAAAAATTGATAGCACTTAAACAGTTTGATTGTGGAATAAAGTTCTTATATCATTAGATTAATGGCTCTCAAGATCACATTCATGCATCAACATGACGGAACTAGACGAGGATTTATATGTAATGACCAAGTTGGGGCTCGAACTAGCAACACTTTGATTACAAGGCGGACGCTATACCCGCTACACAACGGAGGCTCCCCTAGCAGTACTAGCAGTGTACATTGTTTAGCAGCAATATGCATACATTTACCACTGATTTCATTGACCGTTAATTTAAAAAATACTTGCTTTTTTATGTATCTCCAAACAATTCGATTTATTGCCAAGACAAAATTAATATTAAATGAGTTTCAACAACATCAATACAAATGCGATGTTCTTTGTTTCTATTCTTGTTTTAGTGGTAGTACATTTTCAAATCTTCAAGAAAACGAAATGCGGTATTATCTAGAATAATTGCTGCAGCTATCGTATTTCGTAGCATGTGCGTGACTTGCTAATGTAACTTCATGTTAGGGAAAAGGAACGAGAGGATTATATTTGCCAATTCATGATCTATGAAGTTGAAAGTAACGCATTCAAAGGTATGAATTAAACACAACAATTTGGAAAGATGCTTTCATTATGTTTCTAGTAAGTAGTTTATCTTTTAGAACAAACATCCTCTAACTTTACATTAAGCTGACACTCGAAACTCCACATGATAACATGCACAATTTGACAACATTAAGAAGTCGTTTTTTTATACAAATTAATTTTAGCTCGATTGCGAAACAAGTTATTTCAACTTATATAAATCACTCTCGAGACTTCATTCCTGATGGAATCCATCGCCACGAGTATAATAAACTATTACATAGATATGAATTTTAGCCTATTTTTGGAGTTTATTTGCTTAGAACAATAATGTCTACAACCAAGGTTGATACGATGTGTTCCCAGTCTGGCATTACGTTTGCTGTATCATAACCAGGTCCTTTTAAATAACGCATGCGCACTCTGTGCTAGTTCGTTTACTTCATGTAGCCCGTAATTGTGGCAGATAACAGATGTTTGTAGTTTCGTTGGTAATATTTCAATCATTTTCGTGTATATAATTCAGTAAGTCTGATTTATTCCTGATGAATGGATAATGGAGAGCATGCTTTGATTATTAAATGTTCAAATTCATATTTGTTCAATAAAGACGTTATTACATGGCTAGTTTCATACCAGTCTATGTATCGACCTTCGGTAGCTTGATATCAGCCTTCGGTCTCAGGCTGTTCATACATCTGCTGATCTGAAACTAGCCACGTAATAACATCTCAATAATATTACAGTAAGATATTATTTATAAATTGTCCATGCCTATATCAATTTAGATGTACTTACTATTAGCACAAGCTATGTCAACACTATTTAATGTTTCTGATGCCCAGGCTGGAACAACGCCATTTCCTCGATCTGGGAACTGAATACCTGCCTCGCAAGCAGTAGTGAGGCCAATCTTCAGAACTGTAACATCACGAGAATAAGGTTACTTATGATAAAGAGGCAATACTTATTAAAAATAGTTAATATAAGTTATGCAATATATTATAGAGGCTACCCATGTAGCCGGTTAGATGTATCCATATTTTAGATTTAGCCTGATACTAATTTGAATTATCACTTATGACTTTGCTTGTATTCAGTGCAATACAGCAATGCCATTAATTCGTATATGTCCACACGTGTAATAACACCTGGAAGTATTCTGATTGGTTGAGAGAATAATCCATACTATTTGTAAATTAAACTTAATTTCTATTTGAATTTGTACATACTGCGAGTAAGAAAAAGTTACGAGTGTATGCAGCGTTATTGTGTGCACAAATATGGTTAAAAATAAAACCCAATATTGTAATGTCATAAAAAGGATCTTACACTCGTGATGATTTCATACCAAATTATATGAAATTGGTTTTGAAATTATACTATTAAGTTCGCCAAACTCGTTTTGGAAGTTGATATTAAGCTCGTCAAACTAGCTTTTGAATTTGCTATTGAGCTCGCCAAACTCGTTTTGGAATTTGCTATTGAGCTCGCCAAACTCCTTTTGAAATTTGTTATTAAGTTCGCCAAACTCGTTTTGGAATTTGCTATTGAGCTCGCCAAACTCGTTATGGAATTTGCTATTACCCGTAAGCTTGCCACATTCGTTTTGGAATGTGCTATTAATCTCGTTAAAATGCTCTATTGCTACGAGGGAGAGACAAGAGGCAATGTGGAATGTATATGCATTGGCTAAGCACAAAATCGTAACGGCTACAGCTGGGTGCGAACTCGGGGCCTTTCGCACCTGAAGGGAACGTGCTACCACTGCGCTATCGCTACTTTCACTGTTCTGTTAATGGAAATGAAAAGAAAACACAAAATGAGTTCAACGAATATGGACATAGATCTAGTGAGATGAGAGTTTTAAATTAAAAGCATTGTTATCATTGTTGTCGGTTTTCATGTAATTTTATTTGTAATTTATAGGTACTACGGGGTTTCCATAGTTTTAGTTATTTACTCAAGCGAAGGCCATGACAAAACTGTTGACAGTGAGCCCTTAAGTGTTCAGAGACTATTCAACGATAAGTAACTATCTAAAGAAATACGTCTAAGAAAATAATGTGGTATTATCTTCTACGTGGCCAGCAAACACTTGGGTATCAATATGTTGTTTAAGGAATGAGTTAATAGTTTCCATTGGGGTGTGAACTACATTGCGTGTGTTTAAAGTGCGTTGCGGCCGATGGCATCCACGGTAACTTTAAGCACACCCAAATGTAATTCACACCCAAATGGAAATTATTAACTCGCGATTCATTATTTATATTTGCATTAATTATTCTTTTTAATGAGACAAAGAAAATATTCAGTGATACTGAAGCGCATTGGTTTTCTATT